>VZSZ01002179.1:857954-906409 GCA_013398815.1 Ibidorhyncha struthersii
GGAGGAGGCTGGTAGGTGGGATGGATGGTGAGGTTCACTGGGCTGTGTGACAGCCTGCCCGGAGAACTGGGAGAAACCTCAGCACTTGGATGGTTGAGGAGTTGCTGCGGGAGAGCACTCGGCAGCACCGTATGGGCAGCAAACTGGCGGTGCAGATAGGAGGCGCGGGCAAGATGACCTGATTTCCATCTCTGATTTCTATGATTTATTAAAGAGTTTTGCAGGCTTTCTCTTTAGGAGGCTCAGAGCTGGAATTGGAGGCATGGCAATTAGGAGGGTCCTTTAACACTGTGCCAGCACGCTGTCGGGGTTTGATCCCTTGCTTGGAGGAGTAGCGAGCTGAGCGTAGGTAATCCTCCACTCCAGCAAACGGAGGTAGCAGACAGGCTCTGCTCCCATTTAGATCTGGAGTTGGCACTGATTTACACGATGCATTCAGTCCTGCCCTCAATGTCGCTAAAGTTGTACTTAGATTATGCATGTACATATAATGACAATAAATAATATATTGATGTGCTATGGCAGATATCTTGGGAAAAGTAAAAAAGATACCCACCACTCCCAACCGCTTCTCATGCCGCCCTACTTAATGGCACCTTCAAAAACTTGACAATAGTTGATTTGTCTTGGTTTATTCCAATCTTGGGAATTCCCTTTCCACCTGTAATGGGTTGGCGAAGAAGAGCCGGCAGACAATGCTTCTGCCCCCACCGGTTGTCCAAGTCAGGGAGAAAAGGCAGCGCCCACCTCCTTCATCAGTATATTTAAATATATTCAATTGGGCTTTCCATCTGCATAAACCATTTATGGGTTCAAGTTATGCCAGGCGAGGTTTAGGTTGGATATTAGGAAAAAAATTTTCACTGAAAGGGTTATCCAACATTGGAATAGGCTGCCCAGGGAGGTGGTATATTCGTCATCCCTGGAGGTGTTTAAAAAAAGGGTAGACGTGGTACTTGGGGATATGGTTTAGAAGTGGTTTTGTCAGGTTAGGTTAATGGTTGGACTCGATGATCTTAAAGGTCCCTTCCAACCTTACAATTCTATGATTCTATGTGCCTACTTGTGTTTGCACATGACTAAATATGCCACAGAATTAATTATTGTGATGGTGAAATACTGATATGGCTAAAGCTACTTGAAAAGCCTGCCCTTCTGAAAGTATTGGGGTTAAGATTACTATTTCTCATCTGTACCCACTGACCACAGTTCATGCAAAGCCAAACAAAACCATCCAGAATTCCATGTTTAAAGTTTGAAAGTGTTTTATCTTCATTTCCTAGTGGTGTGACAAGGATTTCTTGACTTGTCATTCATTGTGTGAACCCAAAACTATTTTCCTTACACTCACATCATAAATCATGAATATTGTAGTTTGCAGCTTCTGTACTAACATGGTAATGCAGAGCGGTAAAGCCAGTCCTTTCCTCAGCCCGAGGGGACAGTGATTGAATTATGGGTGCAGAGCTGAAGAATGAAAAGAAATTCCTCCTTTCAAAGTTTTTACCAACTTCCCACTGCTGTTCTGTAGGAACAGACATAAAATTTCTCTTGCCGGTATAGGGCAAATGGCGTGGCTTTGGGGTTTCCCAGGGAGCCAAGGCGGCTGTAGTTTCTGCGTTACCCTGGCCAGAAGGATGTCAGCAACTTCTGTAACAGGAGTGTCTGTATTAAAGTACGCTCTCTGCCTGGTTCTGTTCTCCCTCCCTCTTCAGCTCCAATTTGGTTTCTACTATCTGCCCCGCAGACATGACCATTGTGTTTTCCCCGTCCCTTGTTGTTCTGAATCAACCTCACCCCAGTAGCAGTTCGGTTATTGCACTTTATTTTGCTTTTCGCCCGTGTTCTGCATTTTCCATCGTCAGAAGTGCTGCTTTCTAACTCTTGCCGGTGTTTCTGCTATCTAAAAGCAAGTGAGCTGGTGCGAAAGAAGATGCCCCCCTGACCTTCTGATCCTGTGATGTTGCTTTGAAGAAGGCAATCAGTGTAATTATGCTTCCTTCTAACCAGTTTGTGGAAATTGATACAAGTGTTTAATGTCGCCGTAGATTTGTAAGAAATCTTGCTGTGCCTTTTTTTTTTTTTAAGTAAAAAAACGCTGGTATGCAGTAGATGATGCAGCAACAAACCGTCATGTTATAAAGATACAAATTGCACTAAGAAGATATCTGTAATTTTCTAGCTTCCAAGCAGTTATAAAGGGATAAAATAGATATATTTACTACATAGTACATTACATAGCTTACTAAAAGCGCTTTGCTACCTTCTTTTAAGGTACACCAGGGCTATCGTTGTTCCTAACCCACAGAATTGTGAGTCTTCTTCCTTGATAGTGTCCTCTGCTCCTGGGATGTTGTAAGAAGAATAATCACTGCAGGATGGGACTTGGCAAACAAATCAAGGTCTCGGCCAAGGAAAGGCATTGTCTGTTCATTTTCTAAACAAAAGTAGTTCAGCCAAAGGCGAGTGTTTTGTACCTGGTTTCCACTGGCTGTATTTTGTTTTGGTAAAGTAGACCTGATAAGCAATTATTTCTGCTTACATGCTGTTGTTTAAAAAATACTAGTGGTTAAGTATTTCTTAATTAAATGTTGGCTGCTGAGCCTGAAAGAAACTGTCCAGAAATTCAGGATAGCACAGACGTTGACAAGAGTCTGAATAAGTGTTTACATAATGAACTGGGTTATTTCCTGCTTAAAAACATACTAGTTTGAGAGGTGGGCTGAGCAGAAGTCACTCTCTGACTAGCGGCACATTTAAGCCCAACGTCTTGACGTTCTTAAGCAAGGAATCCTGCTTTCTGGTGGCGTTTGGCCTTCGTTTTAGGACCTTGTATGTAACCTACCCTGCTTTAACCTAGTATTCTGAAATTGTGGTGTATGGGACCCCCATTTTAAGTTACTCTGTGGAAATTTTTAGAACTTTTATTTCTTTCTGGACTCTGGTTAGACACCTAATAAGGAAATTATCGATCAGTAATATCAGAGAGATACAAAATTAGTACCTGGAAGTAATATTTAACATCACTCAAGGTGACAGCTCTGCGAAATGCGTGGTATCTTCCAGAATTGGGGTGGCAAGGCATCATGACAAGTGTACTGTGTTAGAAAAAGGCAACTCCTTGAAAACTTACCTGGAGCGTGGAGTATTTATTGCCTTCCATAGGGAAACAAAGTAGTGACTGGTAATAGGTAAGGCTTTCATTCAGGCATGAGTGGAAAGCTCCTCAAGCTCATTGGTCCTCCCTGCCAGAGCTGCCAGTAGAGAACGAACCTCTTTCCAGGCGCAGATAAAGCCCTAACTTTGTTTCTCTGTCGCCTTCCTTGCGAACTGCGGCATTTCTTACCGGTGGGGCTGCCCAAGGTCCTCCCCTGCTTTGGAAAACCGAAGATAGGAGGTAGCGGTGGGGGCAAGGAGAGAGGTCCCCAGCCCTCCTGGCTGTGGCGCCGGCAGGGAGAAGGGCTTCACCCCGCGGTGCTGCAAGAAGCTGCTTCCCCATCTCAGGGATGTTCTGTAGTAGCTCCTGGGGCTGGTGACTGACTGACTGCTCCGCTTCATCCTTTGTTGTAGGTGCCGCGAAGATTAATAATGCAGTTTGTCAGGTGAAAATTTAAATTGCATCAGTCACACCTCATGCAGAGTTATCCTGTGATTAAAAATGACAAATAGTTTTCAATGAAACACGGTTTTCACATTCTCCTAACCTCTCAAAGCATACCTGTTTGAAGCTTCAGCGTGTCACGTGCACTCTTCAAAACTCACCTTTAAAATGATATGTTTAATGTAAGGAGGGAGGAAAGTTTCACCTATTGTTTAGATAGAACTGAAAGCCTATTAATTCCCACTTAAGACGTTGACCTTTCTTGCCTTGCCACTAGGAACAAGCCGTAGCTGTCCAAGCTTTGAATTTTTGCACCTGTCTGGTATGATCTCTGTGCTGAGCAGCGATGCTTTTAGACTTGACAAGACCCGAATGATTAATCTTGTGGTAGCCTACCAAAATAGCCTTACAGTAGCTGCTAAATCCTTGCACAGTTACTGAAATATTTTGCAGCTTTAAAGCCTTGATGTTAAATTGTTAACCTCAACCAGTGGGCTAAAATTTAAAGCAAAACACGTTCCATTCCTGAAGGTGCCCCTGCTTTGTATAAATAGCAGATAACGTTCAGCAAGGCTGCAGCCTTCATCCCCTCTGAAACCAACCCATGGTTCCAGAAAGGCAAAGGCTTGCAGCTAAACATTCCATTTATCTCTCGCCACGTGACACAAAAGGCGAAGCCAAAACACACAGCGACTCCCAAGCACATTAAGAGCAGACACAGGGATGGCTGACCCCCAACATCCCCGCGTCTTCATCAGCAGGCAGCGCCGTTGCTGGGGGCTGGTGGGCTGGTGGGATGGCCGGTGGCCGCTGGCCAGGCGTGTAATGAGTGGAGCCGCTCGCCGTTTGCAGTGATAGCGTTTCGGCAGTCAAGCAGGTGTTGCCCTGCTCTGTGACAGGTAATACTGGGAGATGTTGGCTCCTGGTTTGCGGTGCGCAGAGTTGCAGAGCTCTGGGATTGAGGGTGCCATGAGTGGTTATCCGGCCTTCAGGTTTGGGGCGGGGGAGCTTTGCGGACTCAGAGGGTGAGCAGATGTCCCAGACATTTGGGGCTCACAAAAGTAACAGGAGCTTTTGGCTGTCTGGTGAGGTTTTCTCATCCTGGATCTGCAGGGCTTGTGTTCAAGGCCAGGTTGGATGGGCCTTTGAGCAGCCTGGTCTAGTGGGAGGTGTCCCTGCCCATGGCAGGGGGGCTGGAACTAGATGATCTTCAAGGTCCCTTCCAACCTAAACCATTCTATGATTCTATGATAACCGTTCTGCTGAAGCCTGTGGGGTGTGTGCATGGGTGTTACGCTGACCTGACCTGCTCTGTTCAACTGTGCCCCAGTGTCCTGTCATGGCGTGTTACCCAAAAATACAGTGTGTGCTTGAGACATCTTCTCCCTTCCTTTTTCAACTGTGAAGCCAGTAATTTTCTCATAAAATATCAAGTAATCTTGAATGCTGTAACAATAGCATCAGGCAAAAACATTGCCAACCATCTCTACTGTTCAAGTAATCATATCCATGAATGTGAAAAACAGATTTTCCAAGATTGAAGTGCTAACCCCAATTTACTGTTGCAATCTAAAGAAAGATGTTTGGTCTCTCATTCTGTTTGTTCAGAAGGTCTTTCCAAATCTTAATTCTTTCATCGCAGAGCTGCTGTTTAAACTTTGGGCTTGGATTGAACAGCTTTGTAAGCGATGGTGGTCATTATACAGCTCTTTCCAGTGTATCAGCCATGCAAAATGTGGAAGCACTTGCAGCAGCTATCCATCAGTTTTCAAGCTCTTTGCACTCCACCTATTGGCACTATAAAAATGCATTAGTTTAATTATTAAGATAATACTACTCGGCCATTTAATTTCCCTAGTAAAAGATGGGACAATTTGTAAGTGAATGGAAGGTTTTTAGCCTAAAACCTGTAAGTGTAAGAGGCTTTGGTCCGAGCCCATGGTCTTGGAAATTGGAAAAAGAGCTTTTTAGGGACTGCTTAGGAACAAATGATGGATATTGGTGCCATCTCCGAGCGCGGCAGCTGGAAAGTTTAATTATAGGCTGGAAAGTCAGTGAGGGATTAAGCAAAGTGTTAGCAGAAGGGGTGAATGTTAATGACAGCTGTTTGCTGTGGGCTGCAGGGAGGCAAAGTACGTATAGAACATAAATAAAGTGTAGGGCCGAACATACGCTGGCTTTGAACATTCAGAAACTCCAGGTCACTTGTTCCTGGGCACTCAAACCTGGTGCGTATGAAATCATTTTAATGGCTCACACACACAGAGAGGTGTGTGTAGGGGGAGGGAAAAATTCCTGCCTTTGTTTCAGAGCCCTCAGCACGGGCGGGCTCATGTTCGCTGTTGGAAAACGGCACCTGGGCCAGGGATAAATATAAACCGGGAGAGAAGCACGCGCCCCATTTCGGCGAGGGGCATTCCTGAGAGAAGGAGATGCGTGCCGTCAGAACGTCTGGGGCTGAGGACCTGACATCCACTGGCTTTACTCGGGTCCCAGAGAGCACGCTGCTCGCGCCTGCCCACACCTGCAAATCAAAACGAGTTGGAAAACCCATGCCACTGGGTGCAGGGTTCGTAAGCGCCCTGTAGCTCGTGTTGGGAAGTTTGAGCAGAAAATTCCAAATCCTTTTGCCTTTAAAAGTGTATAGGTTGGGAAATAGATCTGCATCTGCTTCGGGTACCTAAAAAATCCTGTTGTGCAGATCAGGCAGCGCTGCTGAGATTAGTAATCGTGCAAATTGCTCGGACAATTATAGCCCATACAGGGTTAAGGCTGAATCAGTCTTCCCTTTTGTCATTTTTCTCAGGGATGAGTTTAGTTTTTTTCATTCAAGTACATTTGGTTTGGTCTGAAAATAGCTTTTTTTTTTTTTTTTTCTTTTGCTTCCATGGTACAGGTTTTTCACTATATAAATTCTGTTTGAATGAGGAGGAGTTGGAAGGGATGTGTGCCAGGCTTAAGCTTGCTAGATGCATACATGACTTAACGACTCTGCTTTCTAATACGCTACAGTAACCAGAGATCATCCTCTGAGAGGACAAAGAATGATAACATGAGCCATCTTTTGGAAGAAAAACTGACAACAAAAACCACCCAAAACAGGAAAAGCCAAAAGCAGCCAAAAAAACCCCCCACACCCTCCCCCACAAAAACCAAACAAAAAATCCAGCCTTTTTACTTTGAAGAGTGTTTAAAACAGATGTGCAATAGTGACTTGCTAGAGTTTCTATTCTTGTGTCGAAGGATAATAGCAGATATGGAGAAATTTGGATTTATCCCTGTTGGATGTGAGTTTTAAGACTGCCTTTTATTCAGCTGCAGTAATAGATCTGCGGTACCTTACAGACTGCTGTCGCCGGAGCATTAAAGGAATAAACTAAGGGAATCGTCTTCCCCATCAAATCAAACTAATTTGAACATGTGGTATTATTTATAATACATTTCATAGATTTATAGCTGTACATGATCTTCCTTGACAGTTAAAAGCTTGTAGAGCACAAAAATGTGTCTAGTTTAATAATAAGCTACGAAACTGTCTCGTATGAGGCTTCTGGGTGTTACAACGCCGAGGTTGTTGCAAAAAGGTAGTAATTCAGTCTTTCCACACATGATTCAATATGACCGGCCATAAGGAATGTAATGCTGCAGTATACAGGGTAGTACAGCCAGCGGCTTGAAAAATAACTCAAAATTGGTAGCCTTTGGGTACTTGCCGATTTTGGTTACAAGTGGGGCTGGTTGGCGGTGGAGTGGAGGGGCTGGTTGGCTCCATCTCTGACCCAACTGCTTCCCACTTGCCGGGGAGGGACAAAGGTGTTTCCACCTCTCTTTCTCGAAGGGCTTGCGGTCCTTGGGAAGCTCTCTGCCAATGGAAAGAAAGCACTTTGTGTGGTATTTAAAACGTTGGACAGGAATTCAGAGCAGGCGTTTCCTCTCTTCTGAAGTGTGAGTGGGGGGCAGGAGGGGGAAAAAAAAAAAAAAGGAAAAACCCTAATAAAATACAGCTGGCTTCGGGGATGGTGAAAGTGCATACTTGAACCTGGTTTACTCAAGGTTATGTCAGCGTAGGTCAAGCAACGTGCTGACCTGCAGATGAAACGATAAGAACTAAGAAGAACCCTCATCTTCCTGAAGGCAGCACGCTTTTTACAAGACCGTCAAAGATTACGAATGGGGTGAAACAGGGAAGAGCCTCGAGTATGTGTGTTTTGGGAGTTGTGCCCTTTATTGTATGCTTGAGTGTGAGTGTGTACGTGTGAGCAAGAGGAATCCTTAACTTGCTCAGTGTGCTGGGGTTTTTGGGGTTGTTTTGGTTTGAGTTTTTTTTTTCCCCAGTTGATTCTTTCCCCCCGCCCCCAAGCTTGGAAAACCCATTAATTATAGTTGTAATTCTGAGGCTTAGATGCAGTTCTGGGTACAAAGGACCTTGCTATGTTTGTGGTCTTATTTAGCGCTCGTGGATTAGACACACAAAAAAAAAAAGTCTCAGAACCCCACCCTGAAATATTGCAAGCTGCTTTTCCTCTTAAGAACTCCTAAATATCCAAGTCCACACTTGCATCTACTTAAGCCGGCTTGAACTAGCTTCTCTGCAAGTTTTTAGTCGTCTGAATGCCAGCCATTGTCTAGCGACTGGTTTGAATGAAATGGTATCCTATATATACCCTGTCAGCCCCTTCCTTGGCACCGTGTCCCCATGGCACGTTTACTGTCGGTGCCACGGATGGCAAGAGTCAATGTTCTCCTCAGGGGTGTAACATAGGTTGGGGTTTTGTTCCCTCTTAAGAAACCACTGTGAAAACTGTTCTTCAAATACAGGTTAAAGGAAATCAGCCTCAATCAGTCTTGATTTTTCCGTTTTGCACAGGCGAGGCATACCATGTAGTTCATTTCATGAGTGTATTAAGATGCCCAGATTAACCTGAAATTGCAGTCTTTCCTCACCATTTAACTTTTGGTTCAGTAAGGGTTGAGGCAAACATTTGCCAGCAGACCAAAAGGGACCTGACACTTCTGTTGCAAATAACTTTTCCCCAAAAGCACTGCTTGTGTTGAAACAGTTTGGGTTCTGGCTTGCAGCCATGGATTCACCTAAGCATATTACAAGAAGTGACAGGTAGACAGAAGTAATACATATTTTAATGTGCTTGACTCGGCTAGAGACCATAAAATGGGGTAGGCTAGACTTTCCTTTCCCAGCAGATGTGAGCTTGCTCCCAGTTTATTAATAAGTTACGACACCGCCAGCACTGCCACTCGGGTCACCTTAATGGCCCTGAGGCTCTTGAAAGTGGATAAGAATGTTGAGTTCCTGTGGTTTTTTTTGGAAGGTGTGCTCCACTCCTCTGAAACCGCTACAGAAAACGCGCTGAGGGGTCGGTCCAGCCAAATTGCGAATGCCCCTCACCCCTGCCGGGGACTGAGGGGACGGTCTCTGCAGTGGGTGTTTCAGCAGTGGACGGAAGCTACAAGTGAAATTGGAAATGTTTCCAGTCGGTGCTCCCTAATACTTGAATAAATAAGAGAGTATTGTGGCTTGAATGTACTTCGCATACAGGGACCCACAGATTGATATAAATCACGTGCGCTCTGTCACTGAAATTAGATCTCGTACATTAATAAATACTTCACTTGTTTGAATGCTACTCAGCACAAGAGAGGGAAAATTTAAAATATAAAATGAAAAAAAAATCAAATAATATCTATGTACTAGATGGGATTTTTTTCCTTACTTATTGAATATAATGTAATTAAGACAGTTTTCTTCCACTTGGGAGATCTTTAGGCAGGAGTTGGGAGGAAACAGTGTGGGATTATGAATGGATCAAAGGTTAAAACTAAGTTTGATAAGTGTCATAATACGGTGAAAATGGTGAACTCTTTACTACCAGGGGGTATAAAGAGGATTGTTGTTTTCAGACATAAAGACATCCTTGCAATCTGTTCAGCACCTGTAAGTCCAGTTGATCTTCAGCTGAAAGTAGGGTTTGGATGCTGTTGCTCGGGGAAGAGGTGGACTGACGGGAAAGAGAACAGAGGAGAGAGAAAAGAGCCTGAGAGGGGACTAAAAATAGGACTTGCCAGAAGAGGCAGAGGAAAGAGTGGTCTGAGGGGAGAACGGCAGCCGTCTGCACGCTGCAGAGCCACGTTACGCATCCGCTGTCGTCAGGGCGAGGAGCAGTGTGCCCACATTTCAAGTAGGAAGAATTAGGTCAGACATTTGGGAAAATTTTCCTAAGATGTAAGGCTAGAGAAGTGATGGAATAAATGGCCCGTGGGGAGTATGGAGACTTCAGCATTGTGGGATTTTAGTAAGAGGTGACAGGCTAAGACAGGCTGTGAGACTTGGGGTTATTCAGCCTGGAGAAGAGAAGGCTCCAGGGAGACCTTATAGCGGCTTTCCAGTGTCTGAAGGGGGTTTACAGGAAAGCTGGAGAGGGATTTTTTACAAGGGCATGGAGTGATAGGACGAGGGGCAATGGCTTGAAACTGGAAGAGGGGACATTTACATTAGATATTAGGAAAAAAATTTTCACTCAGAGGGTGGTGAGGCACTGGAACAGGTCGCCCAGAGAAGTTGTGGAAGCTTCATCCCTGGAGGTGTTTAAGGCCAGGCTGTATGGGGCTTTGAGCAACCTGGTTTAGTGGGAGGTGTTCCTGCCCGTGGGGTTGGAACTAGATGATCTTCAAGGTCCCTTCCAACCTAAACCATTCTATGATTCTATAAATCTATACCAAGTAGAGTTTAGGCAAGGGAGGCTGGGAAGGGGGCCGTGAAGCACCGATGTCAGTATGCAAGACTCTTTGAAATGATGAGCCCCCTAATGAAGGTCCAAGCACGTTATCTGACATGCTTGTTTTGTTGGTCTGGTGCTTTTGGCATACTTGCGTGGCTGTATCTCTCCAAAAAAAGTTTGGTTGCTGCTGTGGTAGGGATAATTAATGCTATTCTTGAGCTGGGGGAGGGATTAATTGGTTTCTTGCCTCTTAGCAAACCTTTTTTAGAAAAAGAATAATAAAATTTCTTAAGGGTAAGGTTTCTGTGGCCCCAGCTGTGGTGAAACACATGCATCCAGTGAAGGCGACGGCAAGCAGAGTGGGTTGGAGCCCAGCTGCAGGGTACCGCTTCCCCAGGGCATTCACCACAGCCAGGGAGGGGGTGGATTACTTCATTCATTTTTTAGTTCCGATGTAATGGCCATGTGAATATTGGCATGGAGATTTCTGTCCCCACAGAAAACAGAGTGCAGAGTGAACAGGAGAGGGGAAGGAGAGGTGAAAATGCAGCTCTTGTCATTTATCTAGTATCAGTCATAGCTACTAGGAGAAATTTTTGTGTGTTGAACCACAATTTATGATGAACTAGGGAGTAATTCTCTATATTTTCTGCATATTTACTAGCTTCTGAGAAGGCTGAATTGTGCACTAAGATATCAAAATTATTTGATAAGTTAAACTTTGAAATTATAAATGCCTTCTCGGGCAAATCTTTCCGGTAAGGGAGACAGTTACCTCACACTGCCATGTAATGTAGAATATAAATAAATTAAATTTTACACACTGTGATCTGAAGGGTACTGAAAGAAATGGATTGGCATAAAACAATCAGTAGATGCAATGCAGAGCAGTACTTTATCACATGCCTTGCATTGATTCCTGCACAATGTCAGGAGGAAGGATGGGAAAAGCCACTGTTTATGGACCCGTTTCACTGATTTGGGCACTTTCCTGGTTAGCACACGAGACAAGTTTGAAACTCAGCACACAAAACAGGGTCTCTTATCAAAGTCTTTTATTGTTTCTGAATTGTAGGATTATTCCTTAAATTAAGGTATATCATTTGGATTAGTTAGGAGCTGCCAAATTAGTGGTTTGTAGCCTTAAAAACAAGAAAAAGTACGTGGGGAAGGAAATAATTTAGCTTGTAAAGTCATTCACGCCTGAGTTAGGAAATAGCAGCATCCAGCTTAATTGCCTTCACTTCTGCTTTCAAATGATCGATTTGATACAGAATAGATTTTATTTTTTTTAAAATGCTCAACTTCTGTTCAGTAACCTAGAATGATTTCTGTGACTTATTTTGTTTTTTGAATCCCCAATGATTTATAAGCTGCGACGAGTTTTCTTCCTTCTGCTGCCAGCATTTATCTGTTCGCTCTCACTCTCATTTTTGTGATTAAGCTGTGTCACTGCCACACTCTCATTCTCCCCCACCTTCTTTCCTCCCCCATTTTTTTCTGACCACTGTCTTGCAGGGGCGCTTCAAGCCACCTGGCTGTCCCCATTGCCCCCAACCCCTTCTGTTTTCTCTGAGCTGCTGTGACTTCTGTGTGTCTTAAGTCCAAGATAGTAATACGTGTCGAGGAGGAGTTGCCAGATTCAGTGACATCCATCTTCAGAGGCAGCATAATCCAGTATAATACTGGGTTGGGAGTATATAATGTAATTACTATACAGCTGTATGTATAGCTTTTCAGGGCTTAATAGGTAAAAAGGGTTAGACTCTCTTTAAAGATAGCTGTTTTCTTTGTCAGGCTGTGTTGGATGGTGGTCTTCAGATCCTCATAGTTCAGTGTAGCTGCACCGATGGTGAAAGGTTTGGGCTTTATTGGGATGTTACGTGAAAGATACAGAAAGATACAGAATTGAATCTTAACTGATTGTAGACTTCATCATGCAAAGGACCCTCAGGATGTAACTAGTATGCATTGGGATGACACGTGCACGAGCTTCCCGTGCTTTGAAAACACCTAACTAAAACATGTAACCAAAGCGTAACTGAAGCTGGGAGAGAATCCCACTTACTCAGNAGTTGTCTCTCCTCGCCATGTCCCTGACCCCGCCGTAAACATTCTTGTCGTCCGCGCGTTTCCACTCTGACCGATTCATTCCTAGAAGTTCCGGCTCCCACACCATCTGTAGGTCTTGGTTTGCATCCAGCACGTTATTTAACAGCTGGTGGCCTTGAGGCATCGGGGCCGACTGCTAGTACGTGCACTTGAGTTTGATTGGGNCAGTTTCTCCCGGTTGGTTGTTCTGGCGCGCCGTCGGCTGCGTGGGGCTGGGAGGATGGTTTTTGGAGTGGCAGTAGAACCCGGAGCAGGGGTGTCGCGGGTTAGCTGCTGGTGGCAAATGAGCGGTGGTTTTTTGTAACCTGTAGCAGGTAATTAAAGCGCTGGGGAGCATGGGGATCCCAGAAGAGTTTAAGTATAAAAAGCCGGCTGTCTGATGCCACAGCTTTGGTTGTTTAGACTCGGAAGATTTTAATTTGTTTGGGGAGCCAGTGGTTTCCCGATGCGGTGCTCCAAACTGGAAAGTCTATTACTTGATATTGCAGGGTGTGTTTTATGTTCAAAGCTGACATGAATGCCCAGGAGATTAAAATCTAAATACGAAGTGAATAATCCATTTCAGAAAAACAAAAGCTATTAGGCCTGAGCACGCTGTGATGCCTCCTCATCATGCAGCCTTGCTGCGTCAGACCCGTTTAATGCCTTCAAAAGGTGAAAAACGGGATGTAAAATTAGTATGATATTTGGGGGGTGAAAAAAAAAAAAGAGGCTAACCCATGCCTTGCTGGGGTGGAGCAGTGGTGGAGGGTGGAAATGGCAGTGGCTGGCTGGAAGAGGCGTTAGCCGGCTGGCTCTAAAACATCTTTCTTCTCTGTACCAAATGCTTCCTTTTTTCCATCTCTGAACCACGCTGGATTGGAGAAAAGGCTACAAAAATGTAAAAAAAATATCCCCCCTCAAACCATAAAAATAGGGAGAAAGTATCCATTCACTGCAAAAGCAAAAAGAAATAATTGTAATATTACATAGCTTCTGCAAATGATAGGCTGGGGAGGGTTTAATTCATCATCAGCCAGCCGTTCTTTGTGACTCTTTCAAGCACCACTCAGTAAAATAAAGCAAAAAAACAACTGGTTTCTTTGCTGAATTCTAGTTAGTTAGGTGTCCAGGAAATCAGAAGAGCCATGTTGATATTTTAAATACTAGCCCATCCTTTTTTTTTGGTTTGACTTTGTAGGCTTTTGCATCACCTGAGCTGGAAAGAAAAATGTCCGGTGGGAGGGAGCGGGAAGCCCTTGGAGGAGATGGGCTTGATGCTCTGATCGGTACCTTGCCTATCTGATTCCCTTGTTTCTGTGAGGTGAGGCAGGTCACCAGCTTGGGAGCGCTGGAGCACAGTCTATTTAGGTGGTGTATGAAACAGAAAATATTGTTCACAGGTGTTACAGTATTTTTGGCCTGAGGGTAGTGTGATAATGTCGCACACCTGCCATGTGTCAGGCAACTCGTGCAACTCTTTTTTCTTTTTTTTTTTAATTTTGAATTGATTCTATTTTCTGCTTAATATAAGAGAATACGAACTTTAACGATCTGATGCCTGAAGCACACTCAGTCCTCTGTAGCATTAAATACAACTTTTAAACAGTGAATGATGTACAGGGGGCCCCATGTGAACGTTTGGCTCCAGAGCAATTCAGAAATGTCAAAACCTCACGTAAATGTAACCCAAGTAATCAAAGTCACTTGTCTGCAGAAAATCAGGGTGTGCCATTGAGGGCTCTTTCTTGCCTTTTTAGTTGCTGAATGAAATATTTATCAATCAGTTGTGATCACAGCACTACAAGCAGTTCTGTTGTGTTTTCTTTTGCCTGGATTTATTTAAAAAAAAAAAAAAAAAAAAATGAGGTAAAGGTGAAGTTGGGGGTGTTTCTATGCAGTTCTCTCATGACCAGAATCTGTGGGATGCTGCTGTAGTCCCCATTACTGGTTCCTTCATTTCCTTCCTCCTCCTCACGTCTGCCCCCCCCTGTAATTCCCTGTTGTTTCTCAGCACTCTTGCTTATTGAGTTATTTGTGTTATTTCTGCTCCCCCTTACCTTCCTGCAATTGCAGTATTCATGTGGGTTAAAGCTTTTTGGTGAGCGGATGCCTTGCTGAAGTCTGTTATGAGCAGCAGTTTCTTGTGTTTCTCAGGAGTCTTCCTTTTACCTTTTCGGAGATCTTTTTTAGTGGTGTTTTGGGATTTGATTTTTTTTTTTTTTTTAAATGAGTGAAATAGCTGTCAGGCTTGGGTTTAATCGCTGTGCTTTTCTATAGTTACACCCAGTGCTCCCAGTCATGTGTGCGATTGCAAGCTTACGTGTGTGGGTTGTCCTAGACGGGAGCCGTCTGGAGGAGCCGTGGCATGAGTGGTGGGCAGTGGCCGAGATGCTGCTTTTGGAGCTGGGGGATGAATCCTGGCACCAGGAGATGAGGGGGGCAGAGCCAGCCCCAACTCTGGGTGCAGGGAAGACCTCTACAGAGAGTTTGGTGGGAGAATGCAGTTCCCTTCTTCCTCCGGTAAATCGGTTTCTGCCCGTGGGGAAAACTGCTTGGATCAGCAGGGTGGGAAAAACCAGCCAAAACGGGTTATGGTGGCCTGATTTCTCTTGTCCTGTTCAGAAATTAGGGTAGCCTTGGGGTGCTCTAGGTGATATGACCTCCAGAAGGTGATCTGGTGTCTTCAGGGAACCTGGTCAGTCATACTCTTCATAAACCTTGTGTGCAGGAGGGACAACATAAATTGCAGTGATTCTGGGTTTTATTGTTGTGGGAAGCCACCCGTCAAGAGAGCAAAACAGACCTGGGTAATTTCACTGAATCATAGAAATGAAAGGTAAACAGGAAATAAAAATGTTATGCTCTGCATCCAGATCCTCCGAAGCAGAAGCAAATATATACATTTTGTGAATTCAGAGTTGCCAACCCAAGTGGAAGGAGTAGCAAAATCAACAAAATTTAAATTGCATATGCTTTCTAAAGTTGCAAACAGACAATTTTGCTGCTGCTGTTTATCTGTACATAAGTCTCCGGCGATGACTCCACACAGCTATAGATAGCCTCTTCTTGTCTGTGATTGTACTTGATATACCATCTACTGTAAATCCTACTTGATGCCAATCAAGTTCTTGCTCCACTGTTAGCAAATGCTTGATTACTTTATGTCTGCAAGAAGCTTCTATGTATTGCAAAGCTCTTATGAGCTCCCCTCTCTCTATTCCCTTTCCCAGTGTAAACAAATTCAGCTCCTTAAACCTTTTTCCAATGGTCACATTTTCTAAGCCTATTATCGTTCTTCCTACTCTCTTCTTGACCCTCTTTAATGCATATTTTTCAAAAAATATGAAGCCCAAACTAAAATACAGTATGCCATATACTTCTCCCTGGTGCTGCAGAAGGCAGAACAGCTCCAGCATCGTGTCCCAGACTGAAATTCATCTTGCTTAAAGCGTGGCTTCAGACCCTCGTGCTGCTTCATTCCTGCTGCCTGACCCATAGCTTCCCTATCACTTTTCACTTCTGAAGTCCCCACTCCTACTGCCGTTACCCTTACGGCAATGTAGTAAGATTCAGCATATATGGTTTTCTGTCAGACTGCTTTTCTCTCCTTTAAAGCTGGTGGGATGCCAGCAGCGTGCCCCAGCCTCCCCGGTGTGATGCTGAGCACGGATTGGGCACTCCCCCTTCACTGATGCATGAAGGCCTGTGGTTCCCTAAATCAGTAAGTTCTCACAGGTTGTCATTCTGCTACTGATAACTGTTCGTAGGCTAGGGTTTGGGGTTTTAAATCACTTGTACACCTTTTTTTTTTCCTTTTTTTTTTTTTTCCTTTTAATCATTTAAACTATTCTGTGGTTCACTCATGAAAAAGTCATGTGGGGCTGTTTTAAAAGCATTTCTAAAGATAGACTCTCTCATCTGTACCACTTTCTTTTTATCAGCTGGGACAGATGCCTTGTCAGAGAGAGCGAGAGACATTACACTAGTTTGACGTGACTTTTTGCTACATTCATGTTGACTGTTTGTTGTATTTTTTTCTAATCTCATTATTTTTACAGGGTTGGAATCCTTTAACAGTGTGCTCCAGTAACTTCTCTGGTATTAAAAGTACACTAATTTCTGGCTTGTCCATCCCTACTTTCCTCTGGAAGATCGGGTGCTGTGTTGGATCTTCTAATTTTTTTTAGACCTTACCTGGCCTCTCTGGCGTTTGCAAGGAGGTGGTTAGTGGTTGCGAGATGATTGCTGGTAGGTCACGAAGCACTGTAGGGACATTTCCCAGGGGTTCCTGCTGACTTGAAACCGCCTGGCTTACTGATGTGTTTGCTCTGTTCTTCCCTTGCTCCGTCCAGCCTGCGCTTGCGCATCCTGCGCGTCAGGTGAAAGATGCCCTGAGTATCTGGTCCCCGCTAGCTGATGTGAAAGGAGGCACTGAATAATTCAGCCTTCCCTGTGTTCAGTAACAGGCCTGATTTTCTTTCTAATGTATTTATAGACTCTCTCCTTATTCTCTGCCATGTCTCTTGCTGATTGTAAGTCACTTTGCATCTTAGTCTTCATTTCCCCTCTTAAGTTGATGATGGTCTTTTACGTTCATCCCTGAGTCATGTGTCCTTTGTTCTGCTTTGGTGTACAATCCCTTTTTGATATATATCATATATTCTCCGTACTCCATCACATAAAAGCTCCTGACGCTTCCTGTCCCCACCCCTGCTAGGCAGAGGATAATCTCTCCAGAAACACTGAGCTTGGGTTTTCTTTCGGTGGTGGTACCAGAGAGGTACATGCATGCCTGGGCGGGGGAGGGGCAGATTTTGGGGTCCTCATGGGTAATTCAAGTCTGCCATCGCCTTTTTGTCCCCTCTGAAGGGTTTGTCTGTTGGTTTTAAGGTGTCTCCTCCACCTCCTCTGGATTACACAGCTCCTTCCTCAGATGTTGCCTCCATTTTTCCTTCTTTCATCTTCATCAAAAAACTTCACAGAAATCTGTACCGTACACCTTCCTAGAAGGCCAAACAAATATTTTACCACATGCCATGTGTTGCAACACCTCCAAACAGCCTTTTATTATTATTGCTTCTTAACACAGACTACAGAATGGGGTTGGAAGGGACCTTCGGAGGTCATCTCGTCCAACCTCCCTGCCAAAGCAGGTTGACCTAGAGCAAGTTGCACAGGAGCACATCCAGGCAGGTTCTGAATGTCTCCAGAGAAGGAGACTCCACAGCCTCTCTGGGCAGCCTGTTCCAGTGCTCTGTCACCCTCAAAGTAAAATTTTTCCTCATGGTGAGATGGAATTTCCCATGTTCTAGTTTGTGCCTGTTGCCCCTTGTCCTGTCACTGGGCACCACTGAAAAGAGTCTGGACCCATCCTCATGGCTCCCACCCTTTAGATACTTATAAGCATAGACAAGGTCCCCTCTCAGCCTTCTCTTCTCCAGGCTAAACAGACGCAGGTCTCTCAGCCTTTCCTTGTAAGAGAGATGCTCCAGTCCCTTCCTGATCTTTCTAGCCCTCTACTGGACTCTCTCCAGTAGTTCCTGTCTTTCTTGAACTCGGGACCCCAGAACGGGACACAGATGTGGCCTCACCAGGGCAGAGGGGGAGGATAACCTCCCTCGACCTGCTGGCCACACTCTTTTTAATGCACCCCAGGTCACCGTTGGCCTGCCTGGCCACAAGGGCACATTGCTGGCTCATGGTCAACTTGTTGTCCACCAGGACTCCCAGATCTTTATCCTCAGAGCTGCTTTCCAGCAGGTCAACATCTAACCTATACTGGTGCATGAGGTTATTCCTCCCCGGGTGTAGGACCCTACCCTTGCCCTTGTTGAGCTTCATTAAGTTCTCTCTGCCCAACTTTCTAGCCTGTCCAGGTCTTGCTGAACAGTGACACAGGCTTCTGGTGTGTCAGCCAGCCGCTCCTCCCAGTTTTGTGTCATCAGTAAACTTGCTGAGGGTACACTCTGTCCCCTCATCCAGGTCATTAATAAATACCTTGAACAAGACCGGACCCAGTACTGACCCCTGGGAAACACCGCTAGCTACAGGCTTCCAGCTGAACTCTGTGGCACTGATCACCACCTTCTGAGCTCTGCCATTCAGCCAGTTCTCAATCCCCCTCACTGTCCACTCATCTAGCCCACACTTCCTAAGTTTACCTATGAGCATATTATGGGAGACAGTGTCAAAAGCCTTGCTGAAGTCGAGGTAGACAAGGTCCACTGCTCTCCCCAGTCATGCCATCATAGGAGGCTGTCAAGCATGATTTCCCCCTGGTGAATCTGTGTTGACCACTCCCGATAACCTCCTCTAACACCTCCCTGTCCTCCCTGAAGTCTCTCTCCTGCACCTGTGCTTGGGCCCATGGCTTGTGCCGCCAGATCTGTTAAGTCATTAACCTGGAGCATGCCGTGCTGGCACGATAACAGCTCATCCTGATACTTTGCACCTTTCTCCATTGGTTTTTCTCTTGTCTTTCTTGTTTTGACTTTCTTTTCATGTTTTTCCCATGTGCTGACTCTGATGCGTTTGTGTTTGTTATATGTACACAGTTAAGCTGCGATGCTAAACTCCGTGTAGCCAGTGTGTTTGTGAGTTAAAGGATGAGGGTTGCACTTGCGGGCTGGAGCCTCACAGCTGTGTTAGACAGATGGGGTGCCCACCGATGCCCAAAGGAGGGTAGCTGCTTCCCCCTCCCCATGCTGGGGGGATTCAGCCCTCCCAGCTGAGCCACCCGCCTCCCCAAATTCAAGTGACATTGGCACGAGAAAGGTGACAGGAGCGTGAGGTTGGGACGGGGCGTCCGGTTGCCCTTTTGGGGGTTGTTTCGCACCGACGTCCGTTCAGGCCGCATCTCTGCAGTTGCTTGAGGTTGTTGGTGTCCACCAGAGGAACTGGTGGGTTTCTTGCTGGGGAGATGCCTCCTCTGCAAGGCCTCCGGTTGCTGCCGGCACAGGAGGATGGCGATAGGTGAAGAAAGAGCCGGTCTGAACTCCTAGTGAAGTGCAGCAGAGGTCCTGCCTCTCCCAGGGACCTGGGCCAGGATTTTGTGGCTTAGGTGCCTCCTGCACCTGGGGCAAAACTCAACGCAAATTAAAGAGGATCAACAAAAAAATGGTCGTTTTCCTAATAAGGAACCCAATTGGAATGAAGTGAGCTGAGACTTCAAGCAGTTTGATGAAAACAGTTTATATTTCAAGCTTAGAAGTTGGTGTTCTGGCGTGTATTCTCTTCTTGAAATGTATATTGACATTTCTGTTACTGCTCATAGCAGCAATATTGTTCTCCATATGCTCTTCTCATCAGCATCTCATCGTTATTGGATAAATATGTCTCTCGTTATGCAGAACATTATTTTTGAAGTATGGAATCATTATTTTGTTACGTAACTCCCAAATTTGGACCTTTGCAATGATTTGTAACAATCTTCAGAAATTACTGTAATTAAAGGAGAACTTTCCTCAAAGAGAATTAATTAGATCAAAGAAGCATTTAAATGTAAATCATTAATCTGTGCACTACAGGAAATAGTTAGTGGCTATGTATAGTTCATTTAATTATACTTGGTTCAATTTTGTTTTGTCATTACATCACAAGTTATTTGGAATTAATTTGCAATTTCTTCTGTAATGTGATTTCTGTTTGCTTAATATAGCAGATATTTTCACTGGCATGTATTTATAGATAAATAAAGGTTTATTAATGACTACCGGGGTTAATTAAACTGTGGACTCTGCTGTCAATTAGCTGTGAATTTTGTTGCTCAGTAGATGCAGCCCAGAAGGTCTGTGCAGTGAGAACGGGAGGCAAGGAGTCAAATAACTTGTTGGATGTATGGATATATACAGTAGGTTGTGACTGTCACTTGCTGGAGGGGACCAGGTGACATACCCTGGGCTTTGTCTGCTCAGAGAATTATTAATAGAGGACAACATGGTTTTGGTTCCCATATGGAGAAAAGGAAATAAGGTGCTTTAAGTCCACAGCGAGTAGTTGGTAATGGAGATGGTAATCCCCCAAGCTGCAATATGTTGGTAGCTGTAGGTACCAAGGACTGGCTGTGTTGGCAGGTTTTAGGGTGTAGGCTTTGTGCAAGTGGTTTGCAGGTTTTGCAATCCGTATGTAATGGCTTTACTTTGTATAGTGCAAGGGTATGAAAAGACTTTTTTCTGTGATTTGATGTCATAATTATTTTAAAATATGCCATGTAGCTCTTTGAAGGTGAGTTTGAATACCTTCATAGTGTATTAATGTTTATCTTCCCTTAATTATTCTTTTGCAGTGCTCTCACTTATATTTTAAAACTTTACACTGGTGAAAGTACATACATTTTTAACTTAATTTTTGAGTAGTCAACACAGATTAAAATAAGCTAGTTCTTGACGCTTTTTTTTTCCCTTTAATCAAAACACTTGGTTTTCATTCTGAATGAATTCTGTAGTATTAGCAGCATCTGTGTTACGTTTGGACTCAGCTAATCTTTTGGAATCTTTGAATATTGGGTTGTAAGCCAAAATGTAGCTATCCAAGAGCACATCTGGCTCGGATAGTATTACCTCATTTGTATAAGGTAGTGCTCTTAGTTTCTTTTCATTAGTTTGTTTTCTGTTTGCTGGAAAAGGGAATTTGATATGGGGGTTTTGCTGGCAACAGAAAAAGTTTAAGGAACTTCAGTGATTTCTTTCTTCCTGTACTGAAATTCACATTAGAAGTCACGATTTTGGTACATAGCCAGGTATAGTAAATAAACTAATAAAATTTGAATAAGACGTTCTTACCAATTAATGTGTGTTTGACAAACGTGTAGAGGGTACTAGCTATTCTGTCAGGTTTGCTGCATACAAACAAAGGTAGAGTACTATTTATGTTGTTAAATTTCTTAAGATTACTGTTATTTCTTCCAATAAGTGAATACCACTTCCTGGGAGGATTGTTGCGCCATTTATAAAAAAAATGAAATGCCTTCAGAGTTCTTTTGGAACAACCTATTGGTTTGCACTGAGAGAGGAATGTTGTTTTCTGTCTTGTAATTTAGGTATTTTCAACCTGCACTAGGTGGAATGAGCTAAATCTTGACAATACAGTCATCGGAGGAGTTTGTAAGAAATTTGATGCAAAATGTGTTTGCTTTGCTTCTAGGTATGTCTGTAAGATAACAGCGTGAAATCAATAGGATTTTGTTCTCAGTATTTGTTATTAAACATATTAGTATGCGTAGGGAAATAAGGAAGACATTTGGTAATTGGTAGCCTTGGGTTAATTAAATCCATCTGCTGTCTGACTAATGAGAGGAATATTGTATCCAGGGAATCACTTATGCTAAAAGATTTGGTAACGCACAAGAAGTTTTCTAACAAAGCACTCTTCGAGCAAGCGAGGACTCGTGTGAACTGGAGAGAACACCAGTGCCAGAGAGTAACTCACAGTGTTGTAAGGCTCTGCTTCATGCGGGAGTGTCCCAGAAGAACTTGTGAACTGCATTTGTTGTTCCCTGAGATGCGGGATTATAACTGCCAAGAAAAGTAAAACTTGTTTTCATCTCATGCTACGTGAAGTTGTGTTATATGGGGCTAGTTTAAGTGGTTGTGTTTCCATGCTCGCGAGCAGCCACGGTACAAATGTTCATTAGGAAAGAAGCTATATGGGGTGCGAAAATGAGCTTCCAGAGACGCAGTGGTGGCAGCTGAAGGAAGACAGACTTTTGGGATTGGTATCCACAGGCAGTCTGATGCTACATAGGTTACTGCCTCAAGATACTTGGGGTGACTGTTTCCAAAGAGCCAGTGTGATAGTTGCTTTCTGTTTATGCTGCTTTAATTCATATAAATAGGAAAAAAATATAAAAAGCCTCAAAGACTTTGTATAACTTCCACGCGTAACAGTGTTGATCGTCTGTGCTGTTTGGAGTTGTTTTATTAATGATTTTGTAGCTGTAAGTTAGTTTTTTGTTACTTGCTAATTCTTAGTTTCTGGAAAAGAAAATCAAATGCATCATTTGCTTTTATTGAGTAAATTATTTGAGTAATTTGTATTTCATACCTTCACACACTTGTACAAAACATGTTTTGAGGCTGGGGGCAAAAACTTGTGAAGTTTGCAGAGACCTGGATGCTTTGAAAGCAAGGCAACCGTAATAGCATCAGATGAAGAACAGTTTATTCCATGTTGATCTGACAGATGGGCGAAACAAAACTCAGAGAGATTAACATTGTTCTGCAATTTAATTTTTAAAGCGTGCAAAAAAGAGTGGCTTAATAGAATTGGAAATGGAGGATGGGTTTGTTTGATCTACATCGGAGGAGCTTGTTTAGGCTTTCCTTGTAGAGAGTCGGACGAAGTTGCGCTAGTATGTGATTTATCTCAGCTTAAAGCAGACATCTAAAATAGGTCAGATGGTCTGCTCTCTGAAACGTCTAGTTGTCTCCTGTGCGTTTAAAGTGACCATCTCAAATATGGACCTCTGAAGTTTGATTAGATGAACGCCTCCCTGACGGTCACGTTTTAAAAGACATGAGTTAATTATTGCTTTTTGTAGATGCTAAAGACAATTGTTTAAACAATACATTTTAAAGATTAATTTTGTCATAACTGTTGCAGTCTGAGTGTAGAAATTTACGATGCATTCCTAAACAAGTGTGCCACACCTTAGTACTTTGAAAATGTGGCCTGAAGCATATACCCACCAGTTCTGCTTCCTAGTTCTGCTCCCCCGTTGTGCTGGTTTGGCATGCAGGAGGTCGGAACGTGCACCCCCGTCCTCGCACGCGCGGCAGAAACTGAGGGCAGGCTGAGTGCTGGGCACGCGCTCTACAGAGACCGCTGTTCACTGGAGGGCTTAGCCTTGAAAGTGCAGAACGCGTAAATGAGTTTGAAAATACTAGTTGGCCTCATGTAAAGCGTTTTTCTCTCGAGCAGTATCGCTTATTAAACGTTTAAGTTTTTTTTAAAAAAAAAAGCCGTACTTTTTCTGTGATCTTTAATAACCCCGTTTCTCTACTCGTAAACATTGTAGTGTGTGCTAAGAGTTGATAGTGGCTTCCTAGCAGATGAATTAGCAGATGTATACTCTGTGGAACTGCCTGTAATTACGTGGTAGCTATGGTTACCAGGTTAAAGAAATCACGGCCTGGTGGTGAGCAGAAGTAGATTGCAGCAGACCGGTTTGGTTTTGAGTTGCGTAAAAGCAGAGTGCTCAAGGATATAGACCATGAGGACTTAGGAGCCTACGAGTAACAAACATAAGAGCAGACTCTATTTGCTGAGCCTGCACAGGGTTTGCTTTTTCAAATGCTTGTTTTGATACAAAATCACAGTATTTTTTTAAAGTTGGGGTTTGCTTCTACATAGTTTGAGAATTGGGTGCCAACCACGTATTTGTAATGAAAGTATTTAATTGTAATAGTTAAGATTTTGAATTAATATTGCTAATACTTTCACTTTGATTTAGCACTGGACAAAGTTAAGTTCAAACAGCCTTTTCACATTCAAGGAAATTCATACTCACTTTATTTTAAATCTAACACTTAGAATGACTTAATAGAAGTATTTATCTTTCCATTTGGATGCTCCAAGGCTTCGAAAGAAATGACAGAAGCGTAGGTGAATTCAAGCGGGAAGGACAGAACTGTGCTTAAGGACAGTTGTACATTTACAGTGATGTTGGCGGGCCCACTTCATATGTTCCTAGCGTACACGTTGCTCAGAAGCATCAAAAGTACTTGAGTCCATTTCCGAAAGGGAGTGCAGGTATTGAGGAGTTGAAGCCCTGTTGACTTCAATGTAAAGAAAAAAAGATGGAATGTTTTCAAGAGTTTCCACATGGTTTAGATACCCAAATTCCAGTGAATTGTGTTGGATTTAGGGCCCTCAACCACACAAGCTTTTCTCAATGTGTTGCTTGTATTTTATGAATTATGAACTACGTAGAACTGTATTTCTGTATATAACTTCAACATAATTCCTATGATGTCTGACTATTATAACATAGAATAAGATTTTATGGCAACGTGCTGTTCCTCGGAGTACAGATGCATTTAGACCTGGTCTTTTGCACCAGGGAAGCTTTCCTAGGGACTTTTCCTGGGCCAGTAATAGCCACTTTATTTTTAAAGGCTGCGTATATTAAAACTAAAGCTTTGTGCCTGACGTTTGAGGGTGGTGAGGCACTGGAACAGGTTGCCCAGAGAAGTCGTGGAAGCTCCATCCCTGGAAGTGTTGAAGGCCAGGCTGGATGGGGCTTTGAGCAACCTGGTCTAGTGGGAGGTGTCCCTGCCCTTGGCAGGGGGGTTGGAACTAGATGATCTTGAAGGTCCCTTCCAACCTAAACCATTCTATGATTCTCCATTTTGTAAGCCTAGCCTACAAATCCATGGTTACAAGACCGTACTCAGTAGGTCACCTTGTTTTACAGGATAACCAACCATGACTACAGAATCAGGATCGGACTCTGAGTCCAAGGATAAAGAGCAGGATCAGCAGGAGAGCCCCGCGCAGCAAGGCGCGGCGGAGACCCAGCCGCAGGACCAGCAGCAGCAGCAGCTGAGCGAAGAGCATCAAAACGCACTTGAGCAGTTCTCGGCCGTGGCAGCCCACAGCACGCCGGTGAAAAAGGAGCAGGTAAGGGGGCCCAAGCACGCACGCGCGCTGTATCCAACTAGCTACATGCCCGCCTATCGCTCCTGGGAAGTAACGAGCCTGGTGGAAACGAGCGGCCGTATATATTCAGATACGCATGGAAGGCTGTTTGGTGTGATGCTGCAGATCTTGACTGGTTGGTCTTTTGCATTTAAAAAATAATAGTTCTTGGACATAATGTTTTGAAATTCATGCCTTGCTCTGTTCTTTCAGTGTCAATTGCTGTATTCAGCCACCAGCCAGATCTGATGCAAAGTGCAGTACTAGTATTTTACAGAAAAGCCTTTTTTTGAAACTAGATACTGCTAGTTCATTTCTACCTCCAGTACTTAAATGTAAGGGCAGTCTTATTAACTAAGCAGGTAACATCTTCCATTCTTTGCATTAGATAGCAAACAGTGCCAATTTTTAAGAAGCTGAAAATGTTTTCAGAGTTCATTTCTTCTTTGACACCTGCTGAAAACTGATTTCATGCTTCCTTGTCTGATGTGTGAGCCATGAAAAAGCTGTGGTCCCTTAAGCTTCTCGTAATTCTGAACTGACTGCATTATAATTACTTTAACTTTTCATGTAATGGTTTCAGAAGAGCTATCACATGCTTTTCCATTTGGTTCATTGTTGCACTTATTAAATTTGAGGAAGCTGCTTTCTTTTTCCTGTTAATAATTTCCAGTCAATAGGATTAACAGGCATTGTTCTTCATGGGTAAGTGCCACACAATTAATGAGGTACCTGCAAATTGCATCACTTAGCTCCATAAGGTTATGACCCCCATCTGATCACATTCACCTTTGAAAAGTGGAGTAAGTTGGTCTAACTCCTTCTCTCCTCCACCCGCTAAAAAAGTCAGATTGTTTCAAGTGAGGTCCTGTTATTTTATCTGGTTGGGAGACAGTGCTGGTGAAGCAAGCAGACATAAGGTGTTACTTAAAATCAGCATGAGTGATCCCATGGAAACTGTTGGGGGCTGGCTGTGGTCTTGGGTTTTAAGTTTTCGTCCACAGAGCTACAGCCCAAACTTGGTGGTGGTGGGGAAAAAACAGAGGCGTAAGCAATTTCAGATACAAACAAAGTATTTTTGTGTCTTCCTGGTTTATGGATGCATAAACTAAATGCTTGGGACAACAAATGTTTCTGGGACAAAATTAAAAGAGGTGTCTTACGTCTTACTTCTAGTATCTCAAGAGGTAGACGTAGTAGGGCAGGATTTCTAATGCTTATTGCTATTGAAGATCAACCATTGGAAGAACTGCTCTTTTTTTTTTTTTTTTTTTTTTTTTTTTTTTTTTGTTGCTAACCATTTTTACCATTGATAAACCCGGATCAGCCTCACTCCATGCCCACCAAAGACCTCTCTGCTCTTGCTCCCACATATGCCGATTTTGTGTTAGGACAATTTTGGTCTCTGAAATAGATCAGAAATTGCAGGTAGTTAGTTTGGGGAAAAGAGGCAGGGCTGCTTCTCCAAAAGAGAAAGGTGCTGCACAATCTGGTCATTAATTTAAAGGATAATTCGATCAGGCCTAGGCATAAGTATTATTAATTTTATTCTTCCAGACATCTTCGGTAATCTTTCCACCCCTAGTTTCTTTTCATGTTAAACAAAATAAACCAAACCCCAAAATAACCACAAAAAAAACCCCAAACAAACAAAAGCAAAACAAACAAAAAAATAAACCCAAATCCCACCTTAGGCATCAACCCTGTGCATCTGTGTTTACAGAGCTGTGAGTTTGGAGACCTGAGATGCTTTCGTGCTGTGTGATCCTTTCTTTTCCCAAAGAAGATCACCTGTGAGCTGGTGTCCGTAGATGCCTTGACAGGAGAACTGGGTTAGTGAAGGGATATGTGAGACCTTCCCAGTGAGATTATGAGATTGAATCCAAAAGTCCCTATTGTAGACTGACTGCCAAATCCAGCTGCAGTGATCTGCCCAGTTTATTTCGTAGTGGTTTAATTGCCTGTATCAACAGGAAAGAACCACTTAAAGCAGCCCTAAGACAGAGCTATTGGCAATGGTGTCATTAAAAAAGCCAAAAATTGAAGGAGTAATGGGTATCATTCTCTCTCTTCCTGTCTGTAATCACAGTGAGGAAGTTGACGGTTTTTGCCATTGCTCATATGAGAGGACCTTGGGAAAAAAGACTTAAGTTACTGATCCGTGACAGCGACTTTTTATTGTCATTCTATACACATAAAGAAGGACATTTTAATGAAGACAAAAAGGCTTCTCTCATGCTGAGATTAGCAGTTACTGCAGAAATGAGTCCTTTCTATCAGGTATAATAATGCAATCTTACTATCTTCCTGCCTTCCTATCTCATTGAAAATGAGCAAGATGGCATCACACGGGCTGGGCACTGACATTTCTGAGCAAGTGTCATAAGTAGATGAGATTCATGCGTTGTGCAGGCTTGGTGGTGTCACTTCATACCCCAGCGAGAAGCTGTGAAGCGTCAAAGATCATTACTGCTGAATCCTGTGCCTTCAAAGGCTTGCTTTGAGAAGGGGGTCCAGCTTCAGAAGGGGTTGAACATACTGCCTCACAGTAAGGTACAGTAATATGGGCAGAGGTGAGACAGCTTATGTTCAAAACCCACAAACCCTGAAGCAGCTGGTGCTGCACTAGAATTGAGTCCATGACACTGAAAATACTGCAGAAATACAGCACAGAGGTATGCTGGGGAAGAAGTTTGAAGAAAATGCAACTATGCTTGCAGAGTTCAAAATAATTCACTGAGTACATGGGTTTTTCACTGGCCACTTTTTTTTTCCCCCCGAGATACCAGAATGTCAGGTTTCTTTAAGAAGAAGAGGCTTAATACAGTCTGAAAGCACCTCAATGCCTGAACATGTCAGCATAGTTTGGGGGATCTTCTCTAATAGTTCTTGGCATGTTTTGTTCTCCAGACAAATGAGAGAAAATCCTTTGTAGGATTTTAACCTGGACACGTTCCCTGATCTTCATGTAGATGGGAACCCTAACAAACAAAATAACCTCAATACTTTTTTTAAAAAAAATATTTATAAATAAGCAAGTGTCTGCTGTAGTCTTGAGATACTGAGTGTCTTCATGAAGGAAAACAGTCATCAGTCCATTAGGATTCACAGAAATTGTTTGCACACTGAAAATGGTTCTAAAATTTACATGGCTGCTGGGTGCCCGTGTTGTTGTGGGCTTTTCTCTCATGCAGCTTTCCCGTTTTCTCAAAAAGATTAATTCCATGCATCTGGGGTTTTTTTGTTGGTGTTTTTTTTTTGTTGGGGCAGGGTGTTAACTCTCACATGAGAGACTTAATGAGCCACCGGCTATGACAGTATATTTTTTCCAGCCCTGGAATGACTTTTGCACCCACACACGTGCATGTGCACCTTCCCAGGCAGCTTTCTTTATCAAAACATATGGAAATCATCAAAGAACCCCTCTGCCCATCAGCAGCAGCACGGCTCTTCACAGAGGCCCTAGCAGGAGACATCTTCAAGGTTGTTTTTCTCTCGGTGCAGTAGGTTGGACCACTTGGCAGCTGGCCATGGTTGTGGTAGAGGAGTAGCTGGCCTCAAGCCTTGCTCTGAGCCTGGGGGGACTCTCCCCCTTCGTCACAGCTGCTGTGAGCATTAAATGCTCAGCGAGCAGCTAAGCCGATGACATACATTGTGCCCTTCATCACCCACCTGCCTTCAAGGTATGTGAGGGCCTTGATGTCCAGATACAGAGCTGGTGTCCAAGTGCTGGAAGGAGAAAGTCCTTCAGTCTTGGAGCTAGAGGGGGGAAGAGCCAGCTGGCACTGGGCTGCTCCAGGGGAAGAACACAGAATCACAGAATGGTTTAGGTTGGAAGGGACCTTGAAGATCATCTAGTTCCAACCCCCCTGCCATGGGCAGGGACACCTCCCACCAGACCAGGTTGCTCAAAGCCCCATCCAGCCTGGCCTTGAACACCTCCAGGGATGGACCTTCCACAACTTCTCTGGGCAACCTGTTCCAGTGCCTCACCGCCCTCAAAGTGAAAAATTTCATCCTAAGATCTAATCTAAATCTGCCTTCTTCCTGTTTTGAGACAGATTTTGAACATCCACCACTCGGAGGATGAGACAGATTTTGTGTTGCTTTTTTATTTTTCTAGTCCCACTTCCGTCTAGTCTCCCCACCCAGGGAAGCCCAGGAGACCTTCGCTATATCCTCTCTCACAGGGAAAGGAGGAGCCTGGGTCTTGCCTCACTTCTTTGCAGTTCCCTGTTTGCAGTTTGCTGGGGCTTTGGTGGGATCTGGTGCTGCTGGTAGCAGAGCTGATTCCAAATTCCTCTTTCCCTCATTCACCTGAAGGCAGAGGGGAAGCTTATGGCTCGTTTGTATGAAATCTCTCAGGGAAACTTCCCTGTGATTTAATGCTACACTGTTGTTGCTGGTTATATGATGCAAGGTTGTTGTGTTCTCAAAGCAGATTAAACCTTTTGGATGGATTTGCTCCATTCTCATGAAAGTTTATTATATACGATGAATGGAAACAGACTTGGAAGATTAATTTACAATATATTTGCAACAATGCTTGTTGCTTGTTACACTGAAAAATCATTCAGAGCCAAAACAGTTGGGTTGGGTTTTTTTTTCCTTGCAGTGAGATAACGGAAGGATTTTTTTTTTTTTTTTCATTTAAGCTGTAGCTTAGGTATTACTGCACTCCTGTTGAGGTTTTGTTTGGAGACTATCAGGGGCATAACTGATGAGAAAGGTAATGACTGCGGCATAGTGTTGTTGCTAGGAAGGGTGAAATGCTTTAGAGCTGTTCTGGCTTTCATCTAGTGCTGTGGAGAGGACCACGGGCTGTGTTGCATCGTGATAACTCTTCAAATGGTCTGACCCTCAGATAAACCCAGGCGAAAGTAACCATGCTTGTTTTTTCTCTCCCCTTTCCCCTACAGTGTATTTGTCTTTCAAATAGCACCTACTTCTCACCGGCTTGAGGGACTTATCGGGCATCTGTGGAGAGCAAAATTCAGCCTCTCATCCCGTAGTTACCATCCATTAGCCAGACAGCTGCACATAAAAGTTGTTTAGCCCCTCACTTCCATCCTGTTTGTTTAACCCTTTGCTCTGGCGCTTGGGGAGCCTTTCGCTCTCCCAGGCATGTCAGCATCTCCCTGCGAATTCACACTGTCACGGGGGAATATGTCCCCTCATTCAGGGGACTTTTCTCACTGACAGTGAAGTTAGTGCAAACCTGATGGTCTTTGCCTATTCCATATGACACCATGGAAGCGTCATACGATTTAATAGATGCAGAACTTAAAAGTAATATTAAGAAAGCGTAGGAATATCTGTTCATCACGTTTACCAATTTTTCAGCATTTCCAACAGCCAAAAAAAATCTTGTCCAGGAAGTCCAAGTGGGATTTTGTACCTACGGAAAAAGTAGAAGCCTAAAGTATTTTCATGCGTGCTGCTCCTTCGTCAGGCATTTTGGATGTACATTTTGGAGTGAGAAGGGAGGACTGCGAGGAATATGGGGGATATGGGAAATCTTGTCAATAGATAAAGAAGACTTGGTCCTGCGTCAGGGGCTTTCTTATCCAAGTCCCATACTAGGCTCACTTAAATGCTTAGGTGCAGGGTGCAGTGTACTGCATTGCGTGATCGATTTATCTCACTTCAGAATGTATATTTCTTTCTCTTTATAGGCGACAGACAAAGAACAGGAGTTTGCTGCTGCGAGTGCAAAACAGCTGGAATACCAGCAGCTAGAGGACGACAAGCTCTCTCAAAAATCATCGTCTAGCAAACTTTCCAAGTCTCCTCTAAAGATCGTCAAGAAACCGAAAAATATGCAGTGCAAAGTGACGCTCCTGGATGGATCGGAATATGCATGTGAAGTAGAGGTAAATTACATTTCGTCTTCTTTTTGTCATCCTGTCTGGAGGAAAATATTTGAAATTGGATTCCTAGTTTAAGCAAAAAAATGAACGGCCTGATATTTCGCCAGTGCCAAGCACAGACTTGCTTCTGTTGTTTTCTCTGGAGGTTGAAGACGTTGCACAGATTTGAGCTGGATGAGGGATCGTGAGCAGTCCCTGGAACAGCCAGAGACTTTGGATTAATTTCATATCGGCACATGCCACAACAGAGTGCAGCAAATGAATTATGGGCAGCAAAGCCCATAAACAAAGAAGGGTTTGATCTCATGGGGCTTGTCTTTTGGTACTCTGCTGAGTTGGGACTCACATTGAGTCACTGTCCAAGCAGTAATTCTGACCATCGTGAGATTAGCGGGGGCATGAGAGACATCCAGGGGAGGCAGGGGAAATGCCAGGAGCAAATAGCAGTGAGAGTGGTGAGTTTTACATGCTTCTCTGTGATGTCTGTGAATCATAACTGTGTCTGAACATTACTGGCAGAAAGTTACTGGTGGTTTTCTATAAGGAAACTCGCCTTCCCTGCTGCGACTGTGCCAGGAGCCTACTTTTGGGAGGGATGGTCTCTGCTGCACTGTCACTTAGGAACCAGTCTGTACCTGTGGGCAGACCCATGCCTTAGCATGCCTTAGGATGCCTTGCCTTCAACTCCAGAAGGCCATGGAGAAGCAGAGCGTGAGCGAATTCAGCATCTCATAGTGGGCATGAGAAAATTCAGCAGCTCAGAGTGGACCCATTTCTCCATTCAGTCTTTCCAGCCATGTCACTGAGGTGGTCTTGGGCAGTGGACCAGCCTGTCCTGAGCCTGCTGTAGGTCAGGAGGCCACAGGCAGTGGCCGGGAGGGGAAAAATATGTTTTTGAGGGCTCAGTAAAGCCACCCCTCCTTCAGGCAACCACAGGGTACGGGGGAGAAGAAAAGCCACCTGGGGAGCACAGAGGAGTTTAAAGGTAGAATGGGATAGTCTGCAGGCTTGAAAGGGGAACCCATAGGAACACGAAGAAGGAGAGAGGGTGGAAGAAGGGAGTGTCTGACTGGGAGCCAAATTCCAATGTCTTTACAATCAGATTGCACTCAGCCCTTGCATCCTCCAGCCACTCTTGTTTTAAGCGCTTTGGAGAGTGGCAGGTGAGGAAGAACTTTGATTTTTATTTGACCGCGTCTTTACAGTTTGGGCCAAATTTTTCTGTGCTAACACAGGAGCTGCAATTTTATTGCTTTTACAGCAACTTAGCAGTCATACTGTCAAGTATCTTTTAGTTTCACCGGCCAAGTCCTGTGTTGTTTCGTTTAGACTAGCAATAACTATCTGGCCACGTACTTTGTGACTATTAAATTGACATTTCTTGACCTGCAGTCCCAGTTTTGTCTGTCAAGAGTAGCATGCGAACCATTAAGCTGGAAGAGTGACTATACTGGCTTTGATGGAAAGAGTCAAACTTGTTTCAGCTTTTGGCACTTGTTTGTAAAATGTGAGTCACTTTTTGGAATACAATCAAGCAAATTTTACCAAATAGGATTTCTATGGAAATCTTGCCTAGCAGGCAAACTTGTCTAGCTTTATGAGAATATAAGATGGAGCAGAAGGGGAGATTTGTTGTGTTAGGCTTCCACTTATGCAAAAAAAAATCATGTGAATAATACTTTCTTTTAGGAAGTTTCACTTTTCTGCTAAACTTGGACCCTGTTGGAGTTGAAGTGTCAAAATGCTAGCATATAGAAGCCATCATGTTTTATTGCTTGTCAGATTTTTCTACTTTGCAAGTTCTGAATAGCTCTTGAATAATGTCCAATATAAATTTTGGATGCATTTTTTCTACTTGCAGTGCTGAAATATTTTGAAGTTATATTGACTGTCATCAATAATCACTTTATCTGCTTCTAAGATGGGTATACTTCCTAGGCAGAATGTAATATTGATGAGAATAGAGCTCCTAAAAGGATGAATCCTCAAATGACAAAGCTGTGATGATGAACAGACCATTGGGTGCGTTGAAATGGAAGTTAGGAGGTGCAAAAATTTCAGGGAGCAGTTTAGAAGGCAGAAAAATTTCAGGGGACAAGTGCAACTGGAGTGACGCTGGCATTTACGTACCTTAAATGGGTGGTCCAGACTTTGCATCCTTCCTAGGTTGTCCAGACTTTGCATCCTTCCTAGGTGGTATTGTCAGCATACTGTGTGTGTTGAGGATGCAGCTGCAAGTACCTCTCTGGCACAGCCCACTCTGGCCCGTGGGAACACTTGGTAGACCCCCAGGGGATTCCAATTTCCATGTGCATAAAGTTCAGCTACAGCAAAAGGGTGCTGTGTCCAGCTAAGAGAAATGATGTGACTTTCACTCCCAGGGAGAAAAAGTATATACAAAGGAGTTAGAAGGCGAGGGAGACTAAGGGTCTGTCTCAAGAGAGATCTCAGGAAACCGTGTAGGAGGCTGAAGGTGAAGTTCTCCTACAGTAATTTTGTGTAATAACAAAAGTTCTGTGGCTGTTTCACAGAAACTCAGTGCTGCAGCATGAGAAATAATCTGTCACGTTTCTGGAAAATGCTATTGTATTTTAAGGTTCACCTACAAGTGAACTTTCTGTATCCCTTTAAATTGGGAAAAAAAAAATAAAAAAGGATACTGAAAGACCTGACAGATTATGGAGGTCAGTAAATTCCCCGGGATTAATTCCTTAAAAGAAAGGGGAGAGGGGTGGACAACACGTGGCAATCAAATATTTAATATTTCCATTCCTCGTGTTTAACCCGCTTAACTGCATCTTTCGGTGTGGTTGGTGGCCCAGGGTAGGGATGCGACAATCGGTGGATGTGAGTCAGAAATGTCAACTCATGCTGTCAGCTCCTGTCTTCCAGCTCTGTCTGTGTGTCGTGCTTCTACCCACTGAAGGCTACAAAGCAGTGTAATCTAGAAGGACCAGAAACTTAGAAACCTAATTTTGAGCTAGAATAATAGCTCTGTCAGCGAATCTTGATTTGGACACAGGCCAGATATTTATCCCTCCAGAATTGCATTCCCTAGTCTGGGAGTTGGGGATCATTATAGAACCCATCAGTTACTCTATAGTGCTTTGCGAATGACAATTGCTTTTACATACGTTAAATATTAATATCATTTAAAGGAGCTTATTGCTCTCAAGTAGAGCACCACCTACAGCTTATCAATTATGCGTTCATCCAGTTAATGACCTGACAGCCGAAATCGCACGTACTCACAGATTGAGATGCTTCTGAGGCAGGTTCGGTTAATCCATTATCGCCTTGGTGTCCTTTGTTTCAGAAGCCCCTCTTCCTTATTCCATATTTAATGCTGAGCGTCTTTACTGCCTTCTGCTGTATTTTTCAGTCTCTCTCACATCCCGTACTTTGCATCTGTGACACTAGGACTTTTTCATATTGTATGAGATACGTATCTACAGGGGAAAAGGTAGCAGAGGTAACTTCAAAGCTGAGGTTAACAGTGGTTCATCTGATACGGTACCCTTTCTGTGAAAGGATCTTAAGCAAATGCCAGGTAAAAGCTTTCTCTTGAGGCCCCACAGCATTACTGCCTGTGTGCTGTATCTGTCCTGACCCAGAAAGTCTTTCATGCAGTAAGACATTACAAGCCAAAACCAAGTTAAGTAGGTAACCCCACCTGTTCATTCATCCTTCTCCAAAACCATAAAGCAGAAGCGTTACCACCTGTACCCCCACTGCCGCTCTTGTCTGGGAGCCTACAGATGGTAGCGGTGGGCTTATTTAAGAGGGGTCTTTCCTTTCACGGGTGGGATGGCCACCTAATGGTGCTTTGCCTGTCCAGGGACAGCTGTTGGCTTTTGGAGTAGAAGTGTTTGCTGTATGCTGACATTTGTCCCTGATACTGTTATTAAAGAAAAACAGCCGCAGGGTCGCAAAGTGGTTCTACCATGTCATGAAGAAGCTGGAGGTTTCTAACGGGCGCTCAGTCACAGGAGTCGACGCAGTGTGCTCAGAGGGCTGCTGAGCGGTGATTTCCACCTCGATGTCCACCCCTGCTGGAAGCGGTTCTCCTTGGGCTTTTCATTGCACTCTGCCAGCCAGCATCAGGATCAGAAAGGCTCTTTGTCAAAAGCGGCCAAGTCCACAGCTGGGGCCAAAACTGCACTGCAAAGAGGGTGCTGAAGACTTCTCTGTTAAGCAAGCTAGACCTATACTTCGCGTTTGTTGGTTTGAAGAACCAAAGATAAAGCAAGATCCAAGACTGCAAATTGATTTCAGATAACCGTAAAAAAAAAGAGAGAGAACGCTCTAGTTCAGGTTTTTCCTAAGATACAAGAAAACAAGCAGAAATAACTTATTTCTGGGGTCTTCCCACTGTAAGTAGGGGTTTTCAAGTGCTGTAGTACGGTTAGTGATTTCTAGGATTTATTGCCTTCCTTTTCCCTCTCTGCCCCACCTCAATTTTCTGTTATCTAGACTAGTGCATTTTAATTAAAAGATGCAAGTGGAACCAGCTGTCATGCTCTCCCTGACATGTAGCCTAATTTGAAGTGTCTTCCTAAAACGGCTTGGAGTTTGCCTTCGTTTCTGCTCTAAACATATACATGTTATTAATCGCAAAGTGAGATCAGAAAGCTATAACATAATCTGTCTAAATAAGTGGTAAAATAATTAGATTTCATTTTCAAAGGCTCAGCTGTCTGAGCCCATCGGTAATTTATACTCCTTCTTCGTTCCTCTACCGCTCAGACTTTCTTATCGGGCAGGACACCAGTAAATGAAAACAAATGTTTCCATGGCAGCCTGTCTGTGGCATCTCTGCAGCCCTACATCAAACGGAGTGAGTTGCCGTAGGATTGGGATAGGCTGCAGCGCACATTGAAAGCCGACTTCTCAGAAAGCATTCCTGGTGTCCCCTCTACTTGGTGGGTGGGGGTCAGCTGAGGTAGGAGGGAACTGGTAAAAATATGCTGTGTTTGGGGTTTGTTGTTTTTTTTTTTTTCCATCCAGTGTTCTCAGTCATGCTGCTGCTGGGACCTGGGCGGTAGCTGGGCATCCTGTAGGCGCCGCTACGCCTTTGTGATGAACCTCTGGTGACTTCCTGCCTGATGTAGACCCCATTTTCTTAATGGGTTTCCCTGCATCCTCAGGTGGCATGCTTGAATTGGAATGGTGGGAAGTTTTATTTCCATACATTTGAGACCCGGGTTTATAATGTGGACAGAGGCGGACTGGAGTGGACAGGTCCCTTTCTGTGCTGCACAAATAAGTGCTGAAACTCCTCTTTGGAGACGAAATGGACATGGAATAAATGGATTCTCAAATAGGGTGGAGTATTGCGTTTCACATGAATTGTTCTTTTTCCTGTTAAAAAGTGAGACTACATGGATGCTTCCTTAAAAATTAAGTCATTCAAGGTGATCATGGGACAGGCTTGAAGAATAGAGAACAAGCAGACTTGTTTCTACTCTGCCACCAGTGCCAGAAATGAAGGAGTGGGGGCTAACTTCAGTGCCGTATGTGTTTCTTTTCCCGATTTTTCCAAATCTGGCTTGCAAGACTACCTCTGGAGGAAAAACCCTTCTGCCTTTCTGTATGGCAGTGGGGGGGGGACGCATGGCCCCATTGTCCCCCTCCCTGTGTGGTGTCCAAGCTAACCCTTCCCCAGGGGCCATCAAAGCAGGGACCTGCCACACTGCTTTTGCACAGGAGGTTTAATGTTGAATTTCTCATCCATTTTGAGATAGGCTTTAAGGTCAGGAAGGAAACCTCTGTAATAAGATGCACTCTGCTTTCTGAAGGATACAGTTTCAGTTACCCCCTGCACGTTTTAATTGTTTAATGAATTCCACACAGTCTCTTGCAAATGACTTTACATGTGAAACTGATTACTGAATGCAAGAGGGATTTTTTTTTTAATAAGTCTTTTCCTTTTGACCTATTCATTGCTTACATTTCAGTTAATTTAATATGAAGAGCTTTGTTTTAGGTTTTTGTTTCTTCCCCGGGACGTGTTTCAGTAAATGCGACTGGGTTGAGATGCGGCGGCGTCATTACACAGAATGTGTTCTGTTCCCAGACCTGCTAATTAGGGCTGACTTAGATTAGCCAGGGGATTCAGTTAAGATCTACGTTACCTGACACATGTCAGTAGGAGTCTCAGTATTGTCTGAATGTGATTCAGCCGGATAGAGTTAATACACAACTCATGTGGCTTGCTGCTTCAAAATACTGTGTGCAGCTTTTTATGAGTTAAAATACTTGTCAATTCCGGAACCATAATGTTCTGGAAATCGATCCCGATGTTGTCCAGTTAATAATAATCAACGGAGAGGCTGAGCAGAGAAAGGCTTTTTGCCTCGGTTTGGTAGTTGAAACAAAAATAAACATGTTAGGACTACCTTTTTAGTGGGTTTTATTATTTCTTTCAAGGTTTTTCACTGAAGCTAAAGAAATCTAAATTTAAAAAAAAGTCACTTCAAGTTGAGCCAGGCATTTTGGAAATGCCACAAGGCAGAAGGAGGATGCTGGTGGGGCACTAGTGGGGCTGGAGCGTTTCCACCTCGCCAGGAGAAGCTCAGCTCCTCCTGCTTCCCCGCAGCTCCTCACAGCTGGGAACATCTGGGCTGCGTGGTATTCAGGGAAAATGTCTCTTATAACCTCAGTAGGAAAACACACCTAAGTGATCAGACAGCTGGGGTCTCTTGTATTTCCTCCAGTTAATATGCAAGTATTTTACAGAGTCTGAAGGAGAACCAAGAATTAAACCCAAGTCAATCCTTCAGATGTCACACCAAGTAAACAGCAGGCTGGGCTTTAAATTCCACCTTCTGGCACAGCAGAGGACATGGTCACAATCAAAATAAATGCCAAAAGTTTAAAATAACAAAAAAAAATATGGTACGTATCCTCTCCACATCTGTTTTCTGCATCTAGTCCTCTTATCTCTCGCCTTTCGTTAATAGTTTCTGAAAACGGTTTGGGCAGTGAAATGATGGGTTTAGCAGACAAAAATCTTCATTTTGATACTTTGGAGGTGCCAGCCATTTTTCATAATGGTGAAAACTATTGAGAGAGGTCAACCTACATTGACAAATATTTTCAGCTGCCCTGAAACTGTATTTTCTAGGGAATAAATGATTAGCTGAAAACTTCCTGGTGAAATGTTGCCTCCGGTTCCCTCCCCTTGGTGCACCAGTTGAGCACGAGCCAGGCAACAGGAGCTCCATCTGGTAGAGTTTTTGAAGGTTTTTTAATCATGCGCACGCAAACCCAGGTTCTGCAAGGCTCGTTGCTGGTTAACCTGTTCGCAGGAGCCCACGAGAGGATGATCTTTTACCCGCCTTCTACCCTAGACGGATAGAGGTCTGTTGGCTCTAGGGGTCCTGTCCTTGTCACCGTCTTCGCTGATGGCCTCACCGGGGGGAGACTGCATCAGTCCCTCCATGTTTGTCTTCTCCAGGTGTGATGCCCCGGGTGGTCCTCACCCCAGAGCGCCTGCTGCTTCTTACTGGGATGCCTGGTGCAGCCAGCAGGCAACCTCTGCGTGCTTTTTTAAGCGCTACTGGAATCCACAAACAGTGGATGAAGGGCTTTGCTTACCCCATTCCCTTCCCCAAACCGAGGGTCAGATTTTAAAGCCTACTGCTATTTCTGGACATGTCCGTTCCCCCATCTGCCCCGTGCTCATCCTCCCAGAGAAACTGCCGGTTTTCTTGTCGCTGCCTGGTCACGCTTCTGCCAAGCCTCTCGGCGTTTTGTCACGTTTCCTGCCCGTTTCTGCGTTAGTCGAGTGCCTGCTACCTGCTCCAGCCGTCTGAATTCATTTCCAGCTCTGTTGCTAGTCATTCCCGTTTTATAGGTGCTGTCCCCGTGTTAACACTTAGAGTTGCTCTTTCCAGACCAAAAGTAAGTATACGTTCACTTTATTATCATCTCCTAAAAAAATATCAGCTGTCATATAAAATCCTAACACCTCGTATGGATGATTTTTTCCAGCTGGGCCCCATGCAGCGTTCGCTGGGCTGCTTTTATGTTTTCTTATCCCTGTCTGTTGGTACTGTGAGCAGAGTATCAGGGATGGGACTGGGTGGTGAGGAAATACCTGCTTGTAAAGCAAAGCTTTAACAGGCAGCGAGGTCTGTCTCTCCGGGTTTATCTTGCTCTGGCAGAAATGGTTTTGGTCTGAAGTGGATAAAGCTTGGATGTAGCTTGAGAATATGCTACGTCGTTTTTTTCTTGACAACCCCAGCGCTGATAGTGTGATACTGGCTAAGGTACCCCAAATCTAAAAGCCTGGTCGTGGTGCTGCCTCTCCTGTCTCAAGAGCATCTTCCTCTGCTATGGTTTCTGTGGGATGTTTTGGTGATTTGTTGGGTTTTTTTTCACTCCATCCTGGCAATGTAGGTCAGGGAGAGCTCTGCGGCTTTCAAATTCATATGGCAAGATTACTCCGTAAATCGGACTATGTTGTCAGCAGAGCTTTTTTTCAGCTGAAAATAAACAAAAAGTTTACAGTTGATTTTTACTGATACACGCCAGTAACTCTTTATGGTACAGGTGGCGTTGGTTTCCCTTGCCATGTCGGTGCCAGGCGTGTGCGTAGTTAGCCGTTACACAGGAGAAACAAGTGTTTGCCGAGCTCATCCAAGTATAGGCAGAATAAGGAAAACATTTATATTTATAACCCCCACTGGAAAGCTTCAGCTGCTGTATGGAATCCCAAGGGACGCGCCTGGGTTACTGCAGAGTGCTGTGCAGGAGGCGGTCGGGCAGTCAGGAGGCATTAAGCCAGTGGATCGGCTGCATGTCTAGTTAAAATCCGAGCCCGAGCAATCTGCGTGCTCAAGAAAGCTGAGCAAGGGCGGAGGCGGGCGGGAGGGGGGGGGAGGGTGCACATGTACTTTCTCTGTTGAAAAGCCTGCAAAATCATGGAATACGGTTTATTATTTTATGTCAGGATTTAGCAAATGCGTGAGACTAAATCAACGTGTGGAGAATTGAACTGCTGTTTGAGAAATAGTATCCACTGGTTTTCACCTTTATTGGAGAGTGGTGCTTGTAAGGTCTCAATTTTTACAGTATGAGTTCTGTTGATGCACTTGGGATGCCCGAGCATTCGATAATCATCACGTTTGACAGGTATTTCTGTAGCCGTTATGCACGTGCAGCCATGGCTGTTACGCTTCCCCGTATAAAGACTTGCTCCAGAGTATTTATTATTTCTCAGGTGCCCCCTTTTGCTGCTTTGCATTGCCATGAACAAAGTGCCCGCTTTATTCCTGAGCCTGCAGCCGGGGTAGCGTGCACATCAGGATGCTTCGGGCTCCTACGGTGCCCGTGCTGGCATGATCTCTCTGCTGCTGAGGTCGAAGGCAAAGACCCTAATTTGTTTTGATGCCAGAACCGGCACTAGGTCACCAATCTTCTTACTGGGATTTAGCAGTCCCCTAGGTTTTTTTTAGATTAGTGATGGCTTTTTAGGATTGCAAGCTCAAGCGGCATTAAAGAAGGTTGCCCCTGATAAAAACTATGTCATGTTATACAATGTCATTGACACTTGGTGCAGGTATGTAACTATTGCATAGACAGTGTTAGATATTTATCTAAATGCTTGTATTAAAATACGTAGGAGGTAGGTGTCAGAAAAGGTTATTTGCAGGAATGCTAATACATTTCAACATGCTATATTACAATAAATATCAAGCTGATAAATTATAGTACTGCCATGATGGGGAGAGAAAAGAAAACGATCAGTCGTCACTGTATGTCAAAATAGCTTCTAGTCTAATGTAAGTTTTCTTGTGTGACGTTCGTTTATACGTTTATCCTATTCTGGGATAGAATTCTAAATTAACAAGCAGAGATAGACAAAATAATACTGCAGTTTTTATTTCAGAGTATTAGAATATGTTGGTCACCTACTGAGATGTATATGCAGGTTCACACATAAAAATGTAAATAAAGAAACAGAACGCTCGGGGAGCTTGTATTGGCATGCAGCTTCCAGGGGAAGCATCTCTTTATATGAAGTATATTCATATTGGAAAAAAGAAAAAGTCTTTTTAACACAGCTTTTATTCAACTATACCTTTCTGAAATTGCCTAGCTCTTAGTTCTTCCCACATCTGGCTAAGCTGTTTGTTCAGTAGATTGTATTTGGAACTATGACCTGGGACTTTGCCAAATGCAGTTTGCCAGTGAAGTTTCATTAGTAGTTATAATTAAGTACGTAAAATATTAAATGGTATTTCCTTTTGACAACCAGAAAAATGAATGTGTTCTGCTTTCAAACTTTTATGTCATTGCCTTTATTTTCTTTGCCACTTGAAAGGCTGGCAGAAAGGTCTTGTTCAGTATCTTCTACACATGCTGGTGAACTCCTTACAAACTGGTTGAGAGTGTTATGTCCATCCAAGGGATACGTGTGTCCTCGTAAGTGTTCATTTATAATACTCTGCATGTGCCAAAACCAAGACTTGTCCCTAAGAAGCATAAAATAGTTGGAGTAAAAAGACTGGGTGAGTTCAGTTCTTTTATCTTTAAGCTTTTCTCTGTGTGTCTGTGTGGGAGAGGGGAGTATAGGGTATTTGTTGTTTGCGTCGTCACTTTGCATATCTTACCGCTGTCTTTGGTGTACAAGGTTGTACAGTAACTTCAGCGAAGTTTTTGTTCAGTACCAGAAGTGACTGTCTTTAAAATGTTTTGTGTAATGCCTAGAACATCACTCTCAACGCTCTGAACTTTCAGATGAATGAAATGTTGATGTTTCTGGAACTGCCAGTGCCATTTTCAGCAAGCACAGTGGGGGATGCGGGGGCCTGAATTCCAGTGGTTAAGTCATGTTATGCCTTTAAAAGCTCTCGTCTTGCAAGTTACACATCATCTGTAAGATGTACTTCAGTAAACCAGAGGAAAACTAGCTGATTTTCTGTCAGTTGATGCTCCAGGAAAGATTTTGCATCCTATTTTTCTTCCCGGATGCTCCCCACTTAGCTTCTCACTGGGGACTTCAGTTGAGAAACGACAGATTTGAAGAAATTCAGGGTTTCTTGTCTCCTCTGTCGCCTTTCTCCTTCATCTTCTTTTCCCCATGGAGAGAAACCATGGAGAAGTGTAAACAACACAAAAGGAAATCCTCTAAAAATGCAAAATACAAATGTGTAGAAGTGAAAGGATGTTGAACTCCTTTGGAATGACTTTTTCCATTTATCTTCCTTGGGAAAAATAAACCTTCTGCAATTTTTGTTGTCTTCTAATCCAGATTTGCTCAAAAAACACATTCTCCATATTTGAAAGTTTTCTGGCCTAAAATCCAGTGGTTAGCTATTAGCATTGTTCAGTTCAGCCCTTCGTATCTTGACCAGCTCAAGCTCTTTCAGAAAAGGTATGGTAAATGTCACAGTATGTAGATTTTTATTTCATTTGCAGATAAAAGTGCTCTCCTTACCAGAATGACTGCATGAGTTCAGGAGTTCTGATCGCCTCTCTGTAGATGGAGGAGCACTGTGATGTGGTCACCAGCTCCTCTGCACTTGGAACCACACTGAATGTTCATAGATTTGTATATATTTATGTATGCACATATTACATGCATTAAACTATACATGTATTTGCCTATGCATATTAAATTGTGACATATTTGTGAGGGTCAAATCCCTCCCCCAGAAATGGTGTTCTCAGTACAAAAGTGAATCTCGGAACCTTGCGTACACTTGAACTTGCAAGTGATGACTACTGGCACAAGTAATGTATTTTTCTGGGACTGGGCATATTTTTGTGTAAACTGGGTAATTCATGAGGAAAGAATGAGAAAGTGTGTTGTCAGGAGGCTGGAATTCAGCAGCTCGGAGACTCAGCTGGGGGAATTTGCGGGAAGAGAATGCTCACTGCGGCGAGTACGAAGTATTCCTGACAACCAGTTAATCATTTACACTTGTTTGTGTTGCAAGAATAATTGCAGAAGCTGCAACGTGGGGAAGGAGAAACTTCCCCTTGTGTATGCTAGTTATTTGTTGTCGTATACATTTTAACTTTTATGGGTGTTTTCCTTGCGTTTGCACAGAGGAGATCACCACGTGGCCCGTGCAGTGTAAAAATCAAAGTGTCGGCCAAAATAACTTGCAAAATGCAATTTAAATCAAATGAAAAAAAAAAATGAAATAAAATCAGCGGTCTTGACACAATTGGAATCTTTTTCATCATGCCCATTGTAAATTAAAAAATTAGCTAATATTTCCCCACCAGAAAGAACGGGGAAAAAGGAAGAGGTTAGTACAGCCACATGCCAAAATACATTCCAGCACGCAAGGCTCGAGCCAGCCCACACATTTATACAGTGCATTGTTGAGATCCATTGGAAAGCGCAAATGCTAATTAGGAATGTGAACCAGATAACCTCAACCTCAGTCAAAGTCCAATTATTCCTACCGGGATTTCATGATACTAATCTGTTTGTCCTTCTTCCAGCGACCATGCCCAACTAGAGTTATTACAGTAATTGTACAGAGTTCAACGCCAGGCTGGTGCGAGCGTTGTGGTGTTCGCTGGCTGCGTGACAGCTTTTCCGAGGAAAGTGGCGACGGCGTGTTTGCGTATGTGTTCGCGCAGAAAGATGCATGCCAACTCTTTCCATTTAAAAATCTGGGTCCACAGCTGTGATGCGTGTTCGGCTTGCTGTGCTCCTTGATGGAACAGAATGCAAGGCAAAGTTGCAGTTCATGGGGCTGCCCTGACCTTCTAGGTACTACGCACTGCAGGTGATGCTTATTGGTGGCAAAAATGGATCCCTTTACAGCTGTTTGGCCGTGGGACTCAGTCCATCTTCGGGTTTTCCCTGGTCTGTAAACTCGGTCTGGATGTGATCTCGTGTAATTGCTTTCTAAGAGGAGGGGCGTACCTGCATGCCGCAGACAGCTTCCTCCCCCAGCCCTTGCTCAGCGTTTCTCATCCACATGAGACTGCAGCGTCGGATGCAAAAATAGAACCGCTCCAAAGTGCGACACTTCAGAGGCTGCGGTAGCTTTCATTTCTAGGAAGCTGAGAGGGCTGTTTTCTGCCCTTCAGCTCCTCATCCTGGTTCCCTGTCAGTGAGAGGAAGGTAATGCGCTCGTAGGTAAAAATGGAGTATGAGAGTAGACTCTCTACACTTGAATCGGGTACACGATGATTAACCCCTTAGCACCTGCAGAGGTGCAGGGGGGAGCCCAGTATCGCAGCGGTGCTGGTTGGAAGGGACTGGGGAGGTCTCTGATTTGAGCAGGGCGATGGCCGGTGCTGGGTCAGGCCAGCCGTGGCATCACCTGGCCCATGCCTTGAAACCTGCGGAGAATGGAGGCTCCTCGGCCTTGCTGAGATACCAGTCCCAGTGTGGCATTGCCCCTCCAGGGAGAAGTTTGTCAGACAGAGGGTTGGATTCGGTCTGGAAGAAGCCAGAGTGGTGACACGTCCTCAGCACAGATGCCTCTCGGCTGGAATGAAGATAGAAAAGATGGACGGTCCAGTAGGTTGGAGGATACACAGCAAGCGAAGGTGTGTTGTTCAGGGGGAAGGTGCATCAGAAGAGAGGCTCGGGCTGCATCACCAAGGTGGGTGCCAGAATGCCCCTCAGACAGCTGCAAGTGGTGGAGTTTCAGGGACAGCATAGGACTGCCAAACGAGGAGCTACAGCAGCTTGAAGGACATGTTTCTGGGAGATGGTGCCTCCTGGCGTGAGGCAGCCAAGTCTGTGCTCTTGCAAAGAAGCAAAATTTGCCTCTGGGAGGCATCAGATCTGGATCCAGATAAATTTCCCTCTGTTACAACTAGCTTCCAGTTTGGGAAGCACCATCCAGCACATAACATTTGAAATCTTGCTGATCTTTTCCCTGTATCTCAGATACAGGGAAAATATCTATCTAGATAGCAAAGAGGGTTCCTGGGGTCTTATTAGCACCTGCACGACAAGGAAGTTGGTGTCACATCTTTGCATTAAGTTGTTGGTTGCTCATTTCAAGTGTAATTTTCCTCATTGCTTATCACAGTACATATGGTTTTGGTAGCTTGATTGCTTCAGTACAGGATTTATCATTACCTGAGGGTCCTGATGGACAACAAGGTGAACAGGAGTCAACGATGTGCCCTGGCAGCAAAGGCGGCCAGGGGCAACCTGGGCCACATTAGGCAGCGTTGCCAGTGGGTCAAGAGAGGTGATCCTTCCCTCTGCTCGGCGCTGGTGAGATGCTTGTGCAGTGCTGGGTCCAGTTCTGGGCTCCCCAGTACAAGAGAGACATGGACATACTGGAGAGAGTCCAACAAAGGGCCATGGGGATGATGAAGGGACTGGAGCATCTCTCCTGTGAGGAATGGCCGGGAGAGCTGGGACTGCTCAGCCTGGAGAAGAGAAAGCTCAGGGGCATCTCATCGATGGATACAAACACCTGATGGGAGGAGTAGAGCCAGATTGTGCTCAGTGGTACCCGGTGCCAGGACAAGAGGTGATGTCCTCAAAATGAAATACAGGAAATTTCATTTAAACATAAGAAAAAAACATTTTTACTGTGAGGGTGGTCAAATGCTGGCACAGCTTGCCCAGGCAGACTGTGGACTCTCCATCCTTGGAGATTTTCAAAACCCAAGTGGACACAATCCTGAGCAACCTGCTGTAGGTGGCCCTGCGCTTCAACTAGGCAATCCGCAGAGGTGCCCGCCAGTCTGTGATTCTGTGATTATATTAATGCTCAATACGGATTTTGTGACTGAAGTGACAACGTATCTATAACAAAGGCTTGCATTTATTCACTTTAATAATGTTCATTTATCATAAGTACATTACAGCTTATGGGCTTAATCATAATAAAGGAAAACTTTGTCATTATTTTTCTGCACTAAGAAATACCAGACATCGTACCCAAATGTTTGCCAATGAGAAGAATTGACTTTATAATAATCCTGTTATCCACCCAGAGCTAAGATAGAAGTACCTAATTCTTGAGCTCCTTGCTGTCAGTGATATACAATGTGTTATCTTGGTCTGGTGGTCTTGTAAGGGCATGGGGGTGGGACGGAGGGTTATGGGCTGAAAAAGCCAATGCGGAGGGGCTTGAGCGTGGACTGTTTCTGGGGAAGCAACTTAGGGGACAGGAGAGCCTTTTGTGGCCTTTGTCCTCCCGAGGAAGGTGATGCTCAGCTCAAAAAGCGAGGAAAAGCCGTTGAAGAGAGAGGCTGCTTCTCCTCCCCCTCATGTGTGGGAATGGCTGGCAGGCACAGGCTTGCCAAGTTCGCTGCTGCTGGCTCCCTTCCCTGGGAGCTTGACCAGGAGGCTGTTTATTCCCATTCCAGCTTTGAGCGGGAGCCCTGGCCTTTATAGAGCTGCAGGGAGCAGGCTGCGAAAAGCGTGAAGTTTTTTGCTCCTGGACTTCAGTACTCATTTACACCATTCAGTCTATGTTTTGTATTCTTTCTGTTGTCTTGATTACCCAAAGCTTAAGCAAAGTGTCTCTCTTTCCACATCTGCACATTTCATTTCATCCCGTTCATGCCTGAAAAATAGCTAAGAATATTTCTGGAGGAGAATCTTGCCATATTTACCTTTCAGGAAAAACTCTTCGTTTACAGGGCCGGTATTTTATAGCGTGAAGTCTGATATTTTTATATTTTTTTAATCCACATTTTTTGGACTGCTGAGAATTGGTTGTCATCTTTGGCATTAACCTGTGATCCACAGTAACCAGCAGACTGTCCGTCTTTCATCACCTTAGACTTGTCACCCTGAAATGGTGGAAAGCAAAGGTTTAGGATGGGTTGAGGAGCTGTATGAATTTGTAACTTGACCTTTCTCTCCTCCTCCCTCTCCCATTCTCTCCCTGCCAAAGTAATTATACCCATGCCTTGTTTGGCATGCTTATTTGGGCACACAGTGAAATAAAAGCAATTAACAAGAGCATGGGAGGTCTGTTCAGTTGCTTTAATTATATATTCCTAACTAAACCTCTTAATTTCCCATGGATTAATGCAGTGGCCTCCCCTCACTGTGTTTTTGTGCGAGGTTGTTTTAGGGAGAGGGTATGCGTGCTGCGTGGGTACAAAGCAGCAGTGCTGCATCTGCGCAGGTACACGAGGATTTGGAGGGCATCAGTGACGGCTACATGGTCAGGCAGCCCCCACTCCCCAGATGACAGGAGCCCTCTGACCTGCACCCACACGTCAGCTCTGACCTGGGAAGAGGCGCTCAGGGGCAGCGGCGAGGCTGCAACGTGAGGCTCATGTGTCTGGATACTGTTGGAGATGCTGGTTTCTGCGGAGAATGAGGAGGAAAGTGGTCCTCCACCATCACCTGTTCAAAGATGGTGTCTGGTAAAGAGGGGATGATGTCCAGGATGGGCTGTCAGTTATACGCGGTATTTCTTGACATCCTCTCGCAGCACCCACAGGGCTTTCCCCTATTCTGGTGCAGCAGCAATTTTGTGGAAAGTGGCTGAGTACAACTTGGGCATCTTTGTATGGGAGGAGGATCCGTTTTGTCATGGACAAAAACTGAGCTGTGCAAAGTCTTCCAGGCTTGCCATACTCTCACTTGCCCCCAGTGTGTAGCCAAACAAGAAATCCTGAGCGTTGGTTTTTTTTTCGTTGGTTGGTTTTTATTACAGCACAGCCCCACACAACTGTTTGTGCAGTTCCCTGTTAAAGCACCGTACCGTGCAGCTGCTAGCTACTATTTCTCAAAGCTGACATCTGTGTAGCTGCACGGATCAGCCACATAAAGCAGGTCCTGTGTTGGCCTTGTGTGACTCTTAAGAGGACATTGACATGTCACAATTCAAATACATGTCAGTGGTGCAGACACAGTGTTTCTCAAAGCCGGTGTCCTATAAAGCTAACCTGCTTCTCTCTCTCTCCATTCAGTATAACCACTTGGTTTGTTGTCACGTGGAAAAGCCAGAAATTTGGCAAAGTGCACCATTGCTTGCTGATAGCAGAAACGTGACTATTTTGGCTCGAAGGCTCTGACTTGGTTCCTCTCTGCACACCAGTAGTCAAATCTTTTTTATCTGCCTGATCATCTCCGTGGAGCATCAAGTCTAAAACCACCAACCTCTTATTATCTACTTCCAAATTCGGGGCGTGAAGAATTAACTAAACATTTGTTTGAAATTGTAAAGGAGCTGGGCTGTAGTTACGCTTCCGACTGCAGGGTGGAAAGCGTGTGACAAGCACAACAAGGCCCTGGAGCGGTTTGCTCAAATGATGCTGGAGGACACAGTAAATGAAGTTACAGCAATGTGCTTGCAGTGCACTTGCGTGCCTGTGTTTTTCTCAGCTGGAGGACACTTGTTAGACTCTATCAGCCACATTCTTCAGTTTCCCCATCAATAAAAATGCAGAGGGAGGGTATTTCCCTACTTCTTTTCTAATGTACCATCAGGGCCTCAGTAGAAATACTGAATATAACATAAATGAGGTTGCGCTGCACAACTCCCTCCATCAACTCTCATAATGCTTTCACAGGGCGTTAGGCACCAACCCTCAAGTCTTTTTTTTTTT
>VZSZ01002179.1:906423-928474 GCA_013398815.1 Ibidorhyncha struthersii
GGCTTGCTTACCACTTCTAAAATAGTTTGAGGCCAGCGTTGGGCTCCACGGGTTTGTTGGCATAGCTGTGTCAGCTGGGATTGTGAACTATCCCTCCCCCGGCCAAGGCTGCTGGGCTGGCGGCACAGTCCGGGCACAGCGCTGTTGGTGGAGGCACCTAAATTCGGAGGCGGCGTTCTCTCCTCTTTTGTGTCAGCCTCCTGCTCTGCGTTTGAAGCAAGTAACGTATTTCCAGTCCGCTTCAAGTCACGTGTATGCTACAGATGAAGAAACTGTGGCACTGACATCAACTAAAATATTTATGTACGTGCATGTTTGGTATAAAGTGGGGAGATTATTTTTTTTTCCTTTAGCTGAGTTGCACTTAGGGAAGCAGGCAGTGATGAAACAGTGGCCCAAATAATTTTGAATTGTTTATCATAATTAATGCATATCAAAGTTGGCACATGTAGCTTATAAAGAGGACGTTTCTCTCTGTGTTTGTTTTTTTGGGGAGAATTTTTCTCAGCGTCACATAGAACGCTGAGAACTTGGATGACCTGAATTTTTACTGTCCAATACGAGAGATACTATGAAGCTTCTGCAAAGGGTTCTGGCTGTTGACAGTGAGAGATTTTCTCGTCTAACATGTTAGCAGTAAAGAAGGTTAGTGGGACAGTGGAAAGCTGCTTCCTTACCCAGCTGCCTTCCCAGTGAGATACCAGTCTCTTGCAGTGATTTCAGTAGATGGTGTATCGCATTTCCTCATATGTTAGACAAAAAAGGATTCTGGAATCAGTGGTTACCAAAGCAAGAAATATCTCCACATTTGGTCTCTCCTCCAGCAGATCATCCCCCGAGTCACAGCTCTGATAGTCCATGACTGGGAATATTTTGTACCATTGTTTGTTGCTGCTCTTGCACACAAAGAATGCTCTGGTTTGCTGAGATTACCACCTCAGCATGTGTTCAAAGTTGCAGTTTCTGAAAGACAGAAGCGATCTTCTCATTGAAACTTGAAACATGACATGTATTGACATATTTTTAACTCTGTGAGAAGGCTCGAACTTGTATGAAAAGCAGATTTGCCCCATTCAGCAGATTCTTATGAAGCTCCAGATCAATAGGTTTGAAAGATGGATGAATTGAATTAAAACATTTTTGGGTTATTGATTTGAGGATTAAACAGAAAAAGTATTACTTTAACGCTTATATTATGTTATTTTGCAAACATGATTTTTTTCCCCTGTTCACTTCCCACAGAAACGTTCCAGAGGTCAAGTGCTATTCGACAAAGTGTGCGAGCATCTGAACCTTTTGGAAAAAGACTACTTTGGGCTAACATACAGAGATGCAGAAAACCAAAAGGTAAGCCACAAAAGTGTGGCTGGTCTCTGGCATGTGGACTTCAGAGCTCCCCTGAGACACCCCCCAGACGGTTGCAAACAGTCCAGGAGCTGTTTTTGTCTTCCTTGCCAGATTCCATAGACATAGCTTGAGCTATTGTTCTTTGTAACTCTCTCTGTCTCGAGAGCATCCCCTGCTTTTCCATGACTCTCATCCATGTTGGCTATTTAGAATATGAAAGAAGTTAATCATATAGCTGGTACTCTTTCTGGTATGATTTATTTCATCACTGCCATAGAGGAAAGTCAGATTTACATTCTTAGATGCACTACTAAACATGTAATACTAAAATACGGCTTAATAGTACTGTGGTTGGGATACAGATACGCAGGAGTTGATTTACTGCTCCTGCCAACTGCTAAGATAAAGTAAGGCTTTAAGTCTTGACTTGCTTTATCTGAGTGTTGTTGTTGATTTGGCTAAAGACATAAGCCTTCGGAAGCAGTTGGCAGCAATAGAGAATCACACGCTGCTTGTCTGCATCTCACCTTCAGTGTTAAATGAGCTGTGTATTAACAGTCTCCTAGATGATATATATATATATATTTTGTTTTGGACACATTATGATGACAGAGAATCAGAGGATAAGTTAAAATATGCTGTGTGATTTTGGCATTTTAAGGTAAATATTCTGAAAGAAAACAATACCAAAACTTCGTAGCAATATGTGCCATAACCCAGCAGAGCTCGCCATGTGAAGGTATTTTGTGCTTTGCATGGCCTGAAAGGTCTTCCCCGATGAAGCTGGAGCTATTACTGCCTCTTTAGCTGTTTATGTCTTGTGAGAACAGTTTTATTTTCTAAGCTTCCCTTTGTTTCAGTTATATATGATACAAAAGAAATCAATATTTTTGTCTGTCTTTTCCCCTTTCATTACAAATTTCTAAATACGACGATTTTGTTTCTGATTCAGAAAATCACTTAAGCAGACACTTGGTCCATGCCAGTGCAAGATAACACTTTAGCATATGCTTAGTTTTGAGTTGTGGTAAAAGTTAGGCAGATGTTTAAGTGCATTTCCAGATAGGCGTGCTTTCCTGTACTGGATAGAGAAGAGTGTATTCATTATTAACAGGTGGTTTGGAAGTACTAAACGTTTATAGCTCACCAGTTACTTTACAGAGCTAAACAGCTCAAAGAATACTGCCTGCCACCACATTTACTGATCAATAACATGCATGTTTTTAATGTCAAAGTTCTTAGCTATTCACCTCCATCCTCTGCCAGATAACTTCCAGCCAGACGATATATGTGCCCACATCACGTGTCATCTTTGAAAATGGAAATCCTGATGCATCTTTAATTTCTTGGTGCATAGTGTGCTTTCGTGCTCAGCAATAGCTGGAGCTCTTCAGGCTCATGTTTTGCACCACAGACCGGGTTTAGACAGCTGCAAACTGGTTGTTTTTGTTGGGGGCGGGGGGGATTGTTGTGTTCTGCTTGTTTGATATCTCTTCAGTGTTTTTTTTTTCTCTGATACATTTGTTTATCTTTCTTTGGAGAAAGTGGAACTTTCCTAGGGGAAGCGAACTTTTTGTTCTGGGCTGATGTGACGCATTTTAAATATCAATTTGACTCTGTTAGAGGACAAGGCAGAAGCACCTTTAAAGGCAGAAGCCTTTACCTCCCAGTGCCCGAGAGGCAGGTACAGAGCAGGCTGCTCTGTTAATTGTAAACTCTGGCTGCGGCAGAGACACTGAGAGTCCCCAAGCTGCTGCGCGCCTCCTCCAGGGGAACTTCACTTGCTCCTTGGCATCCGTGGGGTAGTAACACATCGCCGTGAGAGTTCCCCCCCCTCTTTGGCAGGGGTTTTGTCTCGCGTGGTCACCGAGCTCTGCGCGGCGTGGATGGGGGCAGCCCTGGTGCTGCGGTTCTGCCTCTGCTTTTCCCCCCATGCTCCCTCTGTCCCTGGGCAGCCCCTCCTGTCCACACTGGGTTGCAAATGGGGTAGTACCCTATGCCATGCTTGCTTATCCTCTGGCAAGGCTTTTCAGCCCTTCCAGGATTAGAATAAAAATCAACCAAAAATCAACCAAACAAAAAACCCCACCCTTCTTAACAAGCTTGTAGAAATTAAATTTTCCCAGAAGATACTCTGGAAAAAGGTTTCTGTGGATTCATTTTACTGATTTCTATTTTTTTATTTTTTATTTCAAACCATTCAGCACCTCACCATCTGGGAAGGTTAATAAAAATTCAGCTTCTACCCAGGGCTGCAGCTTGAAAGTTAGCGTTATCCCTGCCTACTGCTGCTCCAAGGAGAAAGGGGTGGCAGACCTTCACATGTTCTGGCTTTGACTCATAGCACTGTTTTAAAAATAATGTTTATTGTGTTTTCTAATTCAAATTGAAAAAAGGAAACATTTTCTTTGCAGAATTGGTTGGACCCTGCCAAGGAAATCAAGAAGCAGATCCGAAGTAAGTTTGTTATCGTTTGTGTGTTTAATTCAGGGCATCTGGAAAACTTCCATTCTGGTGTATCCAGACCCCAAAAATCTGCACAAAAAAAGTCTCTTTCTCTAAACTGCCATCAGTGTGCGTGAAGGCATTGGACGCCTGTTGCGCTGAGTGGGGATGCGAGAGGCAGAGGGGACTCCCGGCACGCAAGCGGCACATCGTGGCCACCACATGCCCATCACTGCACGGCCCCTCTCAATCCCCTGGGCTTGTTCCTAAGCGGCTGGGGTAACTCACCGCTCTTGGCTCGAAGGGCACATCCCACCAGGGGGTGCTCAGCAGCCCCCTCTCCCCAGCCACTCACCCCGGTCCCGCTGCCCCCAGGGTGAGGGGACAGGCAGGATGGGACCACAGCAACCTTCTCAATGTCTGCCCCCAGGAGAGCGGGCTCCCCTGGGTACCACAAAGCCTGTTTCACAATCTTCTTTTGCATCCTGTCTCGAGTCTCTGGCAATGGAACTACCTGCATCTTTTAGGTATTCTACCCCATAATGAGTGCAGGCGGTTACCGAGGATCGTAACACGTGAACTTGAATTGCTGAAAACAACTTGACATTTGCAGAGATGCGGAAACCTGAAGTTTGACATTAAGCAGTGTAACCTCGGGAACTAGGCCACGTATATAAATTATTTCTTTGCGTTACTGATATTTATATCATATCCAGGAACGCTGCTCATGCCCCATACTGAAATACTTCGCTGATGCAAAGATAGCACTCTATCTAAAATATCTTTCCCTCCTGCGTTTCAGAAGCTTGAACTTTGCTCCTCAAATGACCATTCCGTTCACAGAGAACCAGTCAATTTTCTGCTTCACATGAATATTTTAAAAAGCTCGGTTGTTAAATTTAGCCGTCTGCTACATTAGAATTTCAAAAACCTCTCGAAGGAAAACCTTGTCAAGCCTGCCAGGCTCAAAATTTGACCTGCCTTTTTTTTTCCCCCTTCACTTTTTAAAATTGGTGAAATGTTTGAGTGTGACTTCTTTGGGCAGGAAAACCGCCACAGTGTTTTTCTTCTTTGCACGTTTTATAAATGATCTCTTCTAGCACTTGTGCTTTCACAAGCAAATACATCTGGTAGGTCACATTTGTTGGGTCAGGCCCGGCAAATGAATCACTTCCCTCTCCAAGATTCAAAGGATTAATTCACACCGGCTGGAAAACTTCCCCACTTACTGTGAGCAACTACACCTTTCCACCAGTATAATTTTTAATTAAAAGTAAGTGATCTTCAATAAAAAGTCATGAAAATCTGCCTCTTTTTAATCTCTTGAGAAGATGGATCTGGAGAGGAAGGTGCTGTAGACCTCGATGAGTCAGATTACACTGGTGGTCAGTGCAAGTAAAGCAGCTCAGCCCCACATCACTGATTTGAAATGCCTTTAATATGTGCCTGAACCATGAGATTGACAATGAAAAGTTGTGACAGTGAGAGATTAACCGCGGCAGAAATGTCTCGGCCTCAACTTGATGTGGGGGATGGTTGTATTTGCAGATGACAGGGATAATTTGCTTACTCTGTGCAGTTCACCCCAGAAGTTTAGAACAGGACAACGGTGGAAAAGTAGGGCTGTTACCCATGACACTTTCCAAAACACATATATATAATCTGCTAAATGCTGGTTGAGTTGTAGAACACTCAGATATCCGTGATTCCACTGCAGACCACAGGGATTTGGTTGAGAAATGAGGCTGTCACCGTGTGTGCAGCCCCTGGTTTGCACCCCATTAGTTATAACCTGTGAACTTGCACAGAGTTAGGTTTTATTTAAACCCCCGTAAGTGAGGGGTGAAGACCTCTTACTCTGGGGTCTTAACCATCCATGTTATATGATAGACTATATCATAGGGTTTGACTTATTTTGTGTGTGCCAGAGGAACAGATTTTTGGGCCGTGGCCCCTTCCCTCTGTCATGGGGCGAGGTGTCACCCACAGGCTCCACTCCCATCTCAGGGCAGGTCCACTCCCTAGTAGGACCATGCTTCATCCTCACTGCCAGCCAGATCTTCTTTCCACTAGCTTTTATGGTCCAAGAGAGTGGAAAAGTTCCTAAAATCAAGAAGCCCAAAAGCCTCACCAAGAGGTGAAGTCCTGAGGGTACATGTCAAAAGTCTTCTTGCACATTGAGCCTGTTTTCTTGGGTGCGTGGGTGACCAAAAAGTGGATGGGGCTTTGCATGGGATGAAAGTTCCTTGTCATCTCTAAAGACTCCCAAACACCCAATTAGGACAACCACATGGTATTTCCAGGCAAGCAGACCTGTCCAGCATATAAGCTGTCTGACCAGAGAGCATACCAGATGCACCTTCAAACCCCATACTCTTTGGGAGGTTCCTAGGCAGAAGGTGCCCCTGCATTGAAGATCATGGGAAAGCCCTACCCCGTCAGGTTTGGAAGGAAGAGTTGTGGTTTTCACAGTATTCATGAGCACTTTCTAATTACACAGCCAATATGGGACTTTTGAAGAGAGATACTTATTTATTATAGTTAGATTTGTAATTTGACGTCAATGCATTTCAGAAAACAGAAGTGTCCTTACTTTGGCTTTGGTTTCTTGACTACAGAAATACTGTAATTTATGTGGTAGAAGTCCACATAAGAAGTATATCCCACAACAGAGACCTTGGTGGAAAGTCTTGTTTTTGAAAAACCACTGTGCCGCTTGTAAGAACACTGTAGTTTGGGGTTTTGTTACTGCTTTTTATTTACATTTGAGACATGCGCTAGTATAACCTGTCCCTTTTTTCAGAATAGCTTTTATATTTGCATACTATAGTCAACTCTTTTTAGTCTTGATACTCTTTCTTTACAACACTTAAAACTCAAAAAAAAAAAAATTCAAACTGTGAGTGACGCAAACCAGTGTTCATCCCATGGGTCACCTAAACTTACTGAAATAGCTAAATAAGAATTCCTCAGTGTTACCTACTGTTTTTCAGTCCTGCTCCCTGTGTTTGTCCTTGGCAGTTTTGTCCGCGCGGTAATTTATGTCTGCTGGAGACAGGAGCTATGTGCTGAGGCAGCACTGTGTGAGGATGCTGTGAGCTGGTTTGGGCAGCCAGACCTCGGCACATCACCCCGCTGCGGAGCCCACTCGTGCTCTGGCTTGCGGTGTTCCCAGCGCCTCTGTCTTTTGGGTTACTGGTTTTTAAAGCTTTGTATAGGCTGTGTTTTCAGATGGTTAATTCCAGCAAACGTTGTTTTCGCACTGAGGGTTTTTTTAGTGTTAGTAATAAATTGCTGCTCCCTTAGGGGCCTCGCTTCAATGGAAATCTTACTAAATAAGAAAAGAGCTGTAAAATCTGATCTAATACTGTAATTGTGAGAGGGAAGAGTAGTCTCTTCAGAACGATGTATGGGAAAAAGATACTATATCCTGTTCTTACGAATTGCTTGGTTGGGGTATTTTCAAGTCTGCTGGTGATCGAACAGCATGAACATCTCCGTTTGCACTTACAGTGTACTTTCAGTCAACCTGTGTTCTTTTCCAGGTGGTGCTTGGCAGTTTGCGTTTAATGTGAAATTCTACCCTCCGGACCCTGCCCAGCTATCTGAAGATATTACCAGGTGTTTAAAACATTAAATACCTTTCTAGAACGGGCTTAAAAGCTGTTTGGAGTAGCACTTGTGCTCTAATTATCCAGGAAAAGGGATGTTTTGTATTCCCATTGGCTTCCTTTCTCTTATGAGCTTATGGAAAATATGTGATGCTTTGGCAGAAAAGACGCTGCAAACAGCGTTTGTCCTCTGAGCTAAGAAGGCTTTTTCTTTTCTATAATTTAACCCTAAAAACAAGCTTTTCCAGTGCACGTATTCCTGAGAGTCGATTTTAATTTTCACAAAGATGCCTGATGCCCAGTTTTACCAGTGGTAACAAGTTTTTATTGTCAGTAAAACCATGACTACAAAAGGAAAGAAGTGGGATGAGAATAAGCGTGCGTGTAAATTTTGCACGTCGTTTTGATGAGGTAAGCAGCTGATGTGCCTGGTACAGGGAATATGGTGGTAATGAATGGCTGCTCCCTGCTATCCCAGTCAGTTAGCTCTCCAGTCTGCACCTGTGCTCCCTGGTTTTGTGTACAGATGGCAAGCACAACTTAAAAAAAAAACCAAACAAACAAACAGAAAAAAAACCCTAATAATAATAATATTTAAAAAAAAAAAAAAACAACAGCAAAAAGCTTCACCTGGTTTCCTCCTTGGTATAAGGCAGGAAAACCTTGGAGCCATGACGAGTTCAGTGCCATCAGCCTGTTCTAATCTTTGGTAACCTGTGGATATTTTTAACCTTCATTGGTTCATGGACCACTTGTCCCTTTTAAGGTAGCATGAAGCCTTTGGCTTAGCTCAGACTTTCCTGTGCTAGGCTTTGCACAAAAAGACAGTGTGCCAAGAGTTCACACTTCAACAGACATCTTCTAAAAGAAAGGATTGCTTTTTGCCTCTTGTCGCGCTCAAATCTCCCCTGGGAACTCCATGCCTTCACCACCAAGCCAATGTTCTTCACTTTGTTTTCTTGTTTTCTTCTGTCTGGTAATCCCTTGCACTGCTTACCACCTTATTGACTGTTAACATGTATTTTTGAGAAAGCTCAACAGTTTGCTAGAGACAACTTACGTTTTTTTAATGGCTTGGAGTTCAGCTACCCTTTAATGAACAGTCTGTGGGGGTTCTAATTTCATTTTTCCCCTTAGAGAAAAGAATTATCAAGTAGCTATGTATCTTACTGATCTGTGGTAGAAATCTCGTAGGTTTAATGGGTTATTCTCCATCTAGATCCTAAAACAAAGTAATAACCTATTTTATTAAGAAATCTCCATGCTGCTTTATAAAGATAAATTAGGCGTTGCTACTCGTAAGTTAGTCAAGGTGTTTTGGGTTTTGTTTTTTTTTTTTTCAAAATTATTATTGTCCTTGTTAACACCTGAAAAACCTTGCTGTCTGCAAATTAGTAGAGGAGCCGAGGCCTCTTGCCGGTCCTTGGGCAGCACTCCTTTGGGGGCAGCGGTGGAGGAGCGCTTTCTGAGCCGCCTGGGTGCTCCGTTGCAGGTACTACCTCTGCTTGCAGCTGAGAGATGACATCGTGTCGGGTCGGCTGCCCTGCTCATTTGTCACGCTGGCCCTGCTGGGCTCCTACACCGTGCAGTCGGAGCTCGGCGACTACGACCCCGATGAGTACGGCAGCGACTATGTCAGTGAGTTTCGCTTCGCGCCGAATCACACGAAGGAGCTGGAGGATAAAGTGATTGAGCTGCACAAGAGCCACAGGTAGGCGGAGGGCATCAGTGTGGGCTCTAGCCTGCCTTCAGGTACCGTCCTGGTACATCAGGAAATGTTAAAACCTGCTGCAGCATACCTAATAAGAATATTTTTTGGACAAGACTCCTCTCTGTGTCTTTGCTTAGAGAAGAGCTTTGCAGCGTGAGAGGTAACAGGGTCTGAACCAGAGCTTTGGCTCTGGTAGGTACCTGTCCATCTAAGGGCTACAGCTCTAGTTCTGACAGGCTGAAAGTGTTTTCCACGTGCTGGATTTTATTTTAATCTCCATTTCCTTAACATTGATGCTAGAATTGGTTGCTCTTCCTCAGGGGAATGACACCTGCAGAGGCGGAGATGCATTTCCTGGAGAATGCCAAAAAGCTGTCAATGTATGGAGTAGATCTTCATCATGCCAAGGTATGGATTATAGTTCTTTCACGGGTTATCTTTCTCCTCTGGCATAGTACTTGAATCTGTGTGGACTCCCTGATTTATTCTTCCTTGTTGTTTTGAGATGGGCGTTTTGTGGGATAAATCATGTGTCAACAGGAGGAAAGGTGACTCATGGAATAAGCAAAGATATATCTTGTAACTGTAATATAACCTAGCCTACAGATTCAACAATGTTGCACGTCGACCTTTCGTGTTGATTAAGTAACCAAATCCTTCGGGAAAATACTGAATGGACGGAATAATGAGGAAGGATATTAGAAGCTGTCCAGAGAGTGATCAATTGTCATTTCATTCAGCTACATTTGCCAATTTAATAAGGCCAACTGTGGTATCTTAACTAGTTAAATAGATCATTTCTAACACTGCAGAGAACTTCCAAGCAATTATTTAGCCATGCTGGAAACCTAATCAGATTGATAATAACAGGGAGACGGTGGCTTGTCTGTCTTCTGAAGCGTGGTCGTTGCAGTTGACTGGAAGGGCAGCAGTTCTGCTGGAAATATTCTCTCATGATGAAGTAGTTTCTCTAATCATCTTCAGGTTAAGTTATGAATAAAACATGGTCATTCTTACTGTGGCTTGGGAGAGCCTTGTGTTGGTTGTCTGTTTTTTGGTTTGTGGGGTTTTTTTCCAAATAAATAATTACTTTTTTTCTCTCTTCACTCTTCAAAGTAAGGCTAATGGATTTTAACATCTCTGAGGTTAGCAAGCATCCTTCGCAAGTGAGTGCTGAACAAAGAATCCTGAGCTGTGGAGAGCGCTGCATTTTCTGTAAAGGTCAAATTATTGTGAGCCTGTTTTTATGCTGCAGCAGATCCTTTCAAGAACCGAGATAAATTTGCAGCTCGGATCTTGATAGGGCCTGCAGCCGTGTCCCTGGGGCATTTTGTAGGAGCTGTGCATGTGTGTTACAGAATTCAAGGCAATCTTTTGTGTTCTGTTAATTGCCTTCACCGAAACTGAAAAATCTGGGTAAGGCTCAACGGGCAGCGCTGTACCAGGAGGCATGCTGCTGTTCTCCCTGCGTCTTGCAGATAGGCACAAAATCTTGAGGCACATTTGGAGCAGAGGTAGAAACGGATTGGCAAATGTCACTCAGTAGCTTTTTTTCAACATCCTTTGTCCAACACAAAGAAATCTGCAAAACAGCAGCAAAGTGAGTTCCTGTTCTAAACACATTGCAGGCTTCCTCGCTGAAAATCTAACGCAGCATAGCAATAAGGCCTAAGTATTTTTTTTCAGAATATTGGAGAAAGACTGTGAAATTTAAGATAGGATATGCTGAGAAAACCGTTTTATTTTTTTTTCCTAAAAAATGTTAGTATCCAGTTTTACTCTTCTGTTTTTCATATGGAAAGACTCAGAGCAAGAGAAGTTGGTTGACAAAACAATTTCTCTCTAAAGTGATGTTCTTAATTAAAAAAGCTGCAGTGCTCACCGAACTGGGTCTGTCTGTGGGTTAAGGAACCCGACAGTAATCTTGGAAACTGAGCTGAAGGTGGGAAAAGTAGACTCTGCGTGAGACGTAATGTTTAGTTTTAATTAGGTCTGCCACTGAGATCTGATGGTATCAGGCTAGGGGACAAGTATCTCTGTGGATGCCTTTTTGAAGTCACGTCGTGGCAGATGTCTCTGTGTAAATGTCAATTCATTAAGGCTGTGCCAGTATCTTAGGTATTCAACAGATGCTGGAATCGCCAGCTGCTGTTAAAACTAGTTCCCAATTATCCAACACAAGGCTACAATAAAAAATGTGTTCAAATAGACAGATTTGTCCTCTGGGCTGTCACTGCTCTGATAAAGCCCCCCATTCATATGCAGAGCTGCGGAGATGCGCAGCTCGGCGTCGCACGCCTCGCACATCACAGCTAACAGTTTTCTCTTCCATGCAACCACATCGCTCCTGAAAAAAGCCAAATTCTTTTATTCGGGTTTCATGTTACTCCAGTAGTATCACACTGAAAAGCAGTCTCTGACACCGACAAGGCACAGAAGCCATGAATGGACTTAGATCTGCTGCAAAGGTGGAGATGAGGGAAGAAGACATTTCTCAACAAGTTTTTGAGAAGATATATCAGAAGAAGGAGCCCCTCACACCTGCAGTTATGTGCCGCATGTGAGCACGCCTGCATTTCAGACATTTACCAGGCAGTGGGATTACTGGCAATGAAACTTTCCTTTTTTAGAATGTGTTCACTGTATTTAGACGTTGCTCTTTGCTCAGGAAACTGTGAAATTGAAGTCCACTGAAAAAAAAATTAGCTTTGTCTCTTCTTTTGTAGCTGACAATGGCATCACACAAGAGCTTTATTTAGAAAACACCTACCTTTGAGGGGTGATACTGTCATTGTTGGAACGTACATTGGTGTGTTTTCTAACACTGGAGTGACTTTGTGTCATTAATTCTCTGTTCTGTCTCTGATTTTAAAACAGGGTGGGTTTTTTTGTATTTCAAGCTGTGCTGTAGCCTTTGCATCATGACTGACCATGCATGCCTTTGCGTTCATCTCAAAATGTAATCAGATTTTCACTGTGTGCCTAAAAGATGGCTTGTCGGGAAAACCAGAGGAAAACGATTAATTCATTCAATGATTATCTTCATAGCTTCTGTTGTCAGACTTCTGTAACTTAGTTATTTTAAAATAATGACTGAAGAACTCTGTGCTTTAAGGTGGATCCTTCTTTTATGCAGCAGTATTAGTACATAGCTAAATGAAAAAAAAAGAATTATACAGTCTTGTGGTGACAGCAAACAGTGAAGATGGATTTAGGCTATTTGAAGGCTTCTAAAGGGAAGAGAAGTGTATGCTTCTTACTTAAAAATACGTATTTATGGGTATGTTCTCATAAGATTGTGGCCAAATCTTTTATAGTGCTAATGTGTCTGACCTACAGCTTCCCTGTCAAAAACGGGTTATAGCACAGGCACAGTCACACACTTTTAAAAGAATCTTCCTGGTCCAAATGCCCACCTTTCTCCCTGCTGGTCATTTCAAAGTGAGAATACTGAGCATAGGCACAACAGCATTAAAGAAACTAGCAAACCAACTAAAGCCAAGACGAGCAAACTACAGAAGAAAAATCGAAGGCTTCCCAAGGCTTAGTCATGGAGATGAGCGATGCCAGGATAAGTAAATTTGTATGCTGTCCTACTTACTTTCAATCTAGTATTTATGCTATTAACACTTTTTTTTATTATGCTAATAAAATTTTGCTATATGGTTAATATCATTCTTTTAATAACGTCTAAAATTTCCCCCCTCCTTTTGCAGTCTTTCTAAAATATAAGGAAATGTTCGCAATGCTTAGTTCCTCTCACTCTGCCCAACCTTACTATTACTTGCATGAATGCAGTCAATGAGTAGGGTAGCTCTCAGAAATCAGGTCACTACAGCTGGTGCATTAAAAAGACGTAGCTCAGATAGAAACACAATATACGAGAATCTGTGGTACTGCGGGACATAAGGAGATAAATACTCAACAGAGTGCACTGCTTGTTTTTCCAGGATTCTGAAGGAGTGGAGATCATGCTAGGAGTTTGTGCAAGTGGTCTCTTAATATATCGAGACAGACTCAGAATAAATAGGTTTGCCTGGCCAAAGGTTCTGAAAATTTCCTACAAGAGGAACAACTTCTACATCAAAATCCGACCAGGGGAGGTAAGGGCATCCTGACACTCTTTAGTGATTGAATCTTTTCAAAAAACCCTTGATCTCATTGATTTGTTGATTTGTCATGTCTTACAAGCCTTTATCATTCCTTTCCATTTATATTTTTTAGTTTTTGTTAATTTTCTTAGGAAAGGTTAGGTAAATATTTAAAATACAGGTAAAATCTTCTTTGGTGTTTTTTTGTTTACATCCGTGAACTAACATAAAGAATAAATATGGCTATCTGCATATAAAATGCTCATCCATATTATGAATATTTGGGGAATTTAAGTAACATACTGCTTATTCACAGGGTGCTCATCATCCACCATCATGTTGTATATTAGATTAGTGTCTATTCATCTTGCCCAGTGAGAGATGTAGACAGGCTATAACCACATTTTGTAAGTGGATCAGACTAGTAAACTGGGAGTCTGAATAGAAATCTGGAGACTGCTAAAAATGGAGTCAAGCATCCACCATTCAGCATTTTTGGTAGCTACAGGCTCTAGTCCTCCCCAGCCGGCAGGAGCTGGTGTTCTGGCTCTGGAGAAGGTGACGGGAAATCTCGTACAGTGAGTGCCCTCTCGTGGCTCAGCCGGATGCACAGCAAATACCTACCTCGTGGGTTGAGCCTGCACCAGCACAGAAACAAGATGATAAATCTTAGCAAAAATCCCAGGGAGGAGTTCAGGATCATGAGAGGCAAAGGAGTGTCTCCATTTTAAGTGCTCGTACAATAATTGGGGTCTGTGATACGTGAAAAACCCATATCTATTTTAGAGGGTGGAGCTGTGTAGCAGGACAGAAATCACCTGGATGAGGACTGGCATTTCTCCCTTCGTGCAATATGGCATTTGGGAGTCCCGAGCCAATGTCTCCAGTACTGGCTTCATAAGTGGCCTGGGAAATCTGCTGGGACCCCACAAGGGCCCCAGGGGCGAAGCCTTTTTTAGAGTCCTAAACTAAAATCCGTAAAACTACATCTTCTGCCTCGCAGCAGACACGGTTTTAGTAACCAGCTTCCCAGTCCTGAGTTTGATTTAAAAAAAAAAAAAAGAATAGCCAATGGTGTTCCCAATGCCTTCACTCAACCTCTCCACCACTGAAGTGCTACTGAGTTCTGCTGGTCTTAGTATGTAGCATGCTGTGATAAGGTCCTAGTTCCTTATGCAAAATAATCAATGCAGTCTTTTTCCAAATCACATTCAATGATGATCTGATTCACCCTCCCATGTGTCACTTATATCATCATTATTGTTTTGCTGTTTCCTGCCTTGTTTCTCTCCGTCAGCCTCCCCGAAGGGATCCAGGCTTCCTTACGAGTGCCCTTCTGCCTGCCTTTCCCTGGTCACAGCAACACTGTTCCACCTACTCAGCTGTCTGCATGTAGCCATCGACATGCTACAGCGGTTGTAGTTGGCACAGCTTTTGCATCCGGAATATAAATCTGCAGCACAAACTAGAAAGGTCTCGTAGTATCCCCAGCCGACTCTAGCAATTACCTGTCTTTTCCTCATCCTCCCCAGGAGATAAATTAGCTAAAAACACTGTGATTTACAAACTGTAGTTCGTTCACTGTAAATCTCCTAAATCTAAGGCTGTGTGAGACCAGATCAGTCCCTGGGGACTATTGCTCCCCTCCAGGCTGCTATCAGGCTTCCCGCTGTTTAAACTGGTGAAGTTAAACCAACAGGGTTAAAACACTTAAATGATGTTTTTCTCAGACATCTCCCAAGTCTTAACTGATCTCTTTGTTACTATAGCCCGTAAAACGTCACTGTCACCATCAAAAACCTCTTGCTTATTATCTGGGTTTCCTGCAAAAAACAGTACTCGAAGGTTGCCTTTGATTATCACTCACAGCTTCCTTCCCAGACACTAGTCTGTAGAATATGTATATGTGTGGTTATATACATGAGCATATACGTTCACCCTTGCAATGAGATGACACAGACGGATGAAACTAAGATGAATCTGTGTACACTGTAAAAATAGATGCACAGCATCAAATACGTACTTTTTCTTTTTTCCTACCTAGTTTGAGCAGTTTGAAAGTACTATTGGGTTTAAGTTGCCAAATCATCGTGCTGCAAAGCGCTTATGGAAAGTGTGTGTTGAGCACCATACATTTTTCAGGTATGTGGTTTTCTTTTCCTAAAGGTGTGATACGAAACGCAACAGAAAAGACCAATTCTGTCATCAGAGACGAAAACCTTCAAATCAAATTATCTTTTTGATTACGAGGTGTCTCTGAGCAGACAAGGGGAGGTTATTGCTTCTTCAAAATTTGAAATGTTTCACCCAAATTATTCATACTATTTCAGATAGATACCGAATATTTAAATTCACCATATGGTCCCAATTAATCGTTTTGCTTTTTTCTGTGCCATGATATTATCAGCCGCTATAATTAAAGAGACGAAGGACTCTGCTGCACTTCTGCACATACGCTTGTGTAGGGAGAACAACTTATATGGAAAGTTACTGGGGCGTGTGGGTAAGAGTTTAAAACAAAAAAAAAGGGAGATTTTTATTTAATTCAATATGAAAATACAGACAGTAGTCGGTGAATACCAATCTATAACTGTAATTTTTGTATTACTGAGAAATTTTGCAGCTATGTTTTTGACATCTAAGAAGACCTGAGAAAAGCTTGGGATAGTGGAATAAATGCCATAATTAGTTTGTGCTGAGATAGTCAGCACAGAGATACATAGCAATGGGAACCCAAAACGGTGAGATTTTCAATGGCACGAAAGGGCATCCAGGGCTTAAAAACCCCTCTCAAGATGTTTGCAGGGATTGAAGAATTTATCTCCTTTTTTAAAACTATTGGTTCAGGCTGTCTGTATGTTCATATGAAATGCAGTCTTAGTAGCAAAAGATCTGAAAAGAAATTGAGTGTGCATTTTTTGGGTGTTTTCTGATTTTTAATGGAAAATCAATATCTAAAACGTAAACTCTATAGCAGGAGAATGGCTTCTTTAGCAAACTCCCATAGCCAAAATACAGAGGGTGGGAAGGCTCTAACCTGTAAAATGTCTGCATCCCTGTGAATGAATACTGCCCTGCATCCACTGGAAACCTGTTCTGGCCCTGTCCTCAGCTATAGCACTGCCGTAAATTTCAAGTATAAGAAACATATGTGTATTTCAGCCCAGATCAGAGTCCCTGATACAAGTAAGACCTTATTTTCTAATCATCAAAACTAAAAATAATAAGGCTGATTTTCAAGCAGGAAGGGACTGAATGATTCTTGCCTGTTAGGAAGAACTTGGCTCTTCAAATGCATTAGCTAAGCATTTTTGTCGTGGTCTATGAGGGGCATCCTTTGATTCCCTTTTAGCCGCAGACGCGTCAGGCACAAGTTACGATGGAGAGTGATACCCAACAGCGGTCGTCTTTCCTCTGCAGAAATAGTGGACTGATTTTTGGAGGAGGGGGAGTAACAGGTGCATTGCTTGGTGTGTTTTAGGCTCCTGCTGCCAGAAGCACCTCCAAAGAAGTTCCTCACACTGGGCTCCAAGTTTCGCTACAGTGGCCGGACGCAGGCCCAGACGAGAAGAGCCAGCGCCCTCATAGACCGTCCCGCACCTTACTTTGAGCGGTCTTCTAGTAAACGTTACACTATGTCACGCAGCTTAGATGGGGGTAAGGTCCTCTTAATTGACTTTGTCAAAAGTTATCATGACAGTGGTCACTGCTTTAGATGAGGTATAAACCTCTTGTCGTCTCATCTCCTTGAGCTTCGGCAGAGTGGAGGCTGTGAGTACCGGCGCATTCACTACAGGTCTAAGGGAGGAGGCAGAGAAATACTGTGCTAAATGTACTGCTGCGGTCCTTACGAAGTGTTTGCCTGGAGGAGGTCCTTGGGAGCCCACTCTTTGTGGAGCCCCTCCCCTTGGCCTCACACCTGCAAAGCACTTCCCTGCTTTGAGGAAGGACCTGCCAGCCTGGACCTGCCAGCTTGCCCAAGCAAGTCAGGCCTCAACGCATTTTCAGGGTTTGCATGAGTAACTGTTTGGGTTTTGGTTTAACTTGGCTTTTTTCTTGTAGAGCTTTTTCATTTAAATATATGTTACAATTCATAAATGAATTGCTTCCCTTGATTGCGTAATAACACCTGTTTCCGATTACCCCGTGTCCTGGTCAGATGAGTGCTAACAGGCTTTTTCCATACATTGCTTTTGAAGGTGTGAGATGGAGAGTTACACACAGAGGTTTATAGCATGTCCTTCTTTCTCCGTGGTTCAGGGAGGTTCTGCTGCTCCCTTAGGTTACACCAGCGTGTGATGCAGTCTCAGCTACTTCATGGGCTGTTACTGTTGTCAGCTATTGAGTAAAAAGAGGTTGTAGTTTATTATTGTAGAAAAAAAGACTGAGACTAAGTTCAGAATTGCTACAGGTTTTTTTTAAAAAAAAGGTGAATTCTCCCACAGAATGTCACAAACAAATTGCAGTGGGTATAGCTGATGGTGGGGAGGGGCAGAAGCTTTGATTTAAAAGTACTAGTGACAAGCCTTCTTTTCTCCCCCTAAAGGTGCTGCTTGTCATTAATTATTTTGGAATCTTCTAATTCTGATGTGCTTCTTGCTCGTTACCAAGCAACTGGTGACCTGATTGCTGTGCATGTGTCTCAAAGCAGAAATTATCCTTCTGCGTTATTTTGTTTGTAGCATCTAAACAAGATGTATCCCTCTACTCCCTTTGCTTTCTCCCGCCTCCTAAGCTCGTTCCCAAGAGATGAGATATCCGAAATGCTTTTCCCCAGCATTTGTTAGACTCCGCAGGGTTTTTATGATGTTAATTTGCGTAAGTGCGAATGGGGGAAAGAGGTTTTTTTAATCAACGCTTATGATTTCTTCACTAATATTGTTACTATAACGCAAATGTGGCTGTAAAATACTGCGTCACGACTACACTGTGGTCCCGGCCCTGTCATTTGTTACAGATGCAAGTAACTTTATAAATTTGAATAGTCCTATTGACTAAAAGTTAATTACGTAATTGTTAAGAGCAGGGTCTGGGTATATATTAATGTTTTGGTTACATTCTATCTGTAAATTTACTATTTATTTCAAAATCGTTCATATAGTTAAGTTTGCTGAGTTACCGAACATTTACATCGTAAAATATTCTGGTTTGGCCCACTGAATTGAATGCCATCACTTCCCAGAAATTTTTACCATCACGAGCTCGCTTCACCGGCAGACTTTAATACTCCATAATACAAAGATCCTGTTTCTTGATTCTCAGATGTTATGCCTGTGTTAGATCAATATTGTCATCTCCTGCAATGTAGCGCACTACTTACTGTGCATTTGATCTGCATTGTTATATTCTGACAGATTTTTAAAAAAAATCTCTTCCACCCCCATGGCTGATGTCATTGCTGGTTTTCCTTATGTTTCCTGCCTGATAACTGTGGCAATGCATTGATTTTTTTTTCACATATGTTTTACTACAGTAGCTTGCTAATGGCTTGCTAACATTTAACAACCGTGTAATGCCCGCATTAGCTACACTAATGTGTGTATACACATCCATAATATATGTTTATGTGTATAAAAGCTACAAGCTTTATTTCAAGTAAACAGTTTATTTATGCACATGCTTCTGGTTTCCTGAAACATGACATAGTTGTGTTTTCAGCAGTATCTCAAATGTTTTACTAACCCAGCTTTTTAATTTTATGCAGCTTCTCCGCAAAAGCTGTTTCAGACTTTCCCTCTTTAAATATTTGCTTTTAGCATCAGTGAATGAAAACCATGAAATGTACATGAAGGATTCTGTGTCTGCTGCAGAGGTTGGTACTGGCCAGTACGCCACAACAAAGGGCATCTCTCAGACCAACTTGATAACCACTGTGACTCCAGAGAAAAAGGCAGAAGAAGAGAAAGATGATGAAGAGGGCAAAAAGAAAAGAGCAGAGGAAGTCACCCCGGTCTCGGCAGTACGCCATGATACCAAGGTAGAGTTTTGAGGGTTTTGTATTAAACTGACCTGCCTGGAGAGCGCTTGGAGAAACGCAGAATTGTTAGGGAGGGAGAAAATACCTAATTCAGAGAGAGGAAACCGGAGTATGCACGGTTGTATGTACGTGTATATACGTGTCTTGAATGAATATTTTTATAGTCCTTTCGCATTTCATACGATGTTGTAAAAGTCAATTCCTGCCTTAGACTGTTTTTTGAAAAGTATATCCATTTAACAGTCGGCGCAGTGTTTTTTACGTAGCATTCAAGAGCTCTTTAGGAAATACCCAAAAGGAGCCTAGCAGTGCACGTTCTGCTCCTTTGGTCTTCAGTCATATTTTGACTTTAGTATGAGCATCATGGTTTTTATTTTTTGACAAGGCAACAGAATAGCTCTGTGTTCTTGTATGTAGCTCTGTGCTTTAAACAACTGTATTTTTCTCATTTACTTCTCATAATGCTCTGGTTCCTTGCATGTATTTTAATGAGGATTTTTTCTATATTAACTTTTGGGTATTAATATACTTTATAAGCTTTTTTTTCTGGCTTACAAAAGCATTTGCTTCCCTCATTTGAAGTTTTATGTTGAAGAAAACTGTTTTTGTTGATGATTCTCTGCTCAGTTGTTAAATTTGATTCATCTGTCACCATCTCCAATCCCACCACCGCCGCATACACGTACCTGCATGGCTGTGTGTTATATCTACTGAGTTACTAAGAAGGAGTAAATCAAACAGAGAGACAGAGAAGATACTGAATTTCAGAGACTGACAGTGAAAAGAAATGAGGTAGAATCAGAAAAGATTGGATGTAACATGTCCTCTATTTCTTTTACATTGAGGAGAAGGAAACAGAATATGAAATATTGAATCTAGGATATCATTCGAAAAGCGTACTATGGAACGCGCTTGCTAAACAAGTAAGATTTACCCTCTTCATTAGTGAGGAAAGACCTTGATGTATACCTTTACACCCACAAAACTGTCATGCATACAAATGTTAGAACCTGAGCTTCTAGCCTTATCATATAAGGCCACAGTGAGCTACATAGCTAAAGGATTAAGTCCTCAAAAAGAGTTGCAATTAAGGTACCAAGAATCAGAAACAAATTGAATTACTGAAAATTGCAAATGAGAAAAGATTTTCTTTTGAAACTGTGCGCTGTAACTATACCATTAAAAAAATAATCTTTGTAAAATTTAACTGGGGTCTTCTTGAAACCCCATTGGTTTCTGCATGGAGAAACATTGATGAAAATCAAATATGCGGTAAATACCCAATAGAAACTAATTCTGTTCCAAGTGTTTGTTAATTTAGGTCAATGGAAAGATCAGCTGCATTTCAAAGATCATCTGTTCCTTATACGTGGCTAGAAATAGTCAAAGATATTTTTAGGAGAACGTTTTGATGGTACTTAAACATGCACAAATGAACGATTTTTGCCCCTCTTCCCCCAAGAGGTGGGTTCTGTTTAAAGCACTTGCTAATGGAGCTTCAGTTCTGTGAGCCTATAGAGATCTTGGTCCTGCCTCCACTGGACCTGATGATGCTTTCATCATTCATTATAAAGAGAATAGGGTCTCCAGAAACACAGGACAAATTTGAAATCAGATTCCTTTTTAAGGGTACTGAAATTTTATAGGTAGGTTTTCAGCTTTTCCACTGAGGCATTTTCCTTTGTTTTATCCATATATATTTAAGTACCAGACGTTATTCTAAATATTAACACTGCAAAGATGTCAGTAAGTGAATAGTCTGTATTAGCAAAGAGTAAATTTACTTTGGCTTTTTTGCCTTTGCAATGTAAAGAGAAGTTCTGTGTGTTCAGCTCACATAAAGTCCCGTAAAGTCCATCAGCATTAAATTTTGACTTGAGCTTACTACATTAAGCCCATAAAGAAGACATTTGTAAGCGGTTTGAAGTTAGGCTTGGTTTTGGTTGCTTAATTTGGGAATACAGGTTGCCTGAACTGAGAGACTGGGATTTTAACTGCTCTGATTAGAGCAGAGAGAGAAGCAAAATATTAAGGGGAGGGGAAGGAGCTCTTCCATGTAAATATTGGGCTTAAATCCCATTCCTACTGTTAATATATCTGGTAAAGATTAGACTTAGTAGCTAGCATTGCTGCAGCCTGTGTCTAAATTCTGCTTGTTGGCTCAGATTTGGCACCAGCTTGTACAGACAAATGCTGGTTTGGCTTTGAAGCCATTCTGCTGTGGGGAGCTGGGAGCGGCAGTGGGAATGAAATGCCTTTTATAGTTCCTTGGGGAGATGCGTGGTGGGTGGAGGACTTAGGGTTTGGTCATGGAGCCAGCGTGCCACTTTAGCTAAGTGCACCTAGTTGGCTTTGGGCAAAACATCTCGGATCCGCCAGTATCGTGGCAGGTCTGTTGTATTGGCGTATACAAATGGTGTATCAAAGCAAATCCTGCTCGTTGGTAGCCAATATTCTTTGCATTGTGGTAAAATTTGTAGCAAAAGCGTTAGGTACATTTTTGCCTCTTCGCTATGGGTAGAGTCACTTTTTGACTGGGCAGATGTGGCTGTGTGTGGCATGGACCTCTCGCTGGTCAGCCCCTCTTCAGGTCCCCAGCGAGAGAGCGGGGAGGGGCTGCCTAACCAAAAGCCTCAGCTCCCTTCTTTCAGGGTGCTGCCAAAGTGGAGGGGGCCAGCAGGGTGGGTGGCCGGAGCAGGCTCCTGGCCGGCAGAGGTGAGGGCAGGGCTGTGCGGAGACCGGCCTGGGTGGTGATGGGAGCCGTGCTGAGGAGCTGGCTGCTGGTGTAGGTATTGAGCTAGTACAGGTTTTTTCCATTGGTAATGGTTGACATATAGATTTATGCACCCCCCCCCAAACAGAATGTGTT
>VZSZ01002179.1:928493-974926 GCA_013398815.1 Ibidorhyncha struthersii
GGTTTAGGGCCTAGATTTTTTTTGTTTGTTTTTTTTTTTAATGTTGCGAATTTGGGCGCATAGAGTTGGGCACATAGAGTTTTAAAATCCTTGGGGTTTAAATGTTTGCTTCTGAGGTTGTCCAAGGCATAGATGGGAAGCATCTGGCCCCCACTGGGTCTCCTCCTGACTGCAGGAGTGCTGTCACAAGCAGTGTTGGTATTAGAAATACGTCCCCTCGTTTCTTTGTTGCTCTCCATGTACTTGATGTTTGAAAGCTCCTTATGATCTGAAGCCGGTCTCACAGTAAGTGGAAACTGGCAGCACCTGAAACTCCACGTAAGGCCGTGAAGGTTTTTATGTCAATCCTGTGCTGCAGATGGCTCAATGAATGCTGACTCAAGAAGTTGCCTTTTGTTAAGCTGTAACCCTGATTCACTAATACCTGTGGCGTGCGGCATGGGAATATGCACCATTTAACTCAGTGGAAAGCTGTGGTGTTAAAATACTGTTTATAATTTTTTATATATATATATATTATTTATCATCACGGAAGNACCAGCCATCTTTGCTTGGCACTGACTCCCGCCACCCCTCACCATCCTCGCAGCCTGGCCCCCATGCATCTTCAGCAAAGCTTCGCAGGAGATGCAAGGAGAGCGCTCGAACAAAGTCCGTAGGTTGTGAGGCGCCCAAAGAGAGCGCTCCAAAGCACGGCGAGCCAGAGCCGGACTCTGACAGAAAGGGGCGAGTTTGCTCCGCCGAGCAAGACGTGGCTTTCGGCTATAAGCAAAAAGCCGGCAAAGGCGGAACGCTGTTTTCCTTCTCCTTGCAACTTCCAGAGTCATTTCCTTCCCTCCTGGACGACGACGGCTACCTGTCGCTCCCTAACCTCTCCGAAACCAACCTCCTGCCTGCCAGCGTGCAGCACTACCTCCCCATCCGCTCCCCCTCCCTGGTGCCTTGCTTCCTCTTCATTTTTTTCTTTCTGCTCTCTGCCTCTTTCTCAGTGCCATACGCCCTCACTCTCTCCTTTCCTCTGGCTATGTGCCTCTGCTACCTGGAGCCCAAGGCGGCCTCCTTGAGTGCCTCACTTGCCAATGACCTGAGTGACAGTTCAGAGGAAGAGGTGTGTACCTCGGCATCGAACACACTCTTTTTCGTGTTCAGTGCTTCAGTCCTAACCAGTGTTAGATTGCTGCAATAGTGGTCCTACTTTCAGAGCCTCATTTCTGTCTGTGCTGATATGTTAGAAGGGGTGGGTTTGTTGTTTTGGGGTTTGGTTTGGTTTTGGGTTTTTTTTGTTTGGGGGTTGGGTTTTTTTTCTTCCTCTTTATTTATTTTTTTTTCCCCTCGTGTTGGGAGCGCAGTGTGTGGCCCAGGGTTAGGCACAACACTGTGTGGAAGTGGCTTGGTTTGAACTGTGTCGGCTGATGCAAAGTGACTCGCACTGAACAAATTGCCACTGATCAGCTCTCAAGTGTTGTATCTGAACGCACCGAGACCTTTTTCTTCCCCTTATCAGTTTATACGGGGGTTAGAATAGTTACCCTAAACAGTGGGAATTAAGTACAATTTCCTGCATAATTATATATGCATGCGTATATATGTGCATGTATATACATTACATTTATATAAATAGCTAGCCAATAATAATGGGCACCCTCACAGGCTTCAGGATGTCCGAAATACAGGTGGACTCAGCTTTTTGCGAGAGGCTGTGAGCTGTAGCCGGAGCTTAGGAGAGGCTTTCTGGTCCAGCGAAACCTGGATCTGGATTTTCGGCCTTAATCCCATCTCTGCTGGAGATTAAATTGTTTTCCCGTGATTAAATCCAATGTATCAGTGAGAGGTCAGACTGGGACAGCTGTTCTGCAGCTGTTGGGGGAACATGCCGTGTGGGCCGCATTGCCATTTGCAGTGTTACATTAGCGCTGCCAAAACCAATGCCTCAAGCCACCAGGGTTATCACAGGCAGATGAACCAACCGCAGGAGGAGTCCACAGTGGTTCTGGGAACTACTCAGAAGAAGGAAAGGAACCTGCTTGTTTAAGTAACAGAATAACTGGCATCTCACCTTCTACTGGTGCCTAGTTATTCTTTGTTGACAGAATAAAACGATGAGTTCGTTCTTTCCTCATTTTTCCTTTTCCCCCTTCATCTTCAAATGCAAAAATACGGTTTTGCTTTGTATGTAAAAGAAACCCAGATCAGGTAATTGCAGACCAGTTGGCCGTTGGTAAAAAGCCATTTTGGGCACTCGTCAATGCCGTTGAAGTAGTTGTCTTGAATAAACCAGCTTGCGCATCTAAACATTTGTGTAATCTGCTGCTGTTGGTTTTGTAAGACTTGGTGCAGGATTTCATTTCCTTTTTACAGAAAGCCAAAAGTCGCATCAATTTACCTTGTAAAAACATTATCTTTGGATGCTTTTGGCTCTGTGATGCCTAACAACTAAATAATAATGTGCAGTTTCTGATAAAAGGCATCCAAATTGTTGCTGTCTCATTTCGTGTCCTCATTTTGAGATAGCATTTAGGTCTCAATTTGCATTAGCTCTGCACTTGGATTAATCTAATAGCAATAACAGCATTAATACAGTGCCAGCTCCAGAGGCAATAACGAGGCTGTGTTTATGTAATACATCGGTCTGTGCCTCTTTCCGAAATGAGCACTTCTTTTTGTTAGTAAAGTTAGGAAGTATTGAGCATAAAAACCTATAAAATAGGCTTTTTTAGTGTTGCTCTTTTATGAGGGTGATTACTCTGGCAGTGCTTCCTGGCAGACAACACAGACTTGTGCCTAATCCAGGGGGTATTTCTTGTTCAAAATATTGCATGAAAGTGAGTATGTTTTAAACTCGGGCATGTCTGCATTACATTGGCAAAACAAATCACAGCAATTACAATCGCACGTTAGAGGAGGTGCAGCGGCAGCATCTCAGGAGGTAGCTGTCTTCCCTTCCTGCTCAGTCCCTCGCCCGCCCATGAGCCCCACCGGCAGCTGCCCATCGTTCAGTGCACTGCAGCCCGCCTCGGAGTTGAGCCCAACCTTTCTTACTCTCTGCTCCACAGGAGACCTGCCTTGCTGAGCCTTAATTCGCCATTCCCTGCTCTGCAGTAACCCCAGATCTTTATTTCAAGTAACTCAGTAACGCTGACTTTGACTCCATGGCTGTTGGTTGGCTTATTAGCAGACAGGTGTGTTGCAATAAAGCAAATTTTATGCCTTATTTAGGATTTCATTGCTGTTACGGTGAAAGAAATAGAAACCTTATTTTTCCCCCAGTCACAAAAGATGGCACACAGTGATGCCGAGGCTGCAGCCAGTATCCCAAACCAATCTCAAACCTTGCTGAGCTCTGTTCTCCCTTGAGCAGTGCATCTGGAGGCAGCCCGTGCAGTCAGAGGCAGAATTTCTCCCCTTAGATTTCATTAGCTTCTGCGTTTGTACCTTAGCTTAGATTTTTTTCTCTAATGTTCCCGATTTCAAGTTCTTAAATGAACCGCATGTGTCAGACTCACGTGTTACAGTGCCTTGATACAAATCTAAAAATCTCTTAATTCCTTTTAAATGCCTAGATTCATTAATTCCTCCTTTTTTTTTAATAGGAGTGACAATGCATAGGTGGTTATTTTTTTTTTTTATATTGCCATACCTTTACAATTGCCTATAATGTTATGTGAGACTCTTCCTTAATAAAGAAAAAATTTTCTAACACTTCAGTGAAAGCAATTTGACCAGCAAGGTAGACTATTTTGGCATTACAGTTTCATTTTAAAAATTAAAGCGTTCTATTTAGTCAGTGGTTATTGCTTGAAAAATTGCATATAACTTGCATTCATGCACTTACTGAGTTGTCCAAAATAGCTGCTTATACTTTTGCCTCTCATACAAGCAATACAAATTATGCAAAGAAAGGCATGATAGAGAGAAAAGTAATGAAAAAATATCAGAAAAAGCAGTTTTATGAAACATGGCAGTTGTCAGAAAATGATAGAAGATTGGACATTCAAAGTTAAAGACTGATACTCCATCCACCAGTAGGTTGCTTTTTTTTTTCTCTTGTTTCATACTGATGTGATTTGGGGATGAGATGTATTGTCCAGCTTTCAGTTACCTGCCTGGGTTACTTTAGGTTATCTAAGGACCACAGAAAATCTCCAATCAAAACCAGAGCTTTCACTGGTGTTAAAACAACCTGGATGTGTCAGTCTGGGGCAGCAGGGAGCACTTTCCAGTGCTTACCAGTTTTCCATAAGCTTGCATAGCATCAAAAATAATAATTTGAACTCTTCTCAGCCTGTAGCAAGCTGCACTCAACTCTCTATTAAATCTCAACACTTGCGTTCTCCACTAAAATGTTCTTCACGGTGCCAAGCAAAGTAGGGATAGATCAGTCTGTGCAATGCTGTGCTTTGTTTCATTTTTATCACTTGTACCTAGTAAGTGTTTTGGGTTTGTTTTTTTTTGGGGGGGGGATGTTACTTTTCTTTTTCTCCTGCTTTCATCCATATTCTTCAATGGAATGAGAAGTATTTTTGATTCTTTTAATGGCAGTTTTCTTTCTTTTTACTATCGTTGACAATATCAGCTGCTCTTTATTGGAACCGAGTGGGATCTGAGCCTTACCATTACTCCACAGACAGGCAGTCGATGGGCCGGGGGTATGGTTATTTGAACTCCTTGGTAATGCAGACAGCCTCACGGTGTATAAATGTGGAGACAAGAACAACTTCTGTACAAATGAGGGGCTGAAAGTCAGGTGACTGTTAAAGTAGCCTTTTTTTTTAAATTATCTTTTCCCCCTCCAGACAATAAGTCAAATACCACATTAATCTATATTGGCTAGAGAAAAAAAAAAAAAAAGGTGAATAATTTTCTTTAAAAAAAAACATTATGGGAGGAAAAGTTTGTTCAGAAAAATATTAGCCTTTTTTTTTCCATTTTTTTTAAAGCCACCTGGCTTTCTTAAGAAAAAAAATCTGCTATCAAATAATACTTTTCCAGTAATGTTTTGTTTGGCTTATAAATTTGTTCCAGTAAAGCCATATACTGTGTACAGTACGCCTGGAGTCTTCCTCTGAGTCTGTTCTGTTTACTAATATAGCATTTTTATTTTGCTTCTTTGACTTGTGCGTGGTTTGAAAAGCAATGCTAATGCAGTTCGCAGGGATGTTGAATTTAACAGTTCCCCATGTGAGCCGCGTGTACTGATGAGCTGGGTTTATTCTTTATTCCTGCCTTCCTCTTGGGACCCGGTTACTTGTCTAACCAAATAGACTGACAGTGAGCAGACGGATACTGCAGCCGATGGTGAGACCACTGCCACCGAGGTTTGTACAGTCGCCGGCACCCAGTTATGGCAGGGGGAGAGCCTCATCTCTTCCCGACCCTGAGTGCCGAACCGCATGTCTCCTACGGCAGTTCAGGATCCCTCTCTGCGCGCGTGTGCATGTATTATGGTTTGAGAAACCCACAACAATTCATTGTTGTGTAGACAATTATTCTATCACCCCATGACCCCTCCCCACCCGGGAAGGGGAATCAGGGATAAACAAGGAAACTCGAGGGCTGAAATACAAATAGATTTAATAGGATAAGACTAAATAATTTACATTAGTAATACTAAAGAACCAGTATTGATCCGGATACCAGTATAAAATATACAAGGATTATACTCAGCCAATTCCATCAGTAGGAAGCTGTGCACTCCCAGCAGTGGACAGCAAATGTGGGACACTGCCAGCGCTACGGCTTCGGGAGGAAGGGGAGGGCTCAGGGGTCCGGCACTGGGGCAAGAAGTTCTCAGGATCACCGCCATCAAAGGAGAGAGAACTCGTCACAGCAAACTTTCTAAATTATATTGAATATGTCGTTGATGGTATGAAATCATCCTGTTGGCCAGCTTGGGTCAAGTGCCCAGGTCTCACTCCTCATCCCTGCACCTGGCAGCTCGAAAAACACTGAGACCTTGAAACCCACATCCCATAGCTGGCTATAGAGCAAATATTTTCACAAATTCAGACACTAGAGTCTTCTAAAAATGCTGTTTTCACAAGCATTAGGAAATAAATTGGTCCTGTGTTGGTCAAAACCGGACAGCACATGTGAGAGCTTTGCTCAGGGAGTTGAGTTTTCAGCGTTTTTCCAGTTTTTTCAGAACTGCCTATGGCTTCCTCTTATTTCTGCATTTGGTTTGGAAACTGCAAAGCCTCTGTGCTGTGCAGAAGGCAGGGTGGTGGCAGTGTCACCCATGCCAACACCACCTCACCTGGGACAGTCGTGCTGGCCAGGTTGTGCCCCAGGTTATTCAGTTTGCTTGTTTGCTCTTACAATCTGCAACTTTGGGGGGGGAAAGAGAGGGGGAAGAAGCCAGTAAAAAGCCGTTTTCAAATTTTCTGAATAAAGTTATTTCCAGATCATAAATATCTAAGGTTTTCCGTGAATGTAATTTCACGTGTCACCTTCACGTATTGCCACCAGTAGTCCAGGTATTGTCTTCAGAGGAGGCACTGTTATATTTTCTCTCATACCCACAACGCGGTATATAGACTGTGCAGGCAAATTCGACCCTATGTGACTCCAGTGAAGTGCATATAATGCTTTCATAATTAATATGGTTGCAGCTGCAAACATGAGCTGAATTTGGTCTGACATCTGGTAGAAGACGGAGTCTTACCACAGCCACTACTGTAGGTTTTCAGCAGGGTCTCATTAATATTTCAGACTGTTAAAATTATCGTCAAGGAAGAACTCTCTGTATGATGTGTCAGGGCAGTTCGGCCTCAGCTGTAAATAGGATAGATTTGAGCTGAGTTATAAAGTAGTCAACAGATAAGGATTTTCCCATGGGTCATTTGACTAATTAGGACTATATGAAAAATTAACAATAAAATAGCGGCACGAGCATTAAAAGAATCCAAATGGAGCAACAGCGTAACGTCTGTTGAGATGAGTCTGGAGTACAAAATGCTTTGAAGTGCCACTTGCGTTGTATGGCTTCAGGTCTTGAGCCATACAGAAAGTAAAACATAATCCTAAACCCATGGCATTTAAAAGGCACAATAATCTCCCTACCCTCCATCTTTATTTTAGGGGAGAAGATTTTGTGAACCTCAATTTTTCTTCTGGATACCTGGTTTTCAAAACGTGTGGTATACTTGCCATCTGAAAATGCAGCCATCAGCAGCGGGGCTGCTTTTGAAAATGTGACCTGAAGTAAATCTGGGCTGAAACATGTGCAGTTCTGGAAGAACACCACTGCAGATAGATCCTGGAGAATATCTATAGACTAATTATGAAATAAAACTATCCAAATATAGAAAGGGACTGTGGTTAAGGAAATAGCATTTTTAGCAAATCAAATGTGCTTCATTCTGCAGAAAGTGTTGCGGGTTGTTTACTTGTGGTGAGTTAATACAAAGCTTTGCCTGTGGCCCAGGAGATGCCATATGTTTAAACTCTGGGGTTACGGGCTTCCAAGGAATTTGCTGTTGCCGTTCGGTCCAAAACCAGCCGCAATCTCGGTGAGAAGGCCCGACGGCTGCTCTCTGAATAGAGATCTATGAACATGGAGCACACCAATGATATTTATCAAAGGAAAATGTTTAACGCTCCTCCGTTCACAATTAACAAGTTTGATAAGAGAAGACTTGCTCCGAGTTAGGAGAACCATGCTAAATCAGCCACTGTGTCTACACCTTCTCCTTAAGCCCTTAACGTAGGGAAAATGTGATTTTAACCTCGCGTGTTCCTCTCACTAGTTTTTGTAAATCCCTTGGTCATACGAGTGAGTAAGGTGTTGTTTTCCAATCTTTCTCATGCTGGCAGTCGGATCAAGAGGAGGACGGAGATCTAAAGGCACAGGTACAGAAACAAAAGGCCCAGATGTTGCTCAAGTATTGGAGGTGTTCACCTCTCTCAGCATGGTAGTGTTGGTTCTCTGTGAAGAAATGTGTAGAAACAGCATTTTGTATCCTTTCAATACTGTTTCCCTTACCTTTCCCTTTCTTTTTCACTTCTTTCAGAATAGTCTGATTAAGCGAATACAGGGTGAAAATGTGTATGTCAAACATAGTAATCTTATGTTAGAGGTTGGTATTGGTATATACCAGTGCATGTACGTACATGTGTGTTAGTTTTAGTGGTAAACTGTGAATCTGCACTATGATGCATGAACTGTGTATTCCCACCTGCTAATAAATTAAATAGATTTTTTTTTTCTCAGAATACGATGACTCCTCTAACTTGTACTATAAATATATATATGCGTGCACGTATGTGTGTGTGCGTCCACGCGCATATGTATGTTGGTTTGAAGCCTCTTTATCAGGTGTAAATGATAGCGATACAGTTAAGCTCTTTAAGAGTATATTTATACTCACTTGGACGAGATATGCTATGCTGTTATCTTTCAAAATGCCACATTTTCACAGAGTGTTGTGTTAGTGCTGTGCTTCCCGGCTCCCTGAGATGTTACTTCCCTCTTTACTAACCCAAGTTGTGTGTTTTGGCTCTAAAATTTGGTTGGCTTAGGATGTATTACAAACTGCTTTATTCTTTTAAAACTGTCCAGGACCTAGACAAAACCCAGGAAGATCTGATGAAACATCAGACCAATATAAGCGAGCTGAAACGCACCTTCTTGGAAACCTCTACAGAAACGGCTGTGTCTAATGAGTGGGAGAAGAGGCTTTCCACATCTCCCGTTCGGCTTGCAGCAAGGCAGGAGGAAGCTCCTATGATTGAACCACTAGTGCCTGAAGAGGTCAGCGTGAGCTGAAAGGCTTCATTACGTATTTGTCTATTCGTTTTTACTTATAATAGCTCTCAGTAGGTTTGGAGGCCATAGTTAGAGGCCATTCCCCACTTGCAGGTGCTCCCTTTTTTCTCAGGACTTGGGCTCTAGCAGCAAACATGCAAGGAGGATACATATATATATCATTAAGAGTATGAAATTCACTGTAAAACGCGTGGCAGAATTGGGTCTCTCGGAGGGTGCAAAACGCAGGCTACCCTACAGATTCGGTGAGCTTGAGGAAGTTCAGCCATGCGTGAAAGAAGCCGTGAAGGTGGTGGAGAGAAAATTTAAGTAATGGTGACAGGTTGGGAGCAGCGGTGTAGCAGGACGGATGGGGGTATGGTACCAAGCTTGACCAAAAGATACAGAGCAAAGGGCAGAACTCTCGGTCTTTGAAGACAGGGAAGAAATAATGATGATAATTAGACCTGCTTGGGCAGTTCCATAAGGGAACTGATAGTTGCTGCAGTCTGCTGGCTACTGTTTCGTTGAAGACCTAGTGTGGATTGCTAAGCGTGTGCATTTTCCTGCAGTGTGCACGCGTGAAAAAAATCTTGCTCGCTGTGCAGTCTTGAAGTGTTTGCAAGAAACTCACCAACTAAAAAACTGCCTTTTATTGAGTCTGTGGGTAGATAATGAGATGTAGAGGCAACAATGTAACATTCATGTTGCCCTAAAATACACAGATCTTCAAAACAAGCAGAGAGTCTTAATTTGAATCCAAGGCAGCAAAAAGAAATATGCTTGTGTGGTCTGCATGAAGATTAATCTTCTTATTCTATTGTGGATGGATATCTGGTTTCTGTTACACAGGAATTGTCTTTATGGTGACCACTTGTTTTTAGCATTACAGACCAATATATGGTCATAAAATTTGCTTCTGTCCCCCCAGCACTGATGTAATGTTGGAAGGAACTCAGCAAAAATTGGCTGGAGAGTATAATTCGGAAGAGTATTCTGCTTTCCCACCTTAGAGGTTGGCATTGCTTGCAGACCCGCAGCTCTCTGGGGAAGGGAATCCCTGGAAGCACACAGATGGCACATGTCAACTTCTTCTCTTAGGGATAGGGATGTGGCCAAGAAAAAGGCTCCTCTCTTTCCACATTATCCCCATCTAACCAGTGGCTGATACTGGCATCAGACATGCATTAGAGTGGCTATCGAGTTGGATTAAAATGCTTGAAAAGCAGTCTCGGCACCCAAAGCTTACCTTTTGGAGACAGCGCTGAGGAGTCTTAATGTTGCTCCTGCTGCCTTGTTCAGGAATCATCGTAGGTCCTACAACCATGTTTGGTTGTACTTGAAAATACAGGTTTTCTTTCTTAAAAGTAAAACTGTAAGTGTAATAAACTGAATTCATTTAACATATTAAAAATGTAAGGAACTGTTGAAAAGGGAGTGGCTGGCTAGCAGAGCCTGAATCAGAGGAATTCAGAGGAATACAAGTGAAGCAAGCTTGTAACCCCCTCACTTCATTTCATGTCTGTATGACTTTAGAAATTTAATAGCAATTTTTAATTACAATGTGCAAGCAGTAGCAAAGCATTACACAGTTATGTAGGCATCACCCTGAGGAAACACATCTGCGTTTAACCATTCTTTTGGAAAGGAAAAGGGCAAGAATATCCTTATCTGGTACCTCTTCTCTTACTGGAAGAAAAGGACTTGCTCAAAAGCAATGTCCGGTTACTATATCTTACATGCATTTAAGTAAACTGCAGGTGTCCCACAGAATCTCATCCAGATGAAAGTGTTTCTGTTGGAAAATGTGAGTGGATTTCAGCTATCAGAGCCGAACCCAGAGGTGACTTCTGGCACTAGAGGACCCCTGCTGTAGATAACATCTGACCATCCTTTTCAGTCCCACTGAGGGGGGTGGTTTCAGTTCACATGTCCTGCTGAGAGAGGAGTTTGTTAGGGAAAAGACGAAGTCGTGTGTAGGTCAAAATCAGCACCTTGATGTCTACTAAGAAATGTGGAGGCAGTCAGGGTAGAGAGCACGTAGAATTGCGTTCTGTAGTAGCTTCTTCTAGTCAAAGAATTTAAACGTTAACATATCCACTTTAAAAATGTACTCAGTGCTGTTACCTGTAGCCCTTTAATATAATAAGACAAGAGCAGAAGGGAAAATAGGCCTTTTCAAAATGTGTGCTTTGAGCATTTGGCACCTGTGTGTGTTCGGTCACTTTGACTTTAAGCCTGTCTAGTCACCAGTTGGTTTCTTGCAATAATAGGGGAAATACTTTGGTTTTCTTCAGTTACGAAAAATACAGTTTTAAATATCTGCCATAACGGTGGCCAGATAGCTGCAGAACATGAAAGCCGTCGCATTAACAAACTCCTTGACAATGTTTAGTCCGACCCGGATTGTATTAAACCAGCACTTTAGAAATAAAGAAGTTAGGCATGTCGTTGCAGTCAGGTAGATGAGTCGTTTCTCCTTCTCTGTCTCTAGTTTCTAGTTTTGTATCTTTCTTTAAATGTCTGCCTTTCTTCTTGAGTACATGGAGTATCCATATTTAAAACAGGACCCTTCTACACTGCCAGTTGTAGTACTTCACAGCACTGGGGAGGCACAGATGGGATAAAAATGAGGAGGATTTTGGTGTCACACTATAGTGATAATACAGTAACGGTTAGCTTCCTGCGTAGGAAAAGGACTCTGAGGTCTCTTGCACCTGTAGGGAGAAAAGGAGAGGCGAAATCTTTGGAGGGCGCACCTTCTGCCTGCTTCAGCAGGGAAGGCTGCAAACTCAGGAAAAGGCTAAAGCCAGGGTGAAGGTGGAGGGATCTGTTGTGGGATATTGATGGAAGCCATGGAAGTTGGCGCCAGACACAGTTAAATGAATATAGGTGAAATGAACACAGGGCATCCACGCCCGGGTGTTTTTCAATTTACTGTTTTTCCTGCTATGCAAACAATATGCTCACGTCGGCGTTTATGACGGAGGGACACTGATTTCACTCCTTACTGGAAACCTCTTTGCTGTAAAATTATTCTATTTAATTCTGTTTACCGTGCAATTATTAATTTGTAGAGAAATATGATGAGCTATTGTAAAGTATAGTGGACTTTATACCCTCCATTTACTAAAACCATTTATTCCCCTGACATTAGACCAAAGAAGAAAGAGAAAAATCAGAAAAACTCATATTTTTGCAGAAGGGAGGTACTACATTCCTTGAATTGCAGGTAAAACCGAATAATACTTTCTTGAAATGCAGTCAGATAGGCTGGCAATTGTTTATTATTTTATTATCTTTTTTTCCTTTCTGAGCCACTTTTTTTTTTTTTAATTTCATAAGTTCCAGAGAGAGATGTAATCTGGGGGCCAAATTCTGAGGAATGAGTCCCCTCCAGAGCTTATGGCTTCCTAATAGGGACTGATTCCTCTGCTAGTTAGAAATCTACTTGCACGGTGCTGTTTGTGGATGTTGTTTGCAGTTGTGCATGCCTTTCCAGCATAAGCTTCACTGAGAACGTTATGGTGAATGGGGCACTTCTGTCATTAGAATGAATTTCCTTTATACTGTCAACTGAATTCACATTATGCTGAGTGATGGTGAACTTTGTATTCTTATTGGTTTTTCTATTAGCCAAGTGTGATAGAGAAGAAGCTGCAGGAAGGAGAATCTGCTGGCACTTTGGTTACTTCTCATCAAATCATTATCCAGAAAAGTATCCCATCATCCCTAGAGGTTATTTTTAATTCATTCAATTTTAAACTACCACATTTGTTTAGTTAAATACAGAAATTACGGTCTTAAGGTCAAATAACTGGATGCTGATGGCATAGGCGAAGCAAATCACAGAGCATATTTGCATAAGGAGGAAAAAAGATGCTGCATTAAGTTCAGTTCAGTATCTTTAGCAGTATGGCGTTTACTGTGTTGTACTACTCAATTTAAACAATGCTGAAGGGGGTTGATGTTATTCTAATGAAAACAAGGAAATTCAGCGCAGGCTACACTTACGTATAAATGCATACTACTCTAAAAACTTATCAACGGTGCGTTTGTGACAACAGCGGAACAGTTGAATGGGCTTATTTGCCCTATTTTTGTAATTCGTTTTTGACTGTAACATGAACCGTTGCGATATATGATTTTTAACCTCAGGATTATTCCAATTATTGTTTTAAATGATGCTCTAAAACGCTACCCTGCTTCAAATTACTACGGAAATAGTGTGGCGAAAGTAATATTTGTGTCCACATTATATGGGCCTCTATGGGGAGGGAATCTACAGAGGAATCATGCTTTGCTGAAGGTGATGCTATTTATTTGTTTGATAACTGCTCTAAGAGGTACAATGGTAGAAGTTGTTATATGGTTTCAGAAGAGGCAGCACTGATTTCTTAAAAGTCTTCATACTTTAGTGCTCCTGAAGTACAACTAAACCTTCAGATATTCTAATTTAGCTTTTATATCTCAAATATAGGGCACTGAGGATTGGGTTATTATAGACAAAATACCCTCTGAGGTAGTTGATGGTGAATCGAAAAAAAATCTGGCATACAAAGTAGTGACTGTGAGCAGTAAAACTGCCTTTCCACCTGAGATATTAAAATCCAGTACCATTCTAATGCAGAGCTTTGAGGACTTGGAAAGTGAAATACAATCCAAAGAGGAGAATAAGCAGAAAATGCTCACCCTAGGAAAGTCCTATGATACCGTATCTGGGAAAATTGTAACCGTGGCAAGTAAAGCTAAAGAGGGCGAGAAAACAGTACAGCCTTCAGTAGAAGCTTTGCAAAAAACGGAAAGGGAAGTGCAAGAATCTGTGCAAATCATTCCGGTAGTGGCTGAGTATGAAATCCTCGAGCCTGTCACTGATGAGAAAGCCAGGCGGGGATCCGACGTGCAGAGCACGAAAAGAAAGCTGTCCGACTCTCTGACACCCATAAAGGAAGCAGAATCTCAGTTGCAAAGTCCTGAAGAGGAGAGTTTGAAAAAGACACTAAAGATGGACCAGGATTTGCAGTTACATGGTACACTGGGAAGCTTGCAGCTTGGCAAAGCAGAAAAACACCTTGGCAGCGAAGCTGTAAAAGCAGGGGCGTTTGCCCGGAGAGATAAGAGCCTGTCTGAGTGGAGATATTCCAGAGAACAGCCATTTACCATTGCTACTGCTCACTATGTTACCGAGTCGTCTGCATCAAAAGTAGTGGTAACAAGTGGCTTTGACTTCACGCCACGGTTTAAAGATTAAAGCATGACTTCTCTTAGGCAATCCCCTCACACCACCCTGCCTTGCGGTTCTCTCGCTGCCTGGCTTTATGTTGACAGCAGCCAACCCAGCTTATTGTTTTTCCCCCTCATACTTTGAATCCGTCCCACGGTCTGAAGCAGACGTTATGTAAGGCTTTCAACCTTTCTGGTTTATTTAAAGATCCGTATTACTGAAATGTAGTATTGCTGCTGTGGCTTGTTAATAAAAGGAGAAAAAAAAAGGTTTGCTTGAACCAGCAAAATGCCAACGCTAACAACAATGCTTTGTAACTACTGCTTACTACAGCCATAATGAATTTGCTCTGATTTATTTTCCCATTCTTTTCCTGTTTCCAACCTCTCTGTGCCCCTGCAACCTTCTCCCCCGTTCCTCTGTCTCTGCCTCCGGTTTTGGTAATTAATATGTGTGTGCATGTGGGTCTGCCTTTCTTCTGTGTATGACTCTACATTTCTTTGTCTGTTTAGACGAAACAGTCCACCGGTGAAAAAACCTTGGATGGTTCAGATATCTTCAGTTTAATAGAGTCCGCCAGAAAACCGACTGAGTTCATAGGAGGGGTTACTTCTACGTCACATAGCTGGGCTCAGGTGGCCGTTTGATTCCCTCCATCAGCGTTACAATTGCACACCGATTACTTTTGCTTTTCTTTTGTTTCCTGTTCTTGTGCATCACTCGGAACCTATATAGAACTAACGCATGTATTTGTGTGCCTTTTCCTTTGTTACAATGGACCACAATAGAAACTTCACCGAAAAGAAAAGGAAAAAGAAAACCAAAATAAAACAGGTTTTCTCTCATTTCACTTTATTTTGGTCATTTTGCAGGGTGCTATATTTTGCCTTTATAAAACTCATGCAAAAATACCAACGAGAAAAACACTGTGACATTTCTCTTCACTTCTGAAAGCTGTGAATCTTGCTTTGTTTTTTAATTTCTACTATTCTGATAATGTCCTGAGAACGAAAGTCCATGCAACGTGAGAGAAATAAAGTGGCAAAATGTAATACCCGTTTTTTTATTTATGTTCACAGTACATTAAGCCGAGGAGCTGTTGCAAGTAATATTGTCTGCTTCTGACGCTGAAGGTTTTTGGGTTTTTTTCTCTTTCCCTGCAGAGAATAGACACGACGACATCTCAGGAGATAACTTCCAGTGAAATGAAGCAAGCAGTTCCGCCGCATCAGGACACGGTGAAGAAGGTTGTACAGGAGACTGTGGTTGTCGAGGAGAGACACGCGATGAACGTGCATGTGAGCGGGGAACCGGCTAAAGCGGCCGGGCTTGCGCTGGATGCCCAGGCTGAGGCAACGTCGGCGGTGGCTGCTGGCGTGAAAGGGAAAGAGGGCTCTGCTGGGACTGAGGGGGCGAAGGAGGAAAAAAGGGAGGAGGCTGGGAAAGCCCTAACCAAACAGGACGGAGTCGCTGCTGCTGCTGCTTCCTGCGAGAAGGCGGAGGAGCACAGTACAACAGTCCACCTTTCAGAGTCTTTGGAAAGAAAACCTCATTTTGAGGTAACTCGTTACTAAATCGGTCATGTCTGTGCTGAACTGTAAATGTAGGCAGTAGTGGACTGAGTTAATTCCTCTTATGGAACGCCAAGTGTAGCCAGCTTGTATGATTGCATCTTTGCAGTAGGCAGTTTATTTCTCCTCTTATTTCCTCCTTGCATGGCACCTTCAAGGCTCATTGCTGGTTTCCATTATTGGCAAAATGCCATGCCTATTTTACCTAAAAGCACCTTTCATACTACAGAGAAATACCTAATTCGGTGACATTTTATGCAACAGATGAAAAGGATTCAGCTGGTATTCTCTATGGGAAAGTCCATCAAGATTGGCAAAGTTCATGTGTCTTCAAAGACACAAAATACGTTGGTTTTTTCCATGCCTGGTACAGTTGTAAATAAGTTTACTGTGTCTTAAACAACCCAGGTTCCTTATTTTAGCCCCATTAGCAGAATTTCAAGAACTGTTATGCAGACAGGTTAAAAAAAAAAAAACTTGTTCTTGCTTTTATATCTGAGAGCTGAATTGAAGACTAAGCCTGAACAAGATTCGTTCTCTTGTCATTTTAAGAAAATGTAGAATCACAGAATCACAGAATAGTTGAGGTTAGAAGACATCTCTGGAGGTTGTCTGCTCTAGCCCCCCTGCTCAAGCAGGGTCACCCAGAGCCAGTTGCCCAGGTCCGTGTCCAGACAGCCTTTGAATATCTCCAAGGATGGAGGCTCCACAACCTCCCCGGACAACCTGTGCCAGTACTCGGTCACCCTCACAGGGAAAAAAATGTTTCCTGATGTTCAGATGGAACCCCCTGTGTTTCAGGTTGTGCCCATTGTATCTGGTAGTGTTTAGATCTTTTCTGAAGTTTGTTTTCATGAAATCTAGGACAGTGCTAAATGTTGCCAGCATTATATACGTGTACATACCACTATAATTAAGAGAATGTTCTCTTTTTTTTTTTTTTTTTTTTTTTTTTAATGCAGGGCACTTTTCACTTGTTCCTCTTCCTTTTCCCAAGGAAAAAAAATGTTCTGAGAAATCGATAAACTTTGCTAAATATTCCAATTCCTTTTTTTTTTGTTCATGCAGTCACCAGTTGTGAAGACTGAGACTATCAGTTTCAGCAGTGTTTCTGCTGGTGGGGAAAACCTTGAAATTTCAACAAAGGAAGTGCCAGTAGTCCATACAGAAACAAAAACCATTACGTATGAGTCTTCTCAGGTAAGAAATACCGCAAAAGCTAGGGTCTAATTTAACATGCTCTTAAGGAACCCATGTTTCTTCACCCATCCTTAAAGGTATGCCTTAGTGTAAATTGTTCTAAGCTGTTCAAGTATTAAATATTAGCATCAGGAGGATGCATACATAAGTATAGCTTACCTGAGGGTGGCTCAGGCATAGGGCCTTTTGAGAACATTGATGAAACTACAGATTTGAAAGCCCCAGCTTCTCATCTGTCCTTCCAGAAGCAAACAGGAGTCTCCAGATGCAGAGAGAATTACCGTGACATGATCTCACCCTAATATCAGTTATTTACCTGCCATTATATACTCGCTTTATTAAAAACTGTAGAAATAGGGCAGTTCAGCCAGTCCAGTTCTTGCCTCCCTGTGCTCAGGAGCACATTTGTGATGGCTGGTTTTCTGTTTCCTAGGTGGATTGCGGTGCTGACTCAGAACCAGGTGTATTGATGAGTGCACAAACTATCACGTCTGAAACCACCAGCACTACAACCACTACACATATCACCAAAGTGAGTCCTCAGAAAACAGGGAGCTTTTTTTTTTTTTCACGAGGGCGTATGTTTTCTTCACTTCTATTATTTATTTTTAAAATTGGACACATGATAATACTCTGGACAAAATCTTGTCTGGTTTGGGTACCTGTCTTCATTCACCCGTCTTTGGCTATACTGTCTTCATTAACACATCATCCATGGTCTTGACAGGAGTCCTGAGAGTCATAAGCCCTTAGGGTATTTCTGTGCAAGCACAGAACGTTGCTGTGCAGACACTTGAGTTAGCTACAAATACCGTCTGCAGCTGGAAGCAGTGTAACCACGTTGGCATCTTATGGTAGCCAGGAAGGAATAATTTGCCTGAGCATGAGGCTCCATTGATGTGACTATGCTGCCATTGAGTCCTGAGCTATTACCCCTGCACGGTGTTGAAAGCATGTAGTCTTCTTGGGATGAATTTACCATAAATACCTGCCATTTTTGACATACAAACGTCTCTCCTGACACGTGTGCAGATTGATTAGAATCATAAAATTATGTTTGTTGGAAGGACCGCTGGAGGTCATCTAGCCCATTCAGACCAGGCCAACTTCAGAGCTGCTCTGGTTGCAGTTCAGGCTTGTCCCCTCTGTGCATGCTATTTGAGATAGTTCAGTCCAGTGACGTCTGGGTTCCTGCACTGATCATTCTCTGGATGAGTAGCAGCACTCGTTAAAGTAAGTTACTGACATGTGTTTGTCTCTCCCATCTAGACTGTGAAAGGAGGCATCTCAGAGACAAGAATTGAAAAACGAATAGTCATCACAGGAGATGCAGATATTGATCATGATCAGGTAAAATCTGTAAGCTGCTAAAGGTTACCCTGAAGGCTGTCAAAGAGAACGTTTCTAAACGTTGCTTTAAAAGATACTATATCATGCTGGCATGCCTTAAATTAAACTAGTTAAATCAGTGATGGTATATTTCATATTTTAATCATTTTCCTCATTTGTAAATTGTGTAATATCTCATGAATCTCTCCACCTTGCTACTGATCATGCATGTTCCACCTCCTTTTTGTTTTTGCCCTTCTGTGGTTTCCTTGGGATAGGCGCTGGCTCAGGCAATTAAAGAAGCCAAAGAGCAGCACCCTGACATGTCAGTGACCAAAGTAGTGGTACATAAAGAGACAGAAATCACACCAGAAGATGGGGAGGATTGACCACAGGTAAGAGGACTAGATGATTTTCCTAGGCATTTATTGGGCTGGCATGCTGCAAAGGTTGTTTTCCTACCATAATTCACCTCTAACTCTTTGCTTTCTCTCACTGGCATTTGCAAGTTTCATTTGTGCTGGTTATCAGTTCTGGTATTTGAATGTGAACCACATTCAGCTCTAAACATCTTTCTTCATTTAATGGTGCCGGCTGGAGAAAGAGAAACTACTCATTTGCTTTTGTTGGCTTTCTGGAAAGTTCTCATTGTCCGTGCTTTGATGTAGTCTAATTTTCTAATTCTGAAGTCAAAAACAAAAAAAAATCTATTGTCTGCTCTTATGTCATTTAAGAACAAAAATAATTTGTTCTTAAAGGTATGCATTTCGTTTAAAAATGCCAAGGGAAAAACCTTTTTAAATGTTGCGTACGGCTATGTTACAAGTTAAGCTTTAATTCCTAACTTGCAAAGATATGATCCAACTTGCTTTTGATTTTTCTTTTAAATCCAGTGAACTAGCGTGTCAGTATTTGGGTGTCTTGGCTTTCTTGTATTTGAAAGAACATTTTGTGTTTTAAAGCAGCATTGTTTATCAGGATGAGATGATAATGCAGCTTTTCTTGTGTCAAGCTTTTTTTGAGTAAAGGCATGCTCTCCAGTTGTGGCTGGCTAAACAAACGTCTTAATATTACTATATTTGTTCTGTGTGCCAAAACATGTCATGCATACTAACCTGCTATGCAAAAGCCGTTAATGCCAGCACCGTTGCACAAATTGCTTTGAATGCTGTATGCAGAAGAAGGAAAAAAAGCTGCTTGTCTGGTTTGTTGGAATCGATAGCAGCATTTTGTTCTTAAAACAATATATATTCCCTAGCATTTGGTGTAAGTGACAGAGTATGATGTACAGCACCTTTTGAAGCTGTTTTGCTCTCCTGCTTTTGGATATACAGAGCCTAAAGAAAACTGAATTTCAGTATCTGTTATTTAATTGGAAGATGGAACCAGTCACTGAGGAGTGAGTAGCTGTGATTCTTGTGGTATTCTGCTAATTGTTTCAGAGACAGCGCAATGTGGCTTGCTTAAAAGTCTATTGATGTCACTAATTCTTTCCGTTGGCGTCAGTGGACTTTGGACTTGGGCCAAGTTACTTATACTGGGATGATGCCGTTTTCAAATAGCTTTTGTTACACGAACAAATTGACAAAATCTCTTTTGCGAGAGAGTAGTTGCTTCAGATAATTAACTCAGTTCTCTTTCCTGCAGGAATAACCTAGATTGCATATGAATCCAGACATACACACCAGTAGGAATACGAGAGCCTATACGGAGTCTCAGTTCCAACCTGACTGACTTGTATCTGTCTATGGAAAATTTCAGTACAGAAGAATCGATCTTGACCGTTAATAAAGAAACTGGCAGAGATACCTTCCCATAGAAAGCAATCTGAATCAGCAGCAGTTAAACAATATTGCATGAAGCAACGATAAAATTACAGAAAAGCAGCATTTTTAATTTTCTTAAAATGTCTAAGTTTTCAGCTATACCTGCACGTTCATAAACAATATAAACAGTGATCTCATGTAACACATAAACAGTTCATGCCTTTCACAGTTTATGAAAGTCTAAACAAATTAAAATTTGTTAGGTGGCAAGCCTTTTGTTTACGGATATTGTAAATGAAGATTACCCCCAAAATGCTAGAAGCTGTATAGGTACTGTGTATAATGTTTTACCACACATTAGATGTGCCAATAACACAGTTTATTCAGTAAACAACTTGAATCTTATATTTGTTTCATCTGGTTTTATTACTGCCCGATAAACAATGACGAATCTTTACTCTTATCAAAATATTTAAATGCTTACAAAGTGTGCTTTGTATACCTGACTGAATACCTTATGAGGTAGTAATGATTTTAGTATATTAACTTTAACGATTTTTGTCAGCATTGTTCAGAGTCGGCTTCCAGTCACCCTTCACAGATCCTAACCTTGTAAATTATATGTAGTTATTTTGGAGAAAAAACAAATCTGTATTTTACTTAGTTTGCAGCATTAGAAAATTATTAACCTGAAATAACCGTGATGGTTTTCTATTGATTTCCCTTTTGTTCTCAGAGGAAAAAAAGAAAAAAAAAATACCTGTTTGAGAATCTGGTCAGCATTTACTATCTAGTTCAGAGTCAAGCCTTAACCTGTACAGAACGTCCACTGAAAACTCGTTAGTGTCCAGCTATAATACCCACTGAAGGGATAGCGTCCATTACACTGTCAGCTGCATCACAACACATGGTGAATGTATGTTTCTGCATAGTGAAATAAAAGTGGTAAATGCATCCAAAATCGTATTGTTCTGTGTCTAAAAGCACCTAGTGTTTTCTAATGTTCAAAACGTTAAGTTACTTCTGTAAGACACCACAGCTTTTCCTCATCTGCACAGTAGACACGTTTTGTCTTCAGCAGCTGACACTGCACTGTCCAGACAGTTGAGTTAGCGGAGCGCCCAAAGGGTGACAGTGTTCACCTTTGGGCAAATGATGTTTGCAGAGGAAAAGGAGTACTTGGTTCCTTCTGTTTTCTGTAGTTGTGTACTGTTTCACCGAGTCTAAATGAAGGATTTCGTGGTTGCTTAGAAAGTAAAGGCCAGTAGCGCTTGATTCAGATCCACTCTCTTTTTGTACTTTTGCTCTGAAAGATGGATAAAATTCTCTTTAAAGCTGTACTTGCTTATCTGTTCCTTTTTCTTGCTCTTTTGCCACATCTCGTTGATGCTCCCCTGGTTGTTCAAGAGAAATTCATAACAATTACTTAACCCTTCTATCTGTATTTCCTTGCAGGATTGAAAGAAATGGGTACAAGCAGACTTTTCAGGACATAAGGGGCCAAATTTGCCCATCATTGTTTACACAGGGCTCCCTCACATTGAAGTCAATGGATTTGGCTTCAGTGGAGAGCAGGATTTGACCCAGTGACTTGTCAATAAATGTTTATTTTCTTAATTTAGAAAAAAAAATAGTATATATAGAGATAATAACCTGTAGATAATAATTAAAAGTAATATTCCCAAGGCTTTTAAAGCTTTGCCCTTAGTGTCTAAAACGTCTTCCTTCCACCAGCCATTCTTCATGCCTTTAATCCAGAGTGCTATGTATCTCCCCCTACCGCCATCATTGCGTACCTCTCGCCTAATGACCAACGCAAAGATTACCGTCTGTTGTGATCTTTGATTGACCTCTCCTCCTCCTTAGTCCTTCAGATGTATAGAAGAGCATCTATGTTCTCAGCCCTCTCGGTGACGGTAGGCTCAGCTCTCTGGTGCTGCCAGCGCCCGCTGGCAGCCGGGGGTGGAGGAGGTACTCGCCCTGTGTCTCAGCAGATGACATGCCAGGTTCTCGTTACTGCATCAGGAGTTTAAAAATAGACTCTGAAGCCATATTGATCTTCCCTCAGGTGCCCCTCATGTTGTCAGCTAAGAAACAGCATTGTATTACCTCAGAGAGACGCGAGGCGATTGCACAGCCTTCTCTCCAGAGTTAGCGTTATATTTTAGCATGGCTTGAGGAGATTGTACTTTGGTGATACTGCACAGTATGTACGCTGTCTAAAGATACTGTATCGTAAGAGGTTAGTCTCCTTTGAAAGGACCCTCCCAGCCAAGATACGGCCTAAGCGTATGCGAACTATGAGGAGATGAGAGTGGACAGGCAAAGATGTCTCAGTGCCACTGTTGGCAGTAGACCCTTGTTTGGGAGATGGTTCCTGGAAGTGATAGCTTTGGTTTTTGTTAGAAACTGTTTCTTGGGTTGTCTGCCTAATGCTGTGCCACATGAAATAAAGAACACCTGCCTGTTTCTACCAACCATCTTTTGTCTCCGTCTCTTCTCATTTATTGTTGGTCTTTGTCCGGCTTCTCAGTGCAAAACAGCTTAGAAAACAAACCATCAAACATTGTGTTACTTGAAAGCACCATTACCAGCACAGACACCAGTACAGGAGGCAGCCTCACTTGTTACAACTGGAGTCACAGCTTCAGCCCCATGAGACCTGGCTGCTCTGCACCATCGAGATGAGGGACCCGGCTGGCCAGGAAGGGCTTTGCACACCAGGCGAGAATGGTCATAGCAAACAATCACAGTAATTGTGACCATTACAGATACAGAAAGAATTAGTACATTGCCTTGGCATTGTTAAGGCTGCTTGGAATCACTTAACTTTTATCCCTCTGAAATTTTTAAGGCTGTCTCATCACAAATGGCAGCTAATGCTGTTCTGTGCTCAAGCATATAAAAAAACTTTTAATGGGCCTCTAAGTCTAGATATTAGATGAAAGCAAGGGTTTCACAGCTTAGTCTTATTTCTTCCCAGAGCAGGTTTAGGCAGCTGGTGAGATGATGTGGCTCACCTGTACAACAGTTTGTGTCTGCTGAAATTGTAGTTCCTTATGAATAGTTCTTTATGGCAAATAAATCGGACATCGAGTCCATGCTTCAGTTTGGCAAACACCTTGGCAAATCTTGCTGCAGATTTCTTGCCTTAACCCAAAATAGTTGTGTCGGTTAAAATCACAAGGCCCATTTACAAGCGTCACCTTTACATCTTCTCTGTTCACAGGTAATAAGGGTGAGGTAAAGAAATGTGTTTGCCTTTTTTATAAAGGAGCAATAATGGCCAGGTTCTGCAGAGCTAGTAATCAGACCTTAATTTTTAATCATTTTTCCTAGTCTAGTCTATTAAAAGTTTCTGACCTGCCTGAGGCAATGCTGAGATACATTGCATGATTTTTTTTCAATGGTTATTGAGCACACCAGCAGCACATACTATACACTCTTGACTGTATTGCCCAAACAAAATCTTGCTCAGTCAACTATGTGTTCGATCAAACTGGCTGGCATCATTTTTATATTGTTGGTTACCACAGAGTCGGAGACCCTACACATAGAGCTATCTCAAACAATGTTCAAACTAATATCAAAGCAAGCACCATTTTCATTTGACTTTAGCTATTACAAAGCACTAGGAAGTGGTGGTTTTCAAGGTAAATATGTCCCAAACTACGGTTCACTGTTTTAAGAATTGCTCTCAGCTCTTCTGTATTGTTAACTTCAAGGAAAATCCTTAATTGGGCAATTTCACATTCCCAAGTCTTAGATACACGTTCTCCTGAAGTACGTAAAGGAGTAACACTCACCTACTGAGAGGAGATTAAAAACAATTACTAGATTCTCTTCTTTCCCTTCGCCTCCATTATTGTAAAGCAGCAGATACTTGTTTTCAAGTATTTTCGTTGGTACTGAACCTCATTCAGTTGACTGTACTGATCGAGTCTCTTGAGACGCTTTTGCAATTTCTTTTACTCCTGAAACCCACTGTCTCTAGTTACAGGCTTTCAGTGTTGATGTTTTCTATGGCTATGTACTAATGAAATGACACTAAACAAACTCACCATCAAGTGGAGTAAGACCAAAGTCCTCTCAAACAGGATCTGGGGCTGGATGAACATGGAGAAATATTTTCCACGACAACAGGAGCTGAACTGCACCTCCTGAAGTCCTGTGTAGGTATAGTGGTGGTTTGAGGTACTGTGAATGGACTATGAGATGACTGTGGGTGGACTAGTGGATGACTATGGGAAGTGCTTACTCCATTGCACATGGGTTTTTTTTTTCAAGAAAGAGGAAATGAACCACTATTCTTAAATCTACAGATTCCAAAGGCTTTTTGAGTCTTACACTGCAAATGATGCTTTGTTGTGTCTTTTGTCATTAGTGTTATGCCACATCAGCAAAGAGGTTGTCTGTGGTTGCTCAGGGTTCCCTCAGAGCAACACAAAATACCAGCCTTCCTAATAAAAACTTGGTCGTACACTTCAAAAGGCATGTTTTAATTTTGTCTCAAATAGGGGTTTAGGTTTAAATAAACAATGAGGAATACTGCTGTTATGTTTTATATAAAAATATTTTCAAAAGAATCCTGTATTCACAGAATCACAGAATCTCCTAGATTGGAAAAGACCTGTAAGATCATCTAGTCCAATCATTAACCTAACACTGACAAGCCCACCACTGAGCACTATACCTGCACAACCCTTAAATACCTCCAGGATTCATTAACTGAAACCAGATTATTCTATTATCTTGGAAGTACTGTTGGCCCTTGTGCATATTGTAGATTTCTCTGGTTTATGCTATTTGATTCCTTCTCCACCCTTTTTTCTGTCTCCTATCCAACATCAGTCCTGCTTCTCAGCTAGAACTAATAGCTGCTGTAAAGACTGTTTGGAACAGAATTTCAAAAATCCTTGTTTAAAGGAAAACCATTATGCTCAAATTATGCAAAAATCTCAGTCAACTCTCTTCCTTCATCTCATGCTCCCAAATGCAGCTATAACCTCCGTAAATCAATGACCTCACTCTTGCAGCTGAAATGACCATCGCTCACTGTAAGTAGGATTAATGGCCTGTCTTTGAGAACAACTACAGTGACATAGAGGGGAAAAGAAAAAAAAAAAAAGATAAAAAATTAGTACTGACACTAGAAATTATTTTCATTTTTAACCACATTAGACTTTTATCTGTACAGTCTACCAGCTCTGTTTTCTCCAGCGCAGAACTTTACTGTCTGCTTCTGTGGTGAGATGTACCATGGCTCTTCACTTCTGCACAAAACCGAAGCTCAGGCAATGATGTCAGCTAACCTGAACTGCAAAACACAGATCCCAGAATGTGTGGAGATTTGGAGCTGCCTCAATTGCAACCCAGAGCAGCAGGTTTCCAAACCAGTGCATGTGTTGCTTTTAAGTATGTGTTTTTTGGTGAGTAATCCTGAGTGACTATAGCATAAAAGATGCAATATTGGACAAAACACATTAAAGGTCTCAGGGAAGGGCATATTATATATCGTACAACAGAGCACAGAAAAAATGAAAGCCATATATCTGAAGGTACAAAAGCAAATCATTAAGAAACCTTCAAAGCTTCTTCCAGTAGGAAGAGTCCAGCTAATATGATGCTTGCTCTTTCCTTAAATCAAGAGTGCTACTAGCACAGATATCCTTCCTCAATGGATTTACAAAGTTCTTTCTTGGACACACTGGTTTTCTGGCCAAACTCAGTTAAGAAATTTGGCATATGAAGGTTTCTAAAGGCATTTATATTCCTTGAGTCCAGTCTCCAATCCATATACAACTTAGAGAAATGTGAGTCTTGCTATATAGTCACAGAAGTGTTGACAGTTTCACTACTCATACTTAGAGCTCCTAATCCCAAACTACGGCACAAATACACACACGCACACACAAACGTGTTCCCACTGAACATTCTTTGTTCTAACAGTATTTCTATGAAATCGTCCTTGAACATGCATTAAACAATGGATTGTTTTGTTTTGTTTTTCCATTCAAAATGCCGTCTGGTGATTGACATGTCACAAGATGATTTTTTCCTGCAATCAGATGCAATATGTCAGTACAAATACTTTTTGTCATATCAATCTATAAAAGTGAATATGTAATGAAAACACTGCAACATGTGGCCTGCTGTCACAGAAATAAAGGACTGTTTTGAATATCTGCATGAGGTGGTCCTGTGAAAAGGAACCTTCTGCAAAATCTGGGAAGACAGCCTGTAATAGTGGCTTATCCCACCACTTCACAGCTATTTCAAATTCTCTTTGTCGTTTCTTGCTTGCTTTCTTATTCTCCAGCTTAACCAGTCTGTGTTTGATCTATCAGGCTCCTCTCCTGCATCTTATCTCCCACAACTTCTGGCTTTTGATCAGACCGGATATGCTGCTTCTCTTTCCATTCATTCTGCTGTTACATCCTATCCTATCTATTGACCTTCTTTAAAGTCTTGCAAATTCTTCTGTTCTGCAGTCTTACTCACTCATCCTTAACAACTTCAGCTCCTACAATGATGATACATCCAACCATTAAGTGCATATTTCTTTGCTTTCATATCTTTCTTCAAATTTCAGTCTTCATTCATTCATTTCTTATCACTGATGTCTTTCCCATGACTGTTTTTATCAAGCGGTACTCTCTTTGATTGTTTTTTTTTTATAGTCACTTTCTCCATCTTCAGCCATCATCTGATCTATTTCAGCATCAGTCCATTCTCTTTCACGTTGATACTTGGCCTTTTCATGTTTTCTGGTCCATTAGCTTTCATGGGTTGTCATCTGCTTTCAAGACCTTTCAAACCCCAGCCCTAGTTTCTCTGCTTCTCTTTCTGACCCATCACTGAAAAGCGTGCATGATGGAAATCCTGTAGATAGCTTTTGTTCAGTACAGTAAACATTATTTTCTCTAACAATGTCAAACAATGCTCTTCTGTTTAAATAAAAAACCCCAAACAGACAATATACGTGCTGCCTTGTTGCCTCGTCTTCTTTCTGCATGGGGTCCTGCCCATACCTTGCAATAAGAACGTATTTAAAAGCAGAATTATTTTTATGAGCCTCTCAACTTCTGTCTTCCTCATCCTCAGCTTCCACTTGACCTTTTCACAGATGTAGAATTTTCATGTCTGCTTCAACTTCTGACGTCCTTAACTCATCCTCATGATTGCATCCCAAGGGATCTTTCTCCTCACGATGTCAGGTTTATTTCCTCTTATTCTGAAAATGTCTGCTCTGGTCCCCACCAACTCTCAATTTCACATCCAGGACCATGTTGTTGGCGTTATCTAGAGCTGCTCTCTCCCACTCTGCAGGCCAGCATGCTTTCCCCCACAACAGCTACCACAGCATGTCTGGTTGTCTTCTTCAGGCTCAGGACCAGTACTCTACTGTCATTCTCTGCAACCTGTCTGTAGACACACACCCCACTTTCCTATCGGAATCCTGTCCTCCTGTCTGTGCTCAGTTAAGTCCTCCTGCCTCTCCAACTGATCTTTTAGCAACAGGCTCCTTTCTTTCACTCCACTTTTCGGTAGGAATCTTTGGAGCTCATATTGTGTGTCAAATCTCCCTTTACACCACCTCACTGTGACCTGCCCCATGAATGCGGATTCAGCCAGCCCATACTTCTGTCTCACTTGTAGAAAGTAATATTGCTTCTCTTTAACCAATTTGTGTGCATTTACAGCTGCAGCACTATTTGGCAGAAACAGCTCTGTCACTCACGTTACTGCATTACAACTCTTGTGTGAAGACAAAATGGAAACACCCCCAGGAAATGTGATATTTATTAGTGTATGAGAATAAAGAGGTAACATCATCGCTGTGTTGACACCTAAACTGTTCTGGAGCAAGCAGCCAGTTTTATTTCACCAATAAAGAAGCCCCATGACCAAAAGGGCATCTTTGCTGGGGCCCAGCATTGCACAGCCTCTGACCTGGCACTGGTCTCCATCTGTTCTGCTCAGAGCAAGGTCTGAGAAATGGGACTGTCTTCTCCCATTCTTACATAAAACCTAGGATTGCAGTGAAACTATATTATCCACGTGAGGCACGCTGCTATGACGCAGGCTGAACAAGTCAGGTATCAACTCGCTGATTATATGCATTGGTGCATTTGTACTGAAATGGTGCATCAGCATTATTTATTCGGTCATGCCACTAAGCTCTCCTTCAGTGTGTTTAATGCTGCACTCGCATATAAGTCCGAGTGGTTTTAGGAGGAGGAAGAGACAGCAGAAGAGAGACAGGCAGAGCAAAAGCTCTGCCATAGTCTTGTGGATGACAAAAACCTTGGCTGACACCCTGCGTGTTCCATCTGTGTTGTCAAGTACATCAATCACTCCAGCAATTAAAGCTAATGGATGTTGGGACAACAGTAGCACCAGTTGGATCCCTACTTGAATTTTATCATTATGTGTCCTTGTTTGGCCAGAAATATAAGTACATCATGGAGAGCTGATTCCATTTTCTCCAGTGAAGTAGGTTAATCTCCTATTGAGAACTAACCCTGCAGTGTCAGAAAAGCCATCTGGTGCTGTGGCAGGCCAAAACCCATCGATCTACTCATTTGGAACAAGGATTTTTTTTATAGGAAACCTAATTTGGCCAAACCAAAAAAAAACTGCTGCTGATGGGGAAAAAAAAACCTACCAGCTGCATTAACAAAATTCCTCCACCAGTAGCAGTATTGTTCACATGTTATGGTGGGAAAATCAATCCCTTCACTTTGAATGATGGACCTTATTTGTGAGCCTGGGGAAGATGTTATGACTGAAAGATAAGGTAGATGGTGATAGTTCAGGATCAAGAAAGCTGCTTCTTACAACTGAGTGTCAGTAAAAATACTTTGCTGTACCTACAGCACTACTTTTGTGCTCCTTTAAGACAAAAATGATGGTGGCAGAGGGTTAGAAAAATCTTGTGGCTGTTCATAAGAGAACTATCATGTGGAAAAAAGAAAACTTCCAGATATCTGCAAGGAAAATAAGGGCGTACTGTTCCAGTACAGAGTGCTTCAAGGTGGTACAGAACAACAAATAGATAGGTGGGTTTTGCAGAATGCTTCCTTGTTTTTAGGACAATGAGATGGGGGTACAGTGCTAATTTAGGACTTCTGTAGAGAGAGCACAGCCTATTTGTCTAAGCGACACTTGGTGAAATACTAAATCAGGCAAAATGTTGTACTGTAGGAGTAATAAAATGTTCATATATGCAATAATCTTCTGTTAGCGTGTATCCTATAAAAATAGCTCAATGTGCTCTTAGTGGTCATTGCAGTCATAAATTGCTAGTGTTGCTGTCTCAAAAAAGAGTAAAAATATTGATGGACCAATCATCCATCCACCATCTGAAGCAGGCAGATTTCACCTTTACAGGCTATTACTTTAAAATCTTGATAGACAGAGATAAGAATAGAAAAGGCCACCCCCATAATGTAGCTAACTTCCAAAGCATGTTTTCAGTGTCTATAGTACTAAACCGTATCTCTAATCTTGTCATTAGATACCGACAACTGCCTTATTATTTGGTGATATTTTTAACACATGCCAGGGAGATACTAGGGGAAGGACTGTCTATATCCAATGCCTGCACAGCTCCAGTTGCTATCTTAGTGAAGCTACTGCTGATGACTCAGTCGTGAGCACAAATGTCAAGTGGTGTCTAGGGTCATGATGCAATAGTACGCTCATTTGCATTCACCCCTACATAAACTGGTGTGAAACTACAAATTTGGGTGAGCAGGCTTGAAGTATTTCTACCCTAAACTAGTAATATCTCTGTACCTACGTGAAATTATGCAAAGCAGCTATTGCTGAGACTCCAAAGTGTTTTGATTCCAGCTGTACATCCTTGGCTAATGATGTCCATCTTAAAATCTTTGCTTGGTCAAAGAAGACCTCTGTGTGCTCAGCTACTCCGGCAGGTAGATTTGTTATATATCAATCAGTAAAGCAAACATTATTTGTCAAAATTGGCGTGCACTGTGTTGGCACCAACAATTAAAACTCACCCATATCCTTCCTGCCTCCGGCAATATTTTGCTGCCGGAGACAGAAATAATGATCTTTTGAGACAACAGTTATGTCTAAGAATTTCTAATATAGATGCCTCATCCTCTGCATCTTTTTCTCCCGCAGGGGAGGAAAAATGAGACAAAGACAGCAGGATTTCTCATGGGGACATATTGAGGGATAGAAGTCATAATCCCCTGCAGGCTTTGCTTCTGACATGGCAAGCCTTTGTCCTCAGATGTGGTATTTGAAAGCACTGGATCTGTTGGTGTATTTTCTATCTGGTTTGCAGCAGTCTCCTCACCGGCCTTCCCCGCGCGGTTACACTTTAACTAATCTAGAACTGCAATGAGAAGAAACCTGCCTCTCCTCATTCTGCTTCTGCTTTCTGTACCCCCCCCAACTGTTCTTCAGTGTTTCTCATTGTATGCAAGACCTGAAGCTCTGACCTTACTAGTCTTCTGCATCCAACCTGCAAATACAATATCCCAGTGCAGCACTGCTGGAAGCTCAGCAGTGAAGGCTAGATGGCGACACTCTTGATTAATTGCCATTTTCATCTGATATGCAAGCAAAACAGAATGAGGATTTAGCTGATAAAATTTGCACTTTGAATGACAACGGTGTCACTGTCCTGCACAAGCTCAGCGGGTTCAGCTGCTAGGGTGGATTTGGTGCTTGGAGAAGAAGTGGTAAAGTTTGGGGGCACAGATCTAAAAGGTCACGCTTCAGCCAGAGAAAGTTATCTGTGACTGGCAAGGGTGAATACAGGAGATTAGAGTGTGGATCTATTTGCCTTACAGGCCGTACAATATGTTCTCCACAGTCTCATCATAGGCAGCCAGAAGTATCCTGTGACAAAGACATATCAGCTGGATGAGAAACATGTCATTTTGATTCAATATTATTTTCTGTGTCTTTGTCCCGCTACAAGTACAAATTAATTAGGCATAGCAGAGGGAGTTGGGGGGCACGGCTTCAAACATGTGGGGGAAATCTTGCTAGGGAGACATCTCAAGACATGGAAATTTATAATGTGGGTATTAAAGAATGTATATTTCTTTCTACAGTGCCAGACAGGGAAAGAGTTATGATAGATCTAGAAGAAAATATAGCATCTGCCTATACCACACAGATAAACAGAAATATTTGTCTATAAAACGAGGCTACGTTTTGAAAAGAAAGTCTGTAGACCATGAAGTCTGGGATGTGAACTAGCCCAAACAAACAGGTCTGAAGGACATAACCCTAAAAGAAGGCTGTAGCATAGAGATGTACAGCAGATACACTAGGTTGTACTGAAAGCAGGAAAAGTCTTTTGGAACTGAAGTTTTACTATGTGTTTGCGCTGTAAGAACCAAACTTGTGAACAGAACTTGCAGGAGACATTATTTGTGTTATTAATGAAAAACAGTTGGAGCATGACTCTAAACCAAATGAGAAAAGAAGAAAGGAATTCTCCTGTGGCAAGTTCTGTTTGGGCAGCAAGCGGAATTCTGCAAGGTCTTCTCATTTCTAGACACAATCTTTTGGGCATTTGCTAAACTGTATACAGAATGTATACATTCCACTGTTATTAGAAACTACAATGAAATATTTTGAAGCCTGCTTGCCCTTTAAAACCACAGATCTCCAAACGTTCCATGGAACTGTGTAGTATTTCTTTGAAATTCCAATATTTCTTTAAAAGGAATTTTTCCACTTGGTATCTGGCAGTAACCCAAAACAAATCACTAGAACTACAATATCAGAGCATCCTTGTAATTACAGCACAGATTTCAAATCAAGCCAGGCATGGTCTGAAGACCGTAGATATTTGAGAGTCCAGATTAGTGAAGGCGATTTTGCCAGGCAAAGACAAGTACGCTTATGCTTTGAACCAAGTCAATATATTTTTCTCCCATGGGAAACAGTGTAAATACACAATCTAGAACCTCCTAACCATGCCACTAGGTTTAAGGCAATGTATTGAACGCAAGTTGTACATCTGGCATGATGTTTGCTGACTTATTTCATACTGAAACACAGTAAAAAGAGAGGAACTAATAAAAAATGAGGTTCGTCATCATTATCGTATATGGTTTGTTTTACTATTCTGTCTTGGAGCCCCAGTCATAGGCCAGGACTCCATGTTGCAAAATACAACACACATACAGAACAAGAACGTGGATTCTTCCACCGATCTTACAGTCAAACAGTAATACAGGACATGACTGGATAAAGACACACAGGTGTACATAAACGGATATTAATGATAAAGGATCCTGTGGCTTACATGTCGTCAAGAGTTTTGAAAGGGGAATTTTTAAGCAGGGCTTGAGGAATACATTATGCATAGAATCATAGAATCATTATGGCTGGAAAAGACTTTTAAGATCAAGTCCAACCATTATCTATCTCTACTGGGCCCACCTCTAAACCATGTCCCTGAGCACCATATCTAGACGGCTTTTAAATACACCCAGGGATGGCGATTCAACCACCTCCCTGGGCAGCCTGTTCCAGTCTTTGATAACCCTTTCAGTGCAGAAGTTTTTCCTAATATCTAACCTAAACACCCCGGCACAACTTGGCGCCATTTCCTCTTGTCCTATCGGTTGTAACTTGTGAGAAGAGACCAACGCCCACCGCTCTACAACCTCCTTTCAGGTAGTTGTAAAGAGCAATGAGGTCACCCTTCAGCCTCCTTTTCTTCAGACTGAACAACCCCAAGTCCCTTAACCCTTCCTCATATGACGTATTCTCAAGACCCTTCACCAGCTTTGTTGTCCTTCTCTGGACCCTCTCCAGCACCTCAGTGTTTACAGAGGATTCCCAGAACAGTCACCAAATAGTCCCACAATGGACTGTCTGGGAGAAAAACTAAGGTAAACTAAGAGAAATTGAGACATGGATTTTGATGGCTGGACTAGCGACAGGATGTGATGATGGGGGCCAAGAACAATGATGGAAGAAACTGAGCTGTGTCAAGTTAGAACGGAGCCAAAGATCACTGAGGGTTTTTACTCAGTGTAGACCCAAATTGGGTAATTATCCTTGTGGGGAGTTTTGAGCCCAGCTTGTAAGTTAGGCAGAGGTGAGGATGAGGAAATGGGCAGCTAAGTTGGGTCATAAACAAGGAGGTCACTGACAACGAGCATGAGAAGCTTTAAGAAGAGCAGAAAGACTTTCAACAGAGGACTGTAAGTCAAAATTAGAGACAGTGGCCTACAGGGCCCAGGTACTCAGGAGATAATAAGAGAAGAGTCAGGTGAGATCAAATGCTCTGAAAGTCAGAGGCGGTGAGAGTATTTGAAAATCAGAACAATGGAAAGACAAAGCTGTCGCATCCTCACTCTGGTTTGTTCTGCACTAGTGATCTTATGGGGTGGAAATGGCGCCCAAGTCTTTCTTGAGTTATTGCTTATGTGGAACTCCTATGAGCAACATATTGTATGTTTCAGGAAAAGCGAAATGATTGCCTGAGCAGAATTCATGGCTAAATTGCTCCTGCAAAACAAGCAAGCAAAAAGTTTTAGTAGCATGTTAGAGGACTGTAAGAGAATATTGCTGAATCAAAGAAGCTTGCAAAGTTAGTGGGCTAATATGGGCTGTCTCAGGTTCTCCAGAAATAAGAAGACAATTATATTAGCAAATGACAGTCTTGGAGAATGCACACTTCTATTTGGTGATCTTAAAAAAACAAACAACCAAAAAAACTCTGCTAAGTTTCTCTAAATTTGGCTTTGGAGAGAGTTACAACATAGCTAAGTGTGGATTGTATGTGGTACATCACCTTATAAGCACTTGCCTTTCTAAATGCCAAAGGTTATGACAGTGTGAGATGTACTGCACAGGATAAAAATGAAATTATGATGGTGACTGAAATGCTTTTTGGACATCATATACCTAAATAGAGAGGCTTCTCCTACTGAAATGAATGACATCTACAGAACCTATATCAATATAAGAGGTGTTGTTTATAGCTGCTGTCATTTCACTCTTGCTTCTGCCAAGTTTCAGTCTGTTTGAAAGATTTCTCTGAAATCAGGGCTTTTACTGTTAAGGTGCCAATCATATGACCTAAGCTGTTTCCAGCACATGGGAGGAACTAGTTCCATAGGCGCCGATGGGAGAAATTAACAGGATGGCCTAATGGAAACAATAGCCACATCCAAGCACTTTGACTTGCTAAAATGTGTATGGAAATTTGCTTGCTGTCATTTTATCAACTATGACAGCATGTAATTGCATGCACATAAGGCTGACACAAAGAAATTTGGTTTACTTCCATTACTAACCGTATACCTTACTAATTAATGAGAGTGAATCTGGAAATTGTTGCAGTCAGAAAATACCTCTAACTAAAAAAATGCATAAATAACTCCTCTGACTATTATTTCAGTGAATGCCAACATTATGGACAGCACTGGCTAGCATACGGAAAATTCTGTTTTGATGATGGTAAGCTCAAAGAATGATAGTCCAAATGCAATAGCAGTGTACCACACACCTGCTTTATCTGTGCACATCTCCACCTAATGGGTATGAACATCAGCAATAGCTAGTTGCATTTGATTTAGGGAGAGACGATACTTGAGATGGAGAAGCCTGTGAAAGGGGAGAACCTCTCTAGACTTTCCATTGACTTCACTTGCATGAGACCCATCATCCAAGCATGATCCAGACTGGAAGTATTACTTTATGTAAATTGCACTACTTGACAGACAGTAACTGGAGCTATTATGCTGATACTATGAAAATCGTTCTCCTTTATCCTCCCCGTCCCTTCCTCCTTTGACTTATGTTACATACAGATACTGGGACTGAGAAGGGCTATCATAGTCATTCCTGAACGGTGTATGTACATTGTGCTATTTACGCAAGGTCTTTGAGAAGCTGCTCTATGTTTTCCATTATCACAGTCAAGTGATTAGTATCTTGGTTATGAAGCTCCTCTAGGGTTTTCCAAAAAGAGGTTCTTTTTTTAGCATGTGTTTCTCTTCCCAGGTTTCTGAGACCATCTCTCTGCCTTCATGTCAAAATAAAATGGAAAGGAAAACTGTAGAAGCTAGAAAGCAGAGAAGATGCTTAGCCATCCACCTTGAATTCCATTAATAAGAAACAGGAACTGAACAGTAAATACAGATTAATTTAGTTGCCAATGCATAAAATAATCCATCTGTAAGCTTGCAAATTCTGCTGCAGATGTACCATAAATGATTAATACAACCCTACCTTATTTTGAAATTGTAGCACATATCAGGCAAAAAGGCTTGTTCTATTACCATCACAGGCTGTAGTTATACCACTAATAGCTTTGGCTGAGAGGTTGGTGAGCATTTAAATCCAAAGTATGCATTAGGTAAAGCAGAATGAGTAATGTTTGGGATGACCATAATGCATGATTGTTGTTAAGTCTCTTTGTACTTACAGAGAGAGACCAATGTTCACTTGCTCCAAGTCATTTGGCAGTCACAGCTGCTGGAAATATTTGTATGTGTTCTGTGGAAGACTTTAACGGAGTGTGGTTATAAAACATAAATTGTTCAAACCAAGAAAATGTACGTTTTACTTATTCCCACGGGACTAATAATTCACATAAGCTTATAACTTATTGCAAGTTGTGTTTCCTGTATTTCATGCAACCTGTAGAGTACAAAAGCACATGACCTGATTGTGACTGCAAAGCCCACGTGCATTGGACAGTGTGTATCCATTTGAAAAATACACACACATATACTGGGGACACAAGCAGCTGAAAGAGCTTTGGTCAAACAAGCCGGTAAGAAAAGTGTGTTTTGGCAGAGGTTTTGACAGTCCCGTGGCTGAACAACCAGCGCTGTTCTCAGACCATGTCCAACTGTACAACATCATAACCCCAGGAGAAGCGGCACACCACAGCCAATTATATCATTGTAGGGCAGCAGCTACATCCCGTGGATCTTTTCCAATCTTCCCCTTTTACGCAGGCTCTTCAGACTTGGAAAATTCATAGTTTTCCTGCCTCAGTAAAAAGCACTCAGCGGTGCTATGACTTCTTGCTGCAGCAGACCAATTGCAAATTGAATTGTTTACCGTACCTGTTGCACTATACCTTTTTTATGCTGTAGTCATTGCATTTTGAATTTTGGCAACTGTGTTTACCAGTATACATAAGGACCTATGTTATCCCTGGAGATTCTTATACATCAGTTGAGTGCACCTAAACAGTTGTCTCAGAGGTGAAAGTCAGATTATTTTGCCATAGGTTAAACATTACCAGCTACAATGTATTGGGATATTTTCAAGCTTCTCCATTGGTAGCAAAGCCAACCTACAGCTACTAGGGTGCCCTTGAAACACTGTTGAAGAGTGCCGTGTTTAAAGTCAATAGCAAAATACAGGCAAACTTGAGCTTCAGAAAGCCATAGCGTTAGGGGTTTTGACATTGGACTTCACAGGAAACTAGCTGAAAAAAAGAAACTGGTGGTATATGCTCTGGATCTAGCTCTGATAAGAGTAGATTGAAAAAACAAACCGAAACAAAACCAAAACCAAAACAACAAACAAAAAGCCCACCAAACCCTAGTCACTTCACTAGGAATATTCTACTCTGGTAATTCCTTGAGTGAATTGACATAAATAATGCAGTCATATAAAGGCAAAATGAATAGGTCTCTACAAAGTGAGGAGAATTTGAACTATTGAATAATGCAATCCCTTGAAATCACTTGTGGCCACTGTCCACCACTATGGTCCATACTGACAGTGGTGGAAAGTATTTTGTTGACCACTACATATTATTTGCCCATAACTGCATTTTTTTGCAGTCCGGCATATATTGAGGACTCTTTAACAAGCCTCTGGAAGATGCTGATCAACCAAGAAACAACTGAAGAGGGAGAAAAGGGAAGAGCTGCTTAAGCTGCGTTATCCTAAATAAGTATTTTCTGCACATCTTCACTTTGATATACTTATCTTTGGATCTCTTAACAATTTAGAAAACTGCGGCAAAGCAATTTGTCGAAGATTGCACAACAAAAGAAGTATTGATCGTGGTTCAAATCTATTAACCCTATCAGACAGCCCTTTTCCTTCTGGATATGTTTTTGAATTAAAAGTCAGAACTATTAATTTGGATGTATTCAAGAGATTATTCGAAGTGTTTATAGGGGCAATGGCTGGTATACACAAAGTAAGGGATTGCCAACTATTTTCCCTTAGGTATCCTACCTACAGTTTTCACTTAATATGACACTAAATTCTGATCTTATGTAAAGCTTCTATGGGTGTTTCTGAGATGATGAAAATCATTCTTATCTACAGTATATATACCTTAGTGTCAGTTAGGGTTTCTCTGTACCCACTTAAATCCCATAACCGAGTTAATCTCTCTTCATATTAAAATATCACAACGAGGTCCAAAAATGATCACAGGAATTTTTTTTTTTCCAATGGGGAAGGCAATGTACTTGGAGCCAATGCCTCTTCTGGTAACTTTTATAACCCAAGCATCAAAATGAGCACAGCTTAAGGGAAGAATGAGAAGGAAACAAAGGTGAGTGACCAAGGTCGTGACCAAGTTCATGACCTCTTAGAGAAGAATCAAGGCCAGAATGAAGCTTTCTGATTCCCAGTCAAGTTCCTAATCTTTCACCAAAGCAAAATTTCCTTTTGTGTTACTCTTTAATGCCTATTAATAATTTACTATTTTAATTTCATGTAAGAAGCTAATGGTCTTACTATATTTTATTTCTCTTTAGAAAAGCAATGAAATATAAACTTGTATTATCTATGTAATCCTACACTATAAAAATTAAGCTCCAATATTCTGACATGGTAGTGATTTAAAAATAAAAGTATTTGGGAGTTCTTGGGGTCTGTAAACTTTAATAGATGGATGGAACCAAAACCACCAAGCAACTAACGCATTGTTTCTTTTGGGCAGGACAAGTAGCTGTATGATACAGAGATGAAGCATATACTAATATTGAACTTTGGAGGAGATCCAGACTAGTTCACAGGGGATTGCTTCAGTTTTAAACAGTAAATATAATAGGAGTCAGCATAGTCATTGTATTATTCCACAAACTTTGTTCACATTGAGTAACACAGAAGGATGCAAGTAGCTTCAATACATTTAACAGAAGCAATCACTTAAATAGTTTTTGCAAAATCCCATCCTGAGAAAGCAGACAGAGAAAGGCAGTAATAACACTTACATTGATCCTAATAGAGGGGTTTTATTTTTCCAAACTCTCATCAAACTAAACAGAGACGTAGTTTTTTTCATCCTATAAGAGATGAGATTGATAATTTACAGTAATAGCTTTAGATTTATCAGAATAAAACTTCACTACATCCAAAGAGAGCTAGGATATGCTCAATCCTGTCCTTAACACAGCTTGACACTGTCTCCCCTGGAAAGCAGTGAGAGCCATTCTAGTTATTTTAGTGGATGTTGGATGAGACCTCTGAACACTATGACATTTGGGAAGGGCCTAAAAAATAGAGGGGCACACTAGAAAGAAACAAAATACAGGTTTAGGTTTTTCTTTCATACTCTAATGTACAACTTTTTAATGTAATGTTGTGACTGCTAAAAGACAAAGGCAGGCAACATTATAAATTAAAACTCTCTTTTCTCTCTCCCCTAAATATGTACTTAACACCATTATTTTTGTTTAAATTAGTAAATCTGTTCCCGAAATACTCTGTTATGTACAGAGCCATATAAACAGATATCTTTATAATGGGTTTAAAAGATAATTACATAGGTCTATACATTTTTCTCAATCAAAATTTGATATTATTTTCTAAATATGAAGTGAGGTGTTCAAAAATTCCTGTTAATTGATGTCAGTTTTATCTATACACTGGATTATAAATTATGGATTCACATCTACTTCCCTTATGAGTGGCAACATTCCCACTGACTATAAGGAGAACGGATTCAAGTAAAATGCTGGGCAGCAAATTTTCCCGGTCTCATTCCTTTTCCTACCAGGCATATGGTAGGCTCATGATGTTTGTCTGCATCTCAGGTAACACACATAAATATGAGAAAGAAAATCCTCCCTGCAAAAATACATTGTGTTCTGCAACTGGGCTGTGACCAATGTCCTGTATCTGCATTTATGAACAGAATATTTGGTCTTAATATGACAGGATCGTGCCCTCTCCATACTCATGCTGCCTTTCAGAATAGACAGGACAAGTTGATGTCCTAATGAAGTGTCCTCTCCTTGAAGATCCAGAGTTCCCATACTTTCATTAACTCGACATTGATATAAAGTGCCTTTCATTCTGCCAGTCCTTTATACAATTACGTGCTCATTGCACCCCTTGCTAAGGGCTGACCCACATAAAAGAAAAAAGGTAGGAGCTATTTCTTTAGATCAAGCAATATAAAAGTCTGATGTCCAAGGATTTAGGATTATAACTTTGGTAATGGTCCACGCTGAGAGGAAAATCTGAGTGGCTGAGCAGTTAAGAGTGCATCATAATGCAAATACACAGAGGATCATAGTGAAGATTACTACAGTAACCTTAATTTCTGCCTTCTTTACCCTTGGAGTGTTTAACTTCCAAGCATTATTTTTCTTTTAATGTAGGCCTTTGGCAGTTGCAGTATTTCATAGACTGGCACCAAAGAGAACTATTACAACCATCTAATTTGAACTCCTATACAAAACAGGACACAATGTCACTTGTTGCTTTTACTTTGAGCCAATTAACTAGCGTGTGACTAAGCAAAACTTTCAAAGGCATTCATTTTTTCACTTGAGGATTTCGAGACATGGAGAATCCATTAGTTTTTTTTGCTGGTTTGTTCCAACAGTTAATCACTCCCTCTGTGTAAAAAATGTATGCTTCATTGCCCATCTGAATGGTTTCATGGTCTCAGCTTCCAGCTATGGGCAATTCAGGTCTTTTGTCTTCAGACTGAAGATCCCTTTATTCACTCGGTATTTTCTCTCCATTAACTTAAGTAAGTGTTTTAGTCGCTGTAATCAAATCATCCTAATGCATTCTTGTTGAGGAAACTAAATAGCTTGTGCTTTTAAAGTCTCTCACCGTAAAACACTTCCTGCAGCCCTCCAAAAATTTTTCTGCTCTTTTCTGCTCCTTTTTCTTTTTTTGCATCCATTTCCAAACATGGGAACCAGAACTGTGTGCTGTATTTCAACAGCAAATGAGAGACTGATATCTATCATGAGTCCACCAACCAAAACCACCCACACCACCTCCCTATCTCAGCTTACCCATATATATATATATGTATACTTATTCTTGGGCAAAAATTATGCAGCCTCTTTGGGACAGGTACAGACTTATCATGTGAGATTCATTTTATATTATGGTATCTGTTACATCCCCTTCTGCAAAACATTAAATACAGAAACAAAATTAATCCAACAACAAGACCTGCTGCCACCAGTAGTAGAAGTACAAGCAGATGGTAAGGGGAAAGCTTTACCATGGGACCTGCCACTGCTCCGAGGCCAGGATCCATTGTGGAAATGCTTGGTCCTTGCTCCAAGGATGCTCTGACCAGCCTAAGCCGAGGGAACCTGGCTGGTACTGCTGCCTTTACCAGACCTGTGCCAGTCCAACCTTCGATTTCACCTTCCTGCTTCTGTATTATTTTCCTTCCATACCTTAGCTTTTCCCCTTTCATTTCTCTTCCTGTTTCTCCTCTGCTTGAGAAGCATTTGGGGCTGCCAGGTAAGAGTCCATCTTCTGCAGCGTTCCTATAACTGCGTGGCCAAAAACATCAGAAAAAAAGCCATACCTTTAACAGCTTTATTGCTGGTGCAAAGGAGTTGCATCTCAGAGTTGCCTGAAGGCAACGTGTGAGGCTTGTTCTTCTGAAAGGGAAAGGCTGTAAGCAAAAGTAAGCACTAGAAGAACTTCAATTTCTATGTTTGTTATTATTTTATGTATGCCTGTCCTTGAATAATTGACGCTACAGACCATTGGAATTAATTCTTTCTCCAGGACAGTTAACGCCCCCTTTAATACAACCAAAGAGACTGTCAGTTCAGAGAAGAGAAGCAGACACAGGAGTTGCTCCTTCTTTTTCTGTACTTTTAATGACTCCTTATGAAGGTTGTGTGGTTGTCCATGGGACTGAGAAAGTTGAAAAGCCAGATCTTAACTCATTAATATTGTATGACATCAGGATAACTCTTAGCTTTCTAGGCCCATTTATTCCCTCAAAATGAATCAAACACTTCTCCCATTATCTAAATCTTTCTTATTCTTGAACAGGTTACAGTCAATGATATTTAACAGTTCTGACGGAGCACTGAGCTTTTTTTGCCTCTAGCCTGAATCCTGCTCAGTTCAAATGTTTTTCTGTGGTTATGGTTTTTTTCAGTGATGTGTTTTCCAGTGATCTTTAATGACTTCGCTGTTAGATGGGATCAGTTCTGAATTCTGCTTTCATTATCATAAAATTGTTTCCATGATTTCTACAAATATTCAGATTAAACAATGAGATAAAAATGCAGGTGTTAACAGGCTAAAATTTTTCTGATCTCCTTGGGGGAAAGTGCTGATGAAGGTTTGAAATGTGCAAACTAGAAGAGTCAGCAAAAGTGCTCTCCATTTTAACATTTGCACTGCACTGAAAAACATCCACAAATAAGTGTCTGCAACCAACTAGTGAAGAAAGCAGCTGCACCACCTAGAAGCAGGCAAGCTCTCTACTAGGCAGGGCTTGATTCCTCTCTACTGATGGCATTTTGTGAGAGGTTTATGAATGCAGGAATCCTGGTCATTCGGTCTCAGCTACAGAATTTCAAGCATTTTATGTAGCGCGGACAAGGCTCCATTTCCATCTGTTGTTGTACCCTGTGTAGCTGACTGATGTGAAACTACCAAATTAGATATTGGGTTTTAGGTTATTTAAAGAGCATTAAAACCCCAAAATAGCAACGGAGAATTTAAAAAGTTATTCTTGCTAAACAATAAACATCTAACTTACTTTCAGGAATAACAAAACATGAGGTTGACAAAGAACGAGGGTGAAGGAGGACTGAGGACTGTGGCTGTGAGATGACTGATTTTTCAATTATAGCCTATTCGTAATTGTGAGGGACAGTTTCCAATAAACAAACACAAGTAAAAGGCTTTGGGTTTTTGACAAAACAAATACATCATAGTAAACAGTATTTGTTTACATTTGTCAAGCTTGGCTTCTTTCAGAAAATGTCATGTCCAAAAAATCACATTTGAATAAAAATTAGTTTTGCGTAGCCATGACAAGATTCACAACAACTTGGTAACCACAACTCCACCTCAAAGGGTTAAATTGTTCCACTCTGCCCATCCTCACAGCAGCAGATCATTCATCCAAAAAAATTTGTTCGCCCTACTTATGCAAACAAACAGGCCATCACATAAATAATTCACAGAACGGCAGTCTCTTCTATTAACTACATACTGAAAGACTCTGCCTTGACCATGAAACATGGCTGAAACTGAGATCACTGTGCCAGTGTTACAGGACCAGACGGCGTGTGTGCGCTGTAATTCAAAAATATACCTCAGCTGCGAATGAGAAATCTGTCCTTTTTTGATAGATCAGGCACACGGAAGGTGTTGTGGACCAGTCGTTTCTTAGGCGTGTGTTCATAATGTTAGCAGCGCTGCAATACAAACAGGAATCGAGCACAGAAACAGCTCTTGCCTTGTGAATATTAACTAATTCACCAAAATGCCTTCTATTCCTCTTATATATCACACCCTTAAAAGTCAAGGAATATCCAGGTTACGACAAATGTGTAATTTTCTTCATTTGATACCATCTTTACCTCGGGTGAAAGATCCAAATATATGTAGCACTCTTTCTTCCTCCCCTGGGACCTCTCACATCTGCTCAGTGTCCTCCTTCCATTGGGTGCTGTGGGTGACAGCACACATTGCTGCTCCCTAAAGCCGACACCTGTAGCACTTGCCAGCTTCAGCACCAGAGTACGGGATCACAACTGAGGAAGGCAGGAAGACCATGACACAGAGAGAACACTGCAGGAGAGGAAGAGAAAGTAAGGTTTTGTGATATTCCTCTGGCACTTGACGCCGGAAGGTGGTACCCATCCCTTTTCATTCACTGTCCATATAGTTCCAATCAAATAAGGATGTCAGACAAAGTCAAGAACTGGGTCTACAGTAAGGTAATTGTCAGTGAAAGAGAAGAAAGAAAAGGAAAAATGAGAGGGCGGTGGGGATATAGGGAAGAAATAGAGAAAATAGTAAAGAAATGGCATGCAAACCCCAAACCGTGAAGACATACACCCCCCAAAAAGAAGGGAGAGACATAGACAGAGAGACGGTCCAACAGGGACAGCAATAAGGTGTGTAAAATTCTGCGGGTTACAGCTAGACCTGACTATTCTGCTTAGAAACAAAAAGAATATGGACTGCCTTGTGCGTGCACAGAGCGTGAACTGCTTCATTCACACAGCCACATCTCTTACCTACCACAACTTTTGACAAACATGTATCATCATGTATTACTATACCTGACTGTAAACACATCACAAGGTGTACTAGAATTGCTAAGAAAAGTATGTAATTAAGAAGCTCTTCTAGTTAGAACACAATACTGGCAAATAAGATTTTAGACATCAGGGTCTCTAGACAGGACTTGTGTCCCTTCTAGCACAGGTGCAAACGATGAGTACTGTTCAACCATTCGGGTGGTGAGATGGCCTCTCACCATCTCTTCCTGTTCCTACAGCTCAGCCAGGGGTTGTGCCACCAACCTCCATCATCTATGCTCTGCTTTTCCTCATTTGTCTCTGCTGTTCCCTCTTTTATGGGGATACTTGAAAATACAGAAGTGATGCAAAAACATGACTAGCTCGCACGCAAATTTCTGCTGGGAAATTTGCCAGGTTGCTATGGGAAACGCACACTGCAAGGAGCATCTGCTCCCTGACTGTCCTCCTCTGTCCTAGCGCATTCACTTACACTCTCGAGAGGTTTACACAGACCGTCCTTGCTGATGCGTGGGAATACGCTAACAGGCTCCGCGATTCCCTTTCGCAAATATTGGACGTTTCGTAGCTTCACTTTCTTTTGCCCGCTTGGCCTGATGAGAAATCCAACCTGTGAAAAGCGAACACGGAAAATCTATGTCCTTGTGTGATGACCGTTTCTCCAAGACCGAGATACAATTTGAACACGTGAAAACTGGCCGTAATATTGCAATGTTTGTATCATCGCTTGTAACTCACACAGACTTTATAAACCTAACCATCACACTCACACAAGAACCCACTGACGCTTAATATACATTTTAAAACCAGTTGCCACTTAGAACATGCTAGATGCAAACCTTCAGCCTTTCCTGCATGCCATCTCCCATGCCACGTGTATGGCTGCAGAAAGTGGCACTTGTCATTCTTCGCTCCCGTTGTTACACAATGTTCTAAACAAACAAGCGCATCCCACAACGGGCTTTTTTCCCCCACAGATATCCCTGCAATCCAAACAGTCTGGAAACAGCCTGTTGGTTCAACAGTTCCACAGTCTCTACAGTCTGGCTCATCAGATAGGAAAACAGCAAAACTGCTTCAAAGCCTGAATGTTGATCTGTTTTTGCTGGGTACAGGGTAATTTCATAGGAAGAGCGCTTCAGTCAGATACATCATTGGGACATTCTTTCCTCCTGGTTACGCTTTTCCTGCAGAAGGGTATTTTCCAGTAGATTGAAAAAAATACTTGCTGTTGGCAACAGACGTGACTACCTATATTAGCCCACTGACACCCTAGTGGAGATTTGTTTTATTGTTATGCTTTACCTTCAATAACACTTATTTTCAACCCCAGGTCTTTTCAGTGGAAATTTCTGTGGCCTTTACCTTTTATTTCCAAAACCTAGCGCAACAAGCCCAGGTGCAGACCTGTTACCACGTTTCAGTTTTACACACGCAGCTCTTCCACCTGTGCTTTCCACCAGCACTTGAGGTTACTCGTAGGTTCCTCCTGCTACTTTTCCGCACAGGGTGTGCATGAGGTGTGCAGGGTACATGACCACAGGGGCACCTTACACAAGCAGGTTTAACCAGAAAGCTGGATTCTCATGTGATGCTGTTTTCTATTTCTTGCCCACTTCAATCACTCTGCAAAAGTAGTCCCGGGGAAAATGCGTAATTGTCTCACATGCAGTAGTTTAAATAAGCCACTTACCAGCAGCTGCTTGAACTGCACCTGCAATTTTATTATTATTACCTGGTACTGCTAGATTTTAACAACCTTTACCCCTGCTGCTCGCTGCACGCGCTTTATAATATTATCTGTAGCATTTACAATCCGTCAGTGTTCCAGCACTTCCACACAGAAACGAGGAAGTCTTTCTCTCAGTTTGCAAGCTCACCAAAGAGCACTGCCAAATTCAGGCCGCATGGCAAATACCTGGGACATCGTATGTAATGAAAAACACAACACAGTTAGGCAGTAACAATGCTTTATTTTTCATTCGCCGCAATTCATAGTTAATACATCTGGATATTTCTCTATTTCAGTATCTCAGTGAGAGCTACTAACAACACAATTTGAAACATGCAGTACACATGCAGAAGTAGCCTGTGGCACAGGAAACCAGAGAGAAAAAACGGAGAGCCGTACCTTTCCTACGGTACCATGCTTTTCTCCAGGAGAAAATAATCAGGAGTTTAATTCTGATTACTTGCATTACAGCAGAACCTGGCCCTAGACATTAAGCGTATCCATACTGTACAGATAGCACAGAAACAGAGAGCACAGCAAAAGGAAGAAGCGTGATTTGCCGGTCAGCATGGTAAACTCAGTAGTTACGTGTTTCTCAAGACTAATAAGGTTATCACAGGAGTGTCTGAGGCACTGTCAAAGGAAGAAACAGCATGTAATGAAATTGTAAAAGGCAAGCTCCTTCCACACTGGAGGCAATTCTTGTATAGGGTTCAGAAATCCTTAAAAGATTTAAGACGGTTAGTTCTGCCTCCTGAATGCAGATCGCTGACGTTACTACAAAAACAAGCCTGGCAGTTTTGACTACCCAGGCAAAATATGGACTTCATTTCATTCTGTCTAAAAGTGGGTAGAGAAAATAAAATCTTTTCATTAATAACTTAAAAAAGACAGAATGATCCAGCTGGTGAGCAATTCACAACACGTATTAGTGCACCGCACAACATCAGAGAGGTGACTCAGGAAGGGGCAGGAGTTATCAACCTGATGAAAAACGTCACCGTGTTGCTCCCAGAGGATGATTCCAATATTCCAGTAACTTGTTTATATTGCTGTAATTTTCAACACAAGTTGCTGTTATGTTGAGACTTCTTTTTTTTTTTTTCTAGCAGAACTGCTGCATTTTACACTACCAGCAAAATTTTAAAGTTCTATTTACCCCCAAGTTACACGGCTGAACGCTGTGCCATGGGGCTAGCGCCTCACGAACCGGTTTCGCCATGAAGAATCGGAGGTGGGAAATGAGTAGCGCAGCGATAGCTTTCATCTCTTTCTAGGGGCCGCGTCACTTCTCTAAAATTCAAACCCCCAGACGTTTAAACAACGGAAGTTGAGCGACCGCGGATTTTGGTTTGGCGGCCCTGTTCCCT
>VZSZ01002180.1:0-30811 GCA_013398815.1 Ibidorhyncha struthersii
TCTCTTCCAACCTAGACAATTCTATGTTTCTATGATTCTATAAATATCTTAAAGACCAGAATGGATTGGTGGGTGCCTTCTGGAATATGAGGGAGATTAGGGTTTTAAGTGTCCTGTTGTGCTTTTTATATTAAATTATCACAGTGAGAAGATATGTGTAATTTTCTTTGAAGGAGTACAGATAACCTTTTTAGCTTCTCCATGAAAGGAAATAAATATAACTCACATCTCTTAGTGAGCAAAAAGTATTTGATCTGTTTTGCAGCAGCAATTATATAAGAAAGTGCAACATGCTGCAAACCCATCTTGTGGGATTTCTTGGTTTGAAATAGCCATCCTTCACAAAGTGAGACTGGAAAGTCACAAGACAGCTTACAGATGGTTAACAGATCTCACTGCCTAACTGGTAGGAGTATCCTGGGAAATAAAATGAGTTATGGAGAACCTGAAAGACCTGTTTTATGCTTTTATGATTTTTTTTCTTCTTCTTCTTTTCTGCTGAGAATCTTAGAAATTATTGGTCAGTTTCTTGTTGATTGCTGGTTTTGTGATTTTTTAGAAAGAAGCCTTGAGGCAAAAATCCTTACAGGATTGGAAGCCCATTCCCTTGCAGCCATTATTGCACATGAACCTTATCGGGAGGGTTGGCTGACTGCCGTACGCTGTATCTGTCAGGGGTGAGTGTATCATACAAAGGGATGAGTAACTGGTGATTTCAGCTTTTTTCTTTCCTCACTCAGCAAGAGCTGGGAATACTGAAACACTAATTCAGGATATTGCTCTGTATCTTCTTTCCATACAGAAATATCTTCCTTCCATGTGGAGCAGCTTCTATTAAAGACTCGATCAGCATTTCTTTTAGACTTTTGATGCAAAGTACACTCCACCTGGTTCCCTAATCATCCAGGCAAACTCCTGTTAAGGACATGATACACTGTGGTTTGTGAGCAAGAAAAATGATGGAGGCAGGGAAAAAAGAATTAAGATAATGATAGTTGATAAGGATACAAAGGTGCATAGCCAGTCCTTGGAATAAGGAGGCACTGCACAGTGTACTGTTAAACAGACCACTATCTTATGTAAAAATCACAGCTCATTGCACTTTTGCAAGGTACCAGCTCCTGCTTGTCACCAAGTTTTGAGATGCCTATGCAGTTGCATAAGGCAGAGATATCCCTCAGAGATAAAAAAAACCTATTGTAACAAATACAGCAACATCAAAGCATGTGATCACAAGTGATTTATTTGTCTGACATGCATCAATATCTCACCCACACCTTGCAGGGTGCTTGTATTACAACTTCAGAAGAAGAATGGCAAGAATTAGTCAAAAGAATAATGTTTAATAACCTTATCTCTCTTAAAGTTGTCTTGACATTCCTCTGTCCTTCCTATTCAATACACTCCACACTATCTAGCAGACGTCCAAATCACCCTTTCTCTTTTCTTTTACAGTATTCCTTCCTCCCCAAGACATATTTCCTCTTCTGACTGCAGTAAGCAAACTTTCTCCTTTATACTTTCAACTCTTAAAGAATTCCCATGAACCGTTCTATATAGTTTGCGAGTCAAGTGGAGAGTCTAAAAGTCAGGTTGTCATGGTTTAGGCCAAATTGGCCACTGGGGACTTGGGGACCCCAGATGGGACCGACAGATGCTTCCCTCTACCCCTCTTCGAAGAGAGAGGCAGAGGAGGGAAAAAGAGACTTAAGAGTTTAGAAGAAACTAAGCTAATTTAATGAGATATTTATAATAACATATAAGGAAATAATTAAATATAAACAAAACCGTATCAAGCTCCCAAGATGACAATCACGACACCGGCTGGCACTGGGGCAGTCCCAGGCTGGACTCAGTGGCGGACGGGAACTGGATTCCAGGTCTGCCTTCAGGATCGGGACCAAAGGCAGACGACTGAAGTGAATAGAGCGAGAGAGTGAAAGAGCGAGAGAGCGGAAAAAGAGAGAGAGAGAGCGCAAGAGAGCGAGGGGGATCTGACCCTCAGCTTTTATACTGAGCATGATACAGATGGGATGGAATACCCTGTTGGTCAGTTTTGGGTCACCTGTCCTGTCCGCTCCTCCCCTCAGGTGGGACCCCACTGCGCTTTTCCGCTGCCGACCCTCCAACGTGGCAAACAACAAAGTTGGTTGGCCTTGGCTGTTACAGCGATAAGTATAAGCAAGAGCCTCTCCCGCATACCATGCCTGGGCATCACTATAAACATTGGTCTTATCACTCTGAGGGAGTGAACATTGCCTGCACAATATGTTGTTAGTTTCAGTAGTCAGAACAGGCCCAGCTAAGAAGCGGTTACTGAACAAAATTGGTCCAGTTTTACCTCAAACCAGGACACAGGTTCTCTCACTCGTCAGTGCTGTACAGTCCTACTCCCTGCTGAGTGTCTGTGTAACTACTAGTCCTGATAGTTATGATCTTTGGCTGCTAAATGTTTGACTGAGATGGAGAAGTGAGGGTACAGCTGGGAGCTGTGTAGCATGGTCCAGTTCCCTGCTGAATGACTGTGCAGCCATGAGCTCTGATACCTGTGACCCTTGGCTGCTAAAAGTTTGATTGAGATGGAGGAGCCAGGGTACAGTTGAGAGCTGCCCAGTCTGGCAGGGCAGATACATTTTTTGGTGGAAGTTAGACTGCATCATAAGTTAGACTGGCCCATTAAAATCATCCTCCATACAGAGAGCATTGAATCATCAGCGTGATCTCAGTGGGTTGCCTAGAAGACCAGCTAGTGTGTCAGGGACCAAAAAAAACCTATGATGACCTTAGGAAAGAAAACTGTGATCCTGGCTTGTACTTAAAAAAAAAAAAGAAGATAATCAAGAATGACTTTTGATGATTTTGCAATTGAAAGATTGCTCTGCAGCTGAGAAAATGTTGCAGAACTGAGGCAATCAATGAGCCTGAGGCAAAGCTTTGCAGGGCCACTCTAGATTTGGTAAACACTTTCCAGAAACTGAACTTTTTGGTCATTAGGTCCATGTATAAACACTGCATGAGTGCTTCTGAGGAAAAAAATAAAGTATCCTATGGACCTTTTTGAAGTCACATCTCTGCATGTAGGAAACTTGTTTCACAGGAAGAAAAATGTGCCTGTAAGTATCAGGGCAGGTAGAAGTGCCTGGATGCGAGCTGGGGCATGAAGCTTTTGAGTATCTCTCCTAAAGACGGGAGTAAGGAAAGTAAAGAAGTAAGAAAAATGTAACACTCCCAGTGGCACAGTTTAAAAGATAGGCTAGTAGCTGTACAGATTGTATAACACAAATTATCGTTCAAGGATTTATTTGGTGTGCCTATGTATCTTTTTTTTTTCCTCAAGATGTCTCAGAACGGCTTGTTCGTTTAGGTGAATAAACTGGATTTGTTTCATATGATTTGGGTCTATTGCAAACAATTAAGCTCTGTAGCCGGTTGAGATGAGTGATATTCTGTTTTGCTAAATTTTTTAAGAGCCAGCTCCCCGTAAAAAAGGAAGAAAATCAATATTATTACATACACTGGAAAATACATTGTTTTTTCTTTATTGCAGAAGAGGATGTCGGTGTAATTTCATAAAGTGAGATGATATCTTGAGTTACCAAGCTGAGTGCTTGCCTGCTTGTTTATGATAGCTTTTTTCCTCCCTCTTCCTAGCAACCAAGGAACACAATAACATCAGGTTAAGTGAAGTAGTCTCTACTCAATAAGAATTAATCGCCCTTTGCAATACAGAAAAATGTTTTCAGAAATCTCTGTGCCTCTTAGGTCCACTTATACCCACACAGCCACTTACAAGCCTCAGGGCACAAGGAGGTGTGGATAAGGCTGTTCTAAGTATTCCACTTTAAAATCAACCTCTTGGGTATGATTCTCGTGTGCATTACTGTAAAACTGAAGTAAGACCAGAATAAAGGTGGTGCAAAATGGGAATACATTCTCATCCCTTTTTAGAATTCTGCGCTTTTTACCCCAAGCCATGCACCTTTCTTTCTCCCTGATGCTTTTCTTTCTCTCCTGCCTTCTTGAATTCAGCATCACTTCTCTCAAAGTTTAGACACCTAGGGAAACACTAGCGTGCTGTGTTATATTCCAGGAGGCTCTGACAGCAAATGCTGTTTCTGCATTTTGTTTCACAATACCCATTTAAACAGACTCTGAAAAGAATAATAATAACAGTCGTGTTCTCAGATGCTGCACTAGGACGGAGCTTTCTTAGTTGTATTCTGAAACTAAGTATTTATCTTTCCTAGATAAATTAAATCTTATCTATTACAATGACGGTATGAATTTACAGCTGGAAATTGTGTCCGTTCTGCATTAACATCAAAGGGTATGTCTGCTCTTGCATATTCGCATAAATGGTATAACAACAGGAACTGTTTGTTGGTTTTGATAACTTTTATATATGTTATTCTTAGCAAGAAATTATTAATTATTCTGTACAGTACAGGACAAACTCCTTGTGTCTCTTAGGCTGAGGTAAGTCATCACATTATACACTGTATTCCTATCAGTCCGAAAAACAAACATTGTTCAAGCAATTAATATTAAATGTTAATATTAAAATCCAGAATGGGAAATCTAGATACTTCCCATTCTGAATATTCGATGAGTCTTAGTACCAAGATTTTAGGACAGGACATTACCTATCTATGCTGATTGGACTGTGGAGCTCCATTGCCTATTTTGGAAAAAAAAAAAAGAGAAAAAAGACTTTCAGTAGAGGATCAGCCATTGCTCAGCAGAGGTACTAAAAATTCTTTTCTTTCTGCCTCTGTTGTTGCATGAACTATCATGACTTATTCACAAAGATAAGGTCTAACTTTAGCCATGCAAGATCAGAGGGCTGAAAATATAATTTTTAGGCCCTTCTATTTAGTGGAGAAAACACATAAAGCTACCAAATTTTACCACCCTTCAGCTGTATTTAAAGTTCCTTAAAGTTAGAAGGTGGAAGAACTGTTAATACTGAGAATTTCCAAAAACTAAAAAGCTGCCATACAAAATATGCAAGAACACAAACTCTATTTTCTGTCCTTCTCACAAAATTGTAATCTTTGTTGCCATCGATGTAGTGAATATTTTCATCCTAACTTACTTAATTATGAGTAATCTGTGAAACATATAATTATCCATATTTCACTTAAGAAGGGAGTGTCAGAGAGGAAGACATCCAGAAAAATAGATATTTTTCAAATTGAAGGGAAGAAGCTGAGCTTCTGAGATCAGAAAACACCTCCAAGTCTTATTTTACAGATGATAAATTACTCATATATACTTATATATTGTGTTGTGTTGAACATGCTTCTCCATGTGAGAAGTGATGATGTGACTAATGCAAAAGAACGTACAATATGATAACATCATGTGTCAGAAGAAACATTTCCAAAATATATCCCCCCAAATCTTTAACCTATCCCTCGCCTTGCAACAATTTAGACTATAACCTGTCATTTCAGAAATGTTTGTGTTTTGCATTAGTTATTATGGGTAAATTCCAAGGAACGATTTGTATATTATCACAGACTAATAAGCTTGTCCTGTCAAGAATATATGGCATAGTTTTCTGTTTTGATGTCTGGCTTCTAGTACAGCAATAACTCTGACAAGATTCGTATCTGTGTCTTCTGCCAATAACAGCTTCAGAATAGGAAAGACTGGAGGTAGCCGTATAAAGCAAAGCATTCAGGGTGCCAAGAACCAAGAAACTGTGCTTTTGTTTATCTTACCGATAAGGTTAACATTTCAAAAATGTTTCTTTGGACACAGAGTTTAAACATAACACAGAACAAACTCATCTAAAAGGATTTAAATTCATTCAGTTTGTGTGCTGATAAGTCACTGGTGCAGTTTCAATGATTGCAAAGGGCATGATAATGAAACAGGTAAAAAATAATCATTAAGGAAACTGCTGTACTTGAATAGAACAACAGCACAGGGCAAAAAAAAAAATAACCAAAGAAAAAAAGCTTGAAGGAGCTTGTGAATTTTGAAGCCATTTTTTTGAAATTACCAGCAGAAAAGAAACAGAGTAGAGTTAGCCAAGATGTTAATCATGGTGATATATGAACGGGAACTGCTGTCTTAGAAGTTTTAAAAACTGAAGGGATTCATGTACATAAACCTGAGTATGCCCAAGAGGATTGGTAGACATTTTAAACTGCAGGCTAAAGGCATCTGGATAACATCTTGGATGGGTTTGTGTGAGATAGAAAAAGTCTCAGTAGACTGTGGGGAAAAATGTATAGGAATTGTGTGATGACAGTGATCAACCTGTACACACAGAGAAAATACTGAGGACTGATGAAGATACTGGATGTAGGCATATGAACAATTTTAATCAGGATGCAATCACATTTGCCCCAAATGTCATCTTTTTCCAGAAGTATGGAAGTTCGCAGAAATTCAAGTTCTAGCCTGTTTATAAGATATATGTCAAACATTAGGAAAAGCTCTGACATGATGGGTAGAAATTCTGCCTCAGAGGGTGACGTCCCAGCGTAACAGCTGGAATTCAGCTTGCCTAAATGTAGCTGTCTAAATAGTGATCATCTTGCTCCCCCTATGATCAGCAAGGACAGGTGGATATCTCATCTATCTGATTCATTCAATCTTGAGGTAGGAGTGATGAGATGTCAGCACTTCTCCATTGACCTGACAAAGCAGGACAAGACCAGCTTTTCTGGTAGGCTTGTTAACTTAATGAAGAAGGTTTTAAACCAGGTTCATTGGAGAATGGAGAACAAAGCACACGGAAAAAAAGAAGAATGAAGGATAAGGCAGAAATATGTATAGGACAAGCAACAGGGGACCTTTCTCATGAAGCAGAGTCACGCAGGCCTATCTTGCATGCCTGCCACAAATGAACACAGCTGGCAAAGCACACCAAAAAAAAAGTAAAAAAAAAACATGGAAATGTAAGTTTTTGTGCAGTCACTGAGCTGTGGAAATACAGAGGTGTTGTGGGATAACTTACATTATGGCAATGCTACTGAAGTGATGGATATAGGCTCTTCTAGGAAAGACAGGCAGAGAACATGAGCCAAGGGGGATGCACTTTGTTGCCAAGGAACAGCTGGGACACAATCAGGCTTTATTTTTGGAGGGAAGATAGGCATGTTAGAGAGATTATGACTTAGGATCCCAAAGGGCAGCAGAATCTCTGGTCAAGAAGTTGGCTGATGGTTTCTTCCTACAGTTGGCAGAAGTTTCCTGGTTGCAGTTCCTGGTTCTCATGGGTGACTTCAGCTACGTCAGCCTCTGCTGAAAGGGTTGTATGATGGGGAGACTGGGGGTGACCTGAATATTTCTGGACTGTCAAGAGCATTGTCGGTAAGGCAGGAGCTGGAAGGGCTGGCAAGACGAGGTGTTTTTCTGGATTTGCTATTCATAAATAAGGACCAAGTGACCAAAAAATAGAAGAGTTTAAGAACTTGAGGGAATTGAGGAAGACAAATAGTTGACTAACAACCAAAGAATTGAGGAAAGTAAACTTCAGCTTGCTAAATGAATGAGTAGATAGGTTCCTTAGGGAAGCTGCTCTGAAGGACTACAGACTCAGAAGAATCTTGATTGCCAGGGTAACTAATTAAAAGCCCAAGAACTACCTATTTTTATTTGCAGGGAAACAGACATGGCAAGAAGCCAGCTCGTTTGAACAGAGAATTCCAGAATGATGTCTAACACAAAAAGGAAGCATATGGAAAGTGGAAGTAAGGGGTACGGGAGGGTAATACAGAAGTGTCACACAGACATGTTGGGATGCAATTAAGGAAAATCAAAGCTACATGGGGGTTGACATGGCAGAATGGCATAGGAGACAAAAATAAAAGGTCTTCTACATGTAAATGACATAGTTGAGGTACTCAGTGACTTCTTTGCCTAAGTCTTTATTAGAGCAGGTCTGCTACTGCCCCCCCTAGTCTCTGCATATAGTTGCAAATTTTGGGGGAGACACATACTACACACAGTAGAGGAGAATCAAGTGAGAGATGACTTAATTAACCTGTAGTACATATAGAAGTCCTTGAGACCAGACAGAATGGTTTAAAGGAGCTGCCTTCAACCACATGGAATAGGTTGATGGAGCTGCGTTGTGAGGCTGTTCTGTGTCATTTGAAGAGTTAAGGTAACCCTGGTGACAGAAAAAGGCAAATGTTTCAGCCATATTCCAAAAAGGCAAAGAATAATTCAGGGAGCTAGAGGTTGGTCAGTCTTACCTCTGTCCCTGGGAACAAATTTCCAGGCACAGGAAGGACAAGAAAGTGACTGAGAACAGGATTTACCAAGGTTAAATTATGCTAGATGAACCCGAGAGTCTAGCTCCGTGGGCAAGAGGAAGGCAGCCAAAGTGGCTTACCTTGACACTAGCAAGGTTTCTGACAGTCTGACACAATATCTTCCCAGTCGGAGTGAGGAGATATGGACTGCATGAGTGAATTATGAAGTGGGTGAAGAAGTGGCTGGACAGTCAGGCTTAAAAGGCATGTGTCGCTGATTGAAAGTCTAACTGGCTGTCAGGTGTGAGCAACATTCCTCATGGCCACTGCTCAGAGGAAGTTCAACAGACTGGAGGACAGGGCCGACAGCAAACTTAGGAATTTCAGCAGTCAGATGTGAAGTCCTATGTTAAGGACAGAAATAGGCCCATTCCTTAAGACACGCTAGGGACTGACTGGCTAGAAGGTAGCCTCATAGCTCCATATATCTTGATGTAAATTTTGACAAGAGGTTCCTGTTAAGTGAGGTGAGGAGGAACGAAGACGAGACGGCTAATTTTCTGTAAAACATTTTAAAAAAACAAAGCAGAGGATCAATATTTGAGACTATATCATTTTTGAGAAAAAGAAGCTGATTTTTCTTATGTTCACTGATGTTTATAAGGCTGCAGAGTATTGGGTGGCAGGGACTGCTGAAATCCTTGACTCTCAGCTACTGCTATTCTAAGCAAAAATACAATGCATGTCCAAATTATTGTTTGTCATCCACAAGCATATAGATAACAAAACAATTCCTGAAAATGGTTGCAGGTCTAGATGGTTTGGCAAATTTGAGGTTATTTGTTGCTCCAGTGGTTGATGTCAGGAGTGTTTTAGTACTACAGTCAGAATTTTGTGATCCTTAGCAGGATTGTTACCCACGCAAGCAAAGAATAGTCCATTCATGAGCTTTGGCAATAAAGCCTAAACCAGGATTTTTTCTAGGGTTTAAATTACTGGCAAGAACCTTCGGCTGTTAGAAATCTAACTGTGCTATCAGTGTGAAGCATGTTTTATTTCAGATTATAAATAAAACAGAAAGTCATTCCAACCCATTGTAAGAAAGCATTACAAGACTCCATGGAAGTGAAACACTGGCCTGTTAAATCTGCTGTTGTATTAAGAGTTACAGTAAGAATCTTACCTCTATTACTAAGGCAGTAAAGTTATATAAATATTTTAACAGGTGTTTCTGTTGTGGCGTTCGGAGAAATTATTCACTGAAATGCTTATAATGAATGTGTGTGGAGTCCATCAAACTGAATGTAATACATAGTGGTTTGAGTCACAAGAATAGGAAGCAATGAAAGTTTGGTAGAGCTTTTCTGAGAGGTGGTAATACAGCTTTAAACAGCTTTTCACTGGCTTACTGTAGAGCTACTCAGCAGAAGAAATGCTTATCAGAATTGTATGCATAGGACTATAATGTGAAAGGCATTATAAGGCTCTAAGGGTCTTATGGGAACTGTATGGAACTCATAGCATCACATAAATAAATGCACCCTAATGTTATAACTGGACATGAGAGATTATTTTCATGCTGAATGTTTCTGAGAAATTTTTATTTTTTAATTAAATAAGTTTTTGATCTTATTGAAAATTGAAAATTAACAGATTCCTTCCCTTCTTGCTACATTTTCTTATGTTTTAGTATTTGCCATGAAAAATTACCCAAACCAACAGACCTCTTTTGGCTTGGTAAGCATAAAGCAAAGCAGAACACATTAATGCTTATAATTCCTTAAACTCTGTAGTTTTCTGCCTTGTGCTTTCAAATCTTACAAATTATTCATTGTAAAATTAATAGAATAGGTAGCCATTATCATCAGACAGAACAGGTAATCATTATCACTTGATTTTCTATTATTCCACATTTTACCTGTATCTCCCAGATAGCCTTCAAAAACCCTCTAGTGCACTTCTGGCTCTTTTGTCCAAATTTACTCTACTGTAGGAACAGAATTCTATATAAATACTTCTAAGGTCCTCATTTTGACAATTCAACAGCATTAAATGACTTAAGTAAACATAGTTACACTATCATGTCAATATATAAGCATGATACTGAGACTTAACACCTCAGGTAGTCATATAACAAACATCAGATAATTCTGGGCTTGATTAAAGTCAAATAAAGATTTGAAAAAGGCCATAATTTTTGTTTTGTGAATGTGACATCTAATAGTGCTACATTTACTGTTGCAGGAAGAAGAAGCAATGATATTAAGATGATATGCAGGAAGTCTGTGACAGAGCCACAGATTCTGAGTGTCAGATCAGTACTTTAAACATTCTTAAGTAAATACCACAAATACTGTTCAATTGTGCTGATATTTGTTTGCAGGTTTGCAGGTCTCTCAACCTTAGTTGGACATTTCTGATTTTAAATACTCACAAGCACTGTTAAAGTAAAACCACTTTATTTTCTTTTAATGTAATTTGATTGTGTTTTATGCTTAAATTATAAAATAATATTGTTAGCATAGTTCTTGTTAAGAGATGATATAACATGGAAGAGTTAAAATTGTAAAGAAGACAAAATTATCAGGCATGGTAGAACTTTATAAGGAAAAGATCTTTCTCAGAAATGGCTAAAGCCAACCAAGTCAGAAAATTTAACAGAGGAAGAACAATGACACAAGATGGTTACTCATCATCCATATTGTCACAGAAACCCTACTTTACCTCTGAAAGTAAAAAGTAAATAGGAAAAATTCAAAAATCCTTCAGTATGTTGACTAACAAACAGGGAAGTCAGCATATAAAATAGTTTTTCTGTTTAATATCTTCATGAATGATCTGGATGACGGCTCAAGTGTACCTAAGGAGGTTTACTCATGACACCAAACTGAGTGGAAAAGTGGACACTATGGAAGGGAAAGCAACCCTGCAGGAAGACCTGGGTAGGCTGGAAGAGCTGGCTAACAAGAACCTTATGATGTTCAACAAGGAAAAGTGTTAAGTCTTGCACCTGGAAAAACATAATCTAGGAGGGCAGCACAGGCTGGGATCTACCCAGCTACAGAGCAGCTCTGTGGAGAAGGACCTGGGGGTCCTGGCGTTTCTGCGGCTAGGAAAGCCAGCAGGATGCTGGAATGCATCAACAAGGGCATCACCAGCAGAGATAACGGAGTTGTTATCCCTATCTATTCAGTGCTTGTCAGGCCACACCTGTAACACTGTGCTCAATTTTGGTCCTCGCTATCCAAAAAAGATGTGGACAAGCTGCAGAGGGTCCAGAGGAGGGCCGCAAAGATGATGGGGATGACTGGGAAGCCTGTCATATAAGGAAAAGCTGAGAGAACTGTTTTTTTTCAGCTTTGAGAAAAGAGGCTTAAGGGAGAACTTATCACCACGTTCCAGTATTTAAAGAATTTAAAGAAGATGGACAGGCCATTGTAACATGGTGTGACATGGAAAAGACAAGAGGTAATGGGCATGAGATACTCCTGGGGAGATTCTGATTGGACACAAGAGGAAAAATTTTCACAATGAGAACAATCAGCCATTGAAATAATCTCCCCAAGGAAGTGGTGGATTCCCCATTCTTTTAAGATTCAGCTGGACAGGGTGCTGGGCCATCTTGTCTAGACTGTGCTTTTGCCAAGAAAGGTTGGATAAGAGGATCCTTAAGGTCCCTTCCAACCTAGTATTCTATGATTTCTGCAATATTTTAATAATTCCCCCTCCAGCTTCATTTTCTTCTTATTTATGGATCAATTTGTCATCTCCAACTTACGACTGTTAAGTTTTTTAACTACTTTCTTTAAATATTAAAGTCAATTTGGAAGACAGGTATCTTTCCAGTTTAAAAAAAAATCGTTTTTTTAAAAGAAAATTTTTATTTGGAAAAAAAAAAATCCAAACAAACAAAGCCCCAAAGCAAAACATCTATAAGTTTTGAAGGAAAGATAATCCTCAATTTGGACCATGTGTTTTCATACCCAGGCTGTAAGATGCAATAAATGTCACTGTTTGCTAAGGTATGAAAATATACATCTTCCCAAACGATTGTATTGCTTAGGCATCAATCATTTTTAAGATGCAGATAGATCAGTGTTGCATTAACTATATACATGAAACTTGCTTAATATATAGGGAACATTCTCAAAATTAAGTTTGCAGTAGGGAAGTAACCTTGTTAAAAAAAAAATAAAAAATAACTGGGTGTCAGGAGAAAACTGCTGCAATAAAACATGAGTTTCATTTCATCTTGCCCCTTGGCAAGGGTAGTACATTAATGTTTACAAAGTTTTATGAGAAAAATATCTAAAATATTTGTAAATACACATGTAATTTAGAATGGCCAGTAGAAGTACAGGGTTAAGTAGGTAGAAATAAACATAAGAGTAAAGTAAGTCAAATCAAATTTGGCTAATTGAAATTTATTCTAGAAAAGTTATATGACAATGAAATAAAGTGGACACATCTTAGGGCTCCAGGCTTAATTGCCAGTGGAAAATCAATGAATCCTCTGGAGAAATTTAAATTCAGATTCAACTCCAAATTGGCAGTATTGTACAGAACTCAAGATAAAACTGCTAAAGGGCAGTTTGAAACCTTCAGTTGTGTCCCAGAACTTAAAAGAAAGGTATAAGTTTTTTCTGGTTACTTTTAAAACATGTTTAGAATCTGATTGACATGATACATGTAAGTTGAATAGTTAAATAAACAAAAGATATTTTTTAAAGAAGGCTGTATAAGAATTATTTAAAAAATGCAATTGTCATTAATTCTTATCAAAATACAGTAAGACCTCTGCTTTCTCTATTTAAAATAAATGCCACAACAATCCACCAATATCCTATATGGTCAAAATTTTCAGCACAAAATGCCGTAGAATAGAATAAAGTTAAGAGGCAGTTAGTAGAGTTCAGCAAATATAGACTGATTTTATCACCACAGATAGGAAGAGATTAATCTGTGTTTAAGAGAAAAACTTGACAAGTAAGGGGAGTAGCATTTTCACTGTAAAGAAAGGTAGACATTCCATGATTTGCCATGAACCACCGAACAGCAGATTAATCTATGTCTATCTATCAGGAAGACCTATGGTGCTCTGCTGCTTGTTAATACCCCATCCTTTACCACTCAGAGAGTTGTCTTTGTGATGTGAGTTTTATGGCTCTACAACTTTCCAAGGTTCCTGTATTTATGATAGATAATAATTTGCCAATTCTGCTTTTGTTACTTGAAGTAATGGTCATTCTACCTTAAAATTACATATTAATATCTATTAGTGTCTACTAGAGATACTTCTAAATTCTAGAAATAGACTGGAAGCAGTTTTTTTTTTCCAAAGGTAACCTTAATTTGCTAATTTGGTAGCAGTGGACTAATCCAGTTGGCAAATACAAATGTGAAAAATATTATCAGAGAAACAATTTCTAAAAAGTTGCAAAAGTTCAATAGAAAAATGAAAACAAAACCCACCCATCAAAAATCAAGCCTTGCTTCTTCTTATTGTTGTATTCAACTTATTGTAACAACACGGTCCGTATTTTTGTTGTTGGTTGGCTATATTATAAGTTATAACTGAATCTGGTTTGGCAGCTGTGTGATCATGAACTACCAAAGTCACCTGAAAACTTTTTCATATAAGTTCATAAGTTCATTAACTTTATCTGTTCTCCCAAGTAGAATGATTGTAAGATCACCTGAACAAAATGCTGTGATAGCAATGTTAGTAAAAGTTTGTGGTTGTCTTTCTCTGTTTCTGGAGGTAAATTTTACATGGAAGATCAAGAGCTTTGAAGACTGGAAGGCAGCCATTTTCACTAGTTCTCGAACTCCAGGTTTCTGCCCTATAATGACAACAAAAAAAGTTTCTGTGAATACATTACATTAACAATGTTAATGAGGACTAAAGATAATCCCTGTTCTTTAGAAGACAGGGGTAGAAATATAGTGACAAAGGATGAGGAAAAGGCTGAGGTACTTAATACCTCTTTTCCCTCAGTCTTTAACAGTAAGACCAGTTCTTCCCTGAGCACCCAGCCCCCTGTGCTAGTAGGCAGGAGCGGGAAGCACAATGAAGCCCCCACAATCCACAGGGAAATAATGAGTGACCTGCTCCAACACTCAGACATACGCAAGTCTATGGGGCCGGATGGGATCCACTTAAGGGTACTGAGGGAGCCGGTAAAAGTAGTAGTGGGTTCAAGTAGTGCCAGTGGCTTTTGTGCACCTCACTAAAAGTGAATTTTGAGTCTAGGACAAAATTATTTTATGACTAGTGCTCTTATTTACAAGGTTTATATCTAGAGATAGCTTTCTCTCTCCAATTTTAAATATTGTAGTTATTAAAAAACCTCTTAAGGTACTAATTTTGTACAGGATATTAAGAAATTATGTTCTTAACTTGCCAAAATAATGTCTTTTTATATAAGTCTTAAGAGCAGATTGCAAATACTAGCTGGCCTCTGAACCAGAAATTTTTTTTTGGAAGAGGGAGGAGTTGAATTGTCTGTGTTCAATCAATGTAACAAATTTTTTGTAAAGTATTGCACAAAAATGCTAGGTGTTTGCATTAATGACATAGAAGTTAATAGTTATTTTTTTCATCAGTGACCACCTAAAGTAAAATAGGACCCTTTTCCTTCAATTTGTACTGGTAGTATTGTTCAGGTTTTGATAGTCCATTCACTTTGAATTGATACTTTCAATATTTTTTTTTTTCAAATCTCAGTGAAATTAGAAAAAAATCACAAAACTTTGGAATAAACATATGCTTGTCAAAGCTTACATTATTTATATTGCTTTGATGAAAGATGAATGAATACAAGGAAAATAACAGAAGGTTAAAATCACTGCTTTTGGTACTTATTCTTTTGAAAATCCCTTTTTGGGCATACATTTTCAAGAAACTGAAAACACTTCATAATGTGTGATTTGTCCACTGTGTTATGCTTGGAATATCTTTAAACATAAATCATGTTTACCAATGCTATCAGTGACGCACTTCAGCATTTTGTAAAGATCTTGCTTCCAGGTCCAGCAGATACCAAAAGCAATAAATGCTTCAGCTTTGCCAAATGTGTATTTCAAAGCATAGCTAAATTATGGCCTCTGTAGCAAAAAAAGCTAAAAAAAATAAAAACATATCCATAATACTAGATGCACTGATTACGGGATAAAGTTGTATAATGTTATCATAAAGGTGTTAATTAAGGCTGAATTCATGGCTTTGGGACATATTTTGTTTTTGCATAGCTAATAATGTTCAAGACCATGTCATGTATTACAAAAAAAATTAGTTTCAACCAGTCTAAAAATATTTACAGTTTTAAACAAAAATCAACTATTCTTACATGAGTAGTTTTGTGGGTTTTTTTTTAAGTAATACCTTTCATATGATTTGTAGATTTGGCTAACAAACTAAAAACTCAATTATCCATGCAGACCTATTTTTTGGCATTGCTGAGAGCTAGATGTGTTAACTTAAAGTAGCACTGGAATCCTGTATGGTCTTCTCCAAATTTGTTTTTCAGTTAGTGGTAGCTCTGTATTTAATATAAATGTGCCTGTGACTGAACACAACCTTGGTGTCAGAGTTTTCACTGTTATAATGTTTGGGATGGATGGACTGTGTTTCCTTTGTAGCATTCACTGCTGCTAGACTAACTTGTTCCTTTGTTATTCATGTATGGGTTTTGTCTCCTGTCAGTTTACATCACTATTAGCAGCTTTGTGAAGAACATGACTGTGCAATAAGGATCCTTCCCCAGAATATCAAACTCAAATATGGTAATTGTTCTTAATTCAAAGTCTCCCAGGTTTCAGGTTTTTAATCAACTAAACACAGGTGAAATTGGGGCTTTTTTTGTCATATGATAGATTCTATAGAGAAAGAGATAAAAAAATACAAATAAAACTATCGTTAATTTCAAACTATAATTCTTATGCAGTTGAGAGGGAATAATGTTTTCTGTCTGCTGTCCAGAACAAACTAAACCCACTTGGGTTTTCCTAAGTGCAGTTTACAGTTGATTCTGGACTGAAGTCCAGCAAATACAGGTGGTTTGTCTGTGCAAAGGTTATCTTGCCTAAGCTCGTCTGTTCAGAGCAAAGGAGGTTGTCGACATTTTTAAGAAAATCTATAGCAAGCTAAAGTCCATGAGGGAATCATAGCTTTAATTTGAGGCAGCTGGGTAGCCTGAAAAATCTATTTGATTTAACAAAGGACAGAAAAATATGCTAATACTAAGGCATAAGGCTTGACATTGGGTGCTGAAACCCTACAGCAGTTTATAAAGCAAGCCTGCCAAAAAAATCAATGACTTAGCCCTAAGTGTTCAAATCAGTGTATATGGGTCTTAGTCATATGAATCCTAACGGTCAATAGGATTTCCATATATCCCCAAACCACGCTTTGAAAATGCACTTCTTATCCAGAGCTGTCTGAAACTGATGGGGGAAAAAAACCCTCCTCTTGATTCCACTGTGCAGTGAATAGGGCACTTATGAAGACCGTATCTTTTCCAGGCAGCATCCCTAAAAAATCCATTATAGGACAGCCACACAGATTTTTCAGTAGGGAAAGAAAGAGTGGAGAGTTTAAAACCAAAAGTGAAAGCTGTTTTTCCTTGACATACAAGGAAGGATTTTTTTAATGAAAGGGTGTTTCCTAGGCCAATGCAAAAGCTGTAGCAACTATTTAAGAGTAACAAGTACAGTACATGTGGCAACTAAATCCTAGATTAATTACTAGGTTATAACAAACTTTTCTGTTTTCCATTAGACAAGAAAGGGGACTAATGATATCCATTTATGAGATTGCAGAATTCCTTTATGAAAGAGAGTAATTTTGTTGTCTGTTCTGCCAGTGTTTTTCATTATTGCCATCTTTCTAGGAAAAAAAAGCCCCAAACTTTATTTTTCTTTTTTAACTTGGGTTTTCTGTTAAAAAAAAAGAAACCAACAAAAAACCAAACTTACATGGAAATACTCTGTTCTTGCACATCCTTAAAGGGTTTTGATTCTTATAACAGTTCAGAGGAGGATTCCTTAGAGGAGTTAATAGGAAGGTAGCAGGAAGGGCGTCTCTGTAAACATTGCTCAGGGAAGCTCACATGGCTAAAGAGTTGCCATGCTTCTGTGCTTGCTCTACATATATCATGACTGCATCTATCCCCAATTCTGTAGCTTCGTAATTTGTAAGTCAGAGTTAAAAAAAAAATCAGCTGCCTCATCACTAAACACCTGAACATGTAATTTAGCACATCTGGCTGATATATTTTTCATTGATCAGTTATTGCCCTGCTAAATGACACCAGGTTTGTTTGACAAACAATGTAATGTCATTACTATATAGTTTACAGTTTTCTCCCCCAGCATTTGTAAACCTTGTAGATTTATTCCTTCTGACTAAAACAGCTACGGGCTCAACTAAAATGGCAAAAAAACATTTGAAATGTAGGGACATTCCCAGTGAGTGCCTGCGGTTAACACTGAATGAAGTCTCAGAAAAGATTGAGACTTAACCAGTAGAGATGTATTGGGCTCTATCTGGAAAAGTTGCATTCACAGTCCCTGGGAAAACAAAAATGACTGAGAATCTTAAAATAAGGCATGGTGACAGGTTTTCCTTTATTAACTGTAAATATCTGCATGTGAGGTTGCCTCCTGATCTCCTTTTATGATCCAAAATTAAGTAAGAGAAATGCTACCTTACGTTCCTGTTTCTAAAATTGTGTTTCAGAACACTACCATCCATGTGGACACCAACCATGCCACAACTGAATACAGGAGACAACATCTTAAAACCAGCTCTGGGACCATGTCTTAATCACAGGTAAACAACCACTTTGTCTCTCCATCCATCATGTATATTGCAGGACTGAACTTGTATATGGCACAAGGAGCTCCTTCTTCCCAACTCTTCTATCCTATTCTATACCTTGGGGGGATCGGGATTCAAACTGCAGCTTCCCGGCTCCTACAGGAGATCTAGGTTCTGTTGTAGAGTCCAGTACAAAAATGTACATAGCTGCAGTGTCCTCTGTTACTTCTTGCCCTTGCTTCATCGGCTTCACCTCTTCTGGAAGGAAAGGCCATGAAACTGTCTCACCTCCAAATGAAATTAGACCTCTAAATCTGTGCAGTTATTGTTTATAAGAGAAGATGCTGTAAAGGAAATAAGCTTGTATGTCAGGGACTGAAAGATGCTGCCACAATGGTTTACAAGTGCAAACTCAAGGTTCTGCTAGGCTTTTAGTTTGCGTTAATTAGGGATACAGATTTACAGGAGAAAGTAAAGATCCATTTCCACTAACGTTTAGTACCAGTCGCCTCTCTTGGGCAATAACAGTCATTACTTGCTTTATGTACATATTGTTCTGCTTTGTTAAGTTACATTTTTCTTCATTTGTACATTTTGAATCTAATTCTCTCTACAATTCCCGTTGTAAACTCTTAGCTTTTCACCTACAAGGAATAGTATTTTACTTCTATCTTTTAAGAGGTTATATTCTTTATACATTCCACATTTCCTGCAGATGTAGTTCTCCAAGAGAATCGGTCAAGTGTGTATTAGAAATAATAATAGTGAGCACTCCCTTACAAATACTGCAAACTGTTCTGCCTTCCATTTCTGTCATTTAGATTTTTGGATGGATAATCTGAAGATACTAGAATACCTTTCATGGCACTGAACTGAGTATTTTGTAGTGATAATTTCCCTGTGTGCATTCTTTACCATTTGCAATTCTTTAAACACACAGCTAAAATTAGATTTGTGCTTTGAAGGATGAGGGGGAATATATATACTTGCAACATAACAGAGTTTTATAGGCTATTTGTATCTTAGTTTAAGACACAATGGAATGAACATGCACGGAATAAGCATAAAGGGGCATGGTAAGAGCATGCAAATGGAACTGGGAAGACAAAGATGACAGTTACCCCTTCTGTAAGCCTTTCTGTACATTCTAGTTTAGATCGTGATGACTGTGTTGTGTGGACACTCAGGCAAGACTCTGTTATACTGAAATACTAATTCACTAGCAGAGTGAATTTGGATCTGAATGGGAGATGGGAGAAGAGCCCATCATGTTACTGATTCTGCTATTTTCTCAGAGCTGTAGTAAGAATTTACTGCATGAGTATGTGCTGAGCTGCATGTTGTCTTGTTGCTGCTTCACACTGCCAAAAATGATACACAAGGAGAACTGGAAGTCACAAGGGTGAAGGCTGACCCAGACTTCAGTGGCTACCAATAATCTGAGACGTCATGATTTTTGATGTTTTCAAATTGAGCTGAGACCTGAGTTTCTGAAAATCTTTCTGTACCAAACCCACAAATGCTTAGATGAGGAACAGTTAGCCACTGTTACTCACTTCATATTTGTCACTATGTTCAATGAAAGGAAGGAAGGCATGCAACTTTCTGCGAACTTATATTCCTATATGACTATAGAGATTCAAAAGTCATTTGATGCCTGTTTCCTTTGTGATGGGGGTGGGGGGGAAATGCTTGCTTTCAGCTGGTTAAGTGTAATCCATTTATTCTGCTTGAATGTCAATCACCGAAGGATTTTTTGCTGCCAGTGTACATTGCATTTTGCATCTTCTATCATCATACTATTTGATGCATGTTCTCCACACAAGGAAATGATGCTGAACCTGATGTCCAGCTTATCACATCGGTATCATTCATATCCATGTCACCCGCAATAATAGAAATCTAGACTTCCTGACAACTCTATGTTATCTCAGGAAAATAGGGGATGAGGTGCATGAGCCTAGTACACAGAGCATTTAAGAAGTGCAGTATCATAATTACCTGAAATGGTTACAGCAAGTGTAAATGTGCTTTTCGATGCAATGCAGGTGGAAAGGCATGAGTCTGTAGTTAGGGCTATGTACACCCAGTGGAATGTGTCAGGAGTGGTGATTATTTCTGCAGAAGTTAAGGAAATATCCTGTGTAAATGGAGTATAAATGCTGGGTGAACTTTTGGAGTATTGCTGAAATGAGGATGGATTTACATACTGCCGAGGTTAGGTGGCAGCTGGCTGAAGTATTATCCCTTTCTGAAAGCAGACACATTCTCTTTCTGGCTCTGCCAGTAAGATACTGTTACTTCTAATATTACTAACAATACATGAATTCCTCAGAAACCGTCAGCTGAAACACAGGGCTTATCCTTAGCTGACTGACCTAACGAGTAGGTCAGAGCTCTGTTCTTACAATGCCATCCTATCAATGCTATTTGTCTGCACAGTGGCAAAGTTGCAGTAAGGCAAAAGGAATCTGTTGTTGCAGCCAATATTCAGTGGTTTAATGTTCCCCTGCAAGATGTGAGTTACGTGATTAAGTTCCTAAACTCTTTAAAGAGAGCTGTGGAGCTGGAATGACACTTCTGGTTCTTTTTCTCTTGCATTTTTGATGATGCAGAGTGCCGGCACTGTAAGTGGAAGTGCCCTGTATCTCTCTTTTCCCTAAATTGCTTACGGACTGAAAGTAAAAGGCTTCTTCTATGGTATAGGAAATGTGATTTCAAAAAGGTTCAGAACTGTAATGGAAAAATGGCTCTTTGAACAAAATGAGTTGTAGCTATAATGACATTTTTAAAAGAAATGTTTTTTTCTGGTGTGTTATAGGTCCATTTTAAGCATGCTGATTGGATGGAGAAACTGAAGAGAAATACCTTGTGTGAAACACGAATGAATGAAACAAAAATGTGGAGTTTTCAGATTGCTGTGTTGTCTAGACCACAGTGTTTCTGAGCATAATAAGCACCATGGGAAACTTCTGAACAGGCCACAGAAGCAATAACTTTTCACTTGCCCTGGCAATATGTAGTGTTGGGTACTGATTTTCTAGCATATATGTAACTGTGGCATTTAGACAGGTTGGATTTTTAGCTATGAAGGATCTAAATCAACCCTCTCTCCCTCCTCCCTGTCTTTTTCTATTTTTCTGTCTCCCCGTCCCTTGTCTTTTTCTTCTTTCCTCCTTTGCTCCCTTTCTCTCTCTCTCTTACTTTCGTCTACCTCCACCTATGTCTTTTCCTTAATAAGCCAAACTGCCTGTTCTTTCAATTAAAGTGAGAAGTGTGGCATTTCTGAAATATTATTTGGAGGGATTGTTGCACTCACACTGAAGCAAGCTAAGAAACACAGTATTAGCTCTAACATTACTTTACCATAGTGTTTCTTCTGCAAGTCACTCCCAAATTCCTTTGTAAATTCTAGTTATTTTTGCTACTATAGTTGTGTCGATTAATAGACCTGAACATAGATTTGTATGCCCAACCAGAGTGGCAGTAAAACATTGCAGGAGCGTTGCTATAGGGCGCTCTTTTCAGCCCTCAAGGGATGTTATTTAAAATCAGGGCTTGTCATACATTATGTTAGGCCATATGCTCTGACTGCTCTGTGGATACTGTTCAGCACTGGTGCATAGCCTCCGGTGTCAGATGTAAAATGAAACTCCAGTTTAAAATCTATACCTGTCATGTTCTTATGTTTTTGGGTCCCAGAGCACTTCAGGTAATTCCAGAGACACCTGTTTGCTAGAAATCCTTAAAAACAGTTTCAGACTTGAAAGTACTATATAGGCTTATGATTTATGGACATGTCTAACTCTTGTCTTTATTAGGAGTTTTTAAGTACTTGAAGTAAACATGCTGTAAATTTGGAACTAACTACAGACACTGAGATGTATTTTCTTAAGAAGGACATGATTGTGAAGTGTTGATACTTTCCTCTTGTAATAATCAGTGGCTTGTACTGGTTTGGCTGGTCTTATCCCAGAACAAGATTAAAGAAAAATGAGGGTAAAAATGGTTTCACACTCGCTTAAAAGACATCCAGATTTCTCAGAGCTTTTCTGACTGCTTTCCTGAAGTAGATTTCTCCAGTCTGAGGGTTTTACCAAAATACAATACTTCTCAAAGACTCCTGACACAATGTCATGCAGCCACGAATCAAGGAGAGAGTTAAGAAAAAAACTATGTGTTTTTTCTTGTCCTAGAGACGAAAATACTATAGGTATTACTACAGGACTCACTACCAATTTCTTCCCATTGGTAAAAGATTTTCCACTGGGTTGATTTACTAGGATTTGGGCAGCCTTGGATGAGCTATCCAGATCTAAAACTGCATAACAGGTTTAGTCTTAAAGCACATCACAAATGCTGTTTCTGAAATAGGTCATGCAATATTTTTGTAAAGTGGAAAGGCTCTCTCTCTTTGCATCCAACACGGAATATGGGAAGCCTGGTGCTAAAGATTTTAACTGGACGCAAGATATAAAGAAAAATGTTTTTTATTTTGCATTTGATAACATCAGACACCTTGCAGTCTCTGCCCCTTTTCTTTCAGGTAGAATTTTCTTCTTAAAACTCCGTATTTTAAACCAACATAAAGAATTTTCACAATTACTGTATTATTTATTTTTTCTGAAAAATATTAAAAGCTTCTTTTTCTGGAGATGGAATTATGCCTTTATCAACACTTCACAAAACTATGGTACTCAAAACTGCCATCACTGTACATAGATTCCGTTTTGTCTTACCACTTTTTCCAGCTTTGTTGAATATTTGCATCTGCTAGATCTTTGAAATTTATGAAATTGGATAATCCAAAGGTTCTGGTGAAAGGGAAAAACACCCAACAAATTATTAATTGCTTCCAGAAACTGATCACATTTCCCTGTCTTTCTCTGTTCTTTGTTTCTTAGCTCTTAGATGTGATACTATACAGCAACATTACTAGTGAACATGTAGCCCAAAAGAGTGTATCTCTAAAGTGAATCGCCCAGAGCTACCGACCAAACATCCTCACTAAACACATTAATGAGGGCAGTTAACTAATTTTCTTCAAAAGAGCACTTCTAGGCCAAACTAACATGATAGTCTGAATTCACCTTTAAAGACTTCCATTGCTGGACCTCATTTAGTCTATGGTAAAAACCAAAGCAAAACACTAATCCAGTTCAGATAGGATCAGAATCAATGCAGTACTGTTTTTATCATGAACTTCATCGTAAACAGACTATAAAAATCCCAATTGAAAACAGAAAAACTGTCAACTTCATGGTATTTTGCTGTCAAAACTGGATGACGTAATGTTTTTGAAAGCATAATATCTGTGTTTGGGTTAGTGATTGATTCTCATCAAAACCTGTCTCTCGGGCAGGTCTCAGCTGTTGTTGGTTCTGCACAATAAATTGCACAGATCTGTGACCTTACTAGCCTACTGGGGAACAGCCTGCTTCTCTGTCTTCAGTATTCTATCACTTAGGAAGACTTATGAAATGAACACTTTTTTTATAAGGAATTTTGTAAGGGACTCATTCTAGAAACAACTACACCAACAATTAGCATTATATCTCACTGTTAATAAATGAATCATGTTAATGAGGGTACGCAGGTTCATACCAAATGGAGACCTGGCACTTCATTTTCTCAAGCATTTCAGCTTAGCAAGTAAAATAATCCTTCCTTGTTCTCCTGCAAAGTTCTCTGTAAGCATTTTGTTGGAATATGAGATCAGGAAATGTTTTTGGTTTAGGTTAATTAATCCCTGAATGTTGATCTAAAGCTCATCACCTTTCAGACTGCTCCAGAATCTGGGATTCTGAAACTCTAGGGGTGGAGTGTTACACTGCACCTGCAAGGAGTCAGCATGATGAGAAACTTCAAAGTGAACAGTTTGTGCCCCATTTGATAGAAAAACGGGAAAGTAGAGTGGGGGCTCAAGTGGAAGGATTCCTGGACTTATAAATTACTTTTGCAGTTTAAAAGGAAGTTTTGGGGTTGAGTCTTTGAGCCCCTTTGCCTTTCTCTTCATTCCAATAGGACTGTCCAAGGGAAAAATAACAGAAATCTAGAGTGGTGTGATTTTCAAACTAAGGTCTCATTCAAACCTAACCATTGTAGGTATAGACTTACTTGTATTTTAATAAAAATAAAAAGAAACATTCTGAGAAGTTATCATTGTCAGGTGTACAATGCCTTCTTAAAAAACCTGTCTAGCTTCAGTAAATGCCTTGAGTATCACAATCATCTTGTTCCACACTAGGGATATGTCCATGTGCACACATGCATAAGCACACACACACATAACTCACATAATAAATCATTGAGACAATATCAGTACAAAAGTGTCCCGTAATTGTGAATTATTTTGGGGAAGAAATGTGATGCCAGTGATTGTTCTGGAGGATATTAATTTATCAGACAGGTTTCCATTATTCATCAATTTGAAATGAAGTAGGCAGTCAGGAGAAGCCCAGATGGTTTGAAGAACTGCACGACTCAGACTCCACCTCTAGTTTTCCTAGTTTACGATTATTCTTCATTCACATAAACCAAATCTGAAGTCCAGGAAAAAGAAAGAAACCCTTGATTTTTGTTACTGAAATCCAGGTGACTGACTAATCCTGCCCAAAGATCGGGGGAGTAACAAACAACAAGCAAATTAGATATCCTTCTACTACATGCTTCAGTGAACTCTGTGCAAACAAATAACAGGGTGCTAGATTAAATAAAGATGTAATTTCAATCATGAACTGGATAAGATTTTGTAGATAAAACATTGGAAAGGTTTGTGAAAGAAATTTTATAGTGATTATATATGATATCCACATAAAATAAAAGTTTATTAAAAAAAAGAAAATATTTATAGCTGAAGCTTTACATATGAATGAAAAAGAACAGCAAGTTATAAGGAACTACTCAAATTGCCAGTGGTTTAGGAATGAAAATGAAAGCCCATCTGAAAAACGAAAATGCGGTAAGAAAACATCTATTTGACAATTTTGACTTAGGTACAATAGGACATGAGGCAATCACCATCTCGTAAAGTGCATTCGTAAACAAATTGTGATTAATTAGACAGTCTTTGACAGTATCAATCTTAATTGCCTGCCTTTAATTTGAGGTTTCCAAAGATTCAGAACTCCAGAAAATAAAATCTCTTTAAGTTCCAGTGGGCTGTCAATTAAATTTGACTGATTACACTCACCGTTATCCTATAAAGATAATCCACAATTAATTGCTATACTGTGCAAATTGCAGCAGGACAAGAATAGTTTACAGGCTTAGGGAAATATATGGTAATGTGCACCCATGCTCTCCAGACACCTGAATCTCAATTTTAATATTCCCAATGTCCTTCCAATGTCAGACTTAGTGATTTTTATGGGACTCATTATAGTACATTTCAGCTGCAATTGAAAGATTCTTTAGCATGGTTCATGGCCCATACCTGCCAGATGAATCACTATTACATATACATGAGAAGAAAAGAAATGCAGGCTGGCAAATTCAGTATTCCAGGTTTGCTCTGGGGATGTTTTCTTCAGGATTCTGAGGGCTCAAGGAAAGAACTTTCTCTGGAGGGCTTTCTCAACTCTGCCTGTATGCAAGCTTGGCCATTAAAACTTCCTTTATTTAGAATAAAATTGTGTAGCACCTGATGGTATGAATAGGATTTATAGGCAGACTTAAATGAGATTATGCTGTCATTTTTTCATAGAAATGAATGCTGACATTAAGCACAAATAGAAAAAAATAACTGGGAAGGTGAACATTCAGCCATTAGCAGGTGTGATATGCTGCAGCTGTAGTGTTAAGCAAAGATCCACTGCAGGTAGCTACAGATTCTACAGAAATGGGTCAGAGAACTCACGTTTTTTTAGAAATCATTGAGAAACATGAAAAAGCTGGTATAGGGAAGATTGTTAAAAAATAAAAGGAAGATTATCGTGATTATATTTTGCAACATAAAAAGACAAAGTTTGTGTTAAGAAAATTTTAGTGATGCTTCTGCATTACTGTGAGTGGAGATAAATACAATATAAAAATTATGATAAAACATTTTGACTCATTACTGTGTTTATGTAATATAGCTATTGTCAATGACACTTTCAACACGATCAAATACTTTTATGTTACTAATAGCCAAATGAAAATGTTGTCAAAGATAATTAAGGAATTATTAAGCTATGGCACTAGTTATGTAGCAATTACCATAGCTGCAAAGGAATAATATCTTTCTTACTTACCGATAAGTATATTTACAGTTTCTCAAATCCATCTTTACAGTCAATGAATTCTTATCATGGTATTTTGCTTTCCCTTTCTATTTCTTTTTTGCTAACTCATAATGTATTTCTGAGTTAGTATTTCACAAAGAAATATCACTTAATCCATTGAAGAACTTAACTGTATTTAATGAGGTGCGTGATAAATCTAGACACCATTTACTTCAAGCAAACTTGGAACTAGACTGCTTTCTGAAAGAGCAGAACATCTATTCCTTTATGTAAAAAAAGTAAGACACAGCTATGGCCTATATCCTTAAAAAAAAGTTAATTTAATAAATATGAGAATGTTCTCTTCAGGGTAGAGGATAATCTGTTCTTGGGGTAATCAAAAGGAGTGATGTGTCATGAAAGAGGTTGCCTGTTCTAATTCTCTAAAAAAAAAAAGAAAAAAGGGAAAGGGAAGTAAACCTCTAATTTAAAATTTACATAATTTTACCGTTACTATATTGTTAGGGCTAATATATCTCATAATCTTTCTGGAGCATGAAGGGCTTAAATGCTGTAGAGAATATTGACAGCTGACAGGCAGCATTTATATGAAAGCCATAGTCTTCTCATGTGGTGGTTAAGATGCCGAGAGAGATTTTTTGGCAATACAGATCTAAGAGTGGGCCTGCAGATGAGAGCGTGAGTTACTGTTCCGTTATTGAGATGTGTATGCTTTACTAAAACCTTAAACAATGTGATTATAACAATAATTGTTGCTCAAGGAAAAAGAAAGTATCAGTGTGCTTTTGAAGAACTTACAGAAAATGGAAGGTGTGCTACAACACAGAAAGAGAATAACCTTTCCAGATATGGTAGGAGAGAGGAGGTGGTTCATTCTAGTATCATTAGAATGTGCAACTCTTTAAAGTCATTTAAGTGTGAATGAAAGTACAAATTTGAGAAGCTGAAAGATATTTCCACAGGAAAAAAAAAGAAAGATGTTTGGATTGATTTGAAACATGCCTTAATTTCTAATTAAAACCACATGGAAGTAAAGAATGTCTTGAAAAATAGCCTAAGTAAGAATTAGGGTTTGGTTTTCAAATTAAATTTTGCAAACTTCTTGTCCCAAATATTGAAGGATATACATACAAAATGGAAATGCAACACAGAGCAGACAACTCAATATTTGTAAAATGGCAGCATTGTAAGGACTGTCCTCAGATGGTTTTCAGCTAATAAGGGATTCCTGAAATCCAGTCAAGGTCCTGGAAGAGGTGCAGTTTTCATCTGACTAGTATCAGGGGCTTCACTTGAATCCTTTATGGTCTATAGTTAATAAGAAGAACATAAATTCCTCTGATCTCTTTGTTGGCCTCTGTCTTACATGGTGTTTGTGTAATCCTTCTTATTAAAGGTCTGTTACTGTCTCAGCCTTTTCCATTTGTTATATTGTCAAGGTCCTTCTACAGCAAACAGCTACAGCAAAATTAAGGAGGATAAATTTTTCAGTCTAGACCTCTTCATGAATAACTGTGGGTATGTCTTCCAAGAACTTTAATACCTGCAGACAGCAAAAAGTACCAAAATATTCTCATGGGCACACACAAAATTCTCTGTTTCTCTCCAAACTTCAGTCTAACACAGGTGTTCTGATCCTCAGGGCTTCTGTGTCAGAAATCTGTACCTGATCTTAGGGAAGCAAAAAGTATCTGGGACTTGAGACCTGACCAGATGTAGCTCCCATCCAAGTATTTTACATGAGAAAATTGGACAGGACATTTGTTTTTACTAGCTTTGTTCTCTCAGGCAGCAAATTAAATGGCTTCTCAATAATACCATTCTCACCTCTTGGAGCCCTGGAACAACGTTACCTATAAGAAAATGGTGAAAGTTTACCTTGATTGAATGGATGTTTGGAAATTGGAAGTTCTAAGGTAGCTTTTTAAGTCTTGTTTTAACATACTTTGTATGAGTTATATTGTCCATATATGTATTATTATGTATTAGTTTGTATACATATGTATGTATCCATTTGATTCCAAATTTAAAAAAAAAATATCAGAAGGAAAATGTCTTAGTACAGATTTGTGGACATAATAGAGCGGAATTTGGGAGGTGGATATATTTTTTAACATTTGAATTTCACTTCTCATCAAGATTAATACATAGGATATATTTATTTTGGACAGAGACATATGGTTCTTCATCTCAAAACTCTGAGCTCAGTTGCTTAAAGGAATTTGGGTATGGGCCTAACCATGAGACACTTCTCCATCACTCAGTAAAGATGAATCATGGAAAACACTACCACCTAGTTTTGCTTGTTTTTTTTTTTCTTTCATAAAATGATTGTATTTCCACATAGATATAGCTGAAAGCACTAACAGCTTCTGTGAAGTTCCAGACTGTTTAGAGTCAGATTGGATGCTTCTGGAAAAGAAACATAAATTAACTTTGGTAAACACAGAGAAATAGTGAGATTTAATTTGAATGTAAAATAAGATTGTGTCAGCAGCATGCCTACATGGAGACTTGTTGATTACATGGTTTCAGTAATCGATCTAGCTAACAACTTAAACTTCACAGGACTTGGCCCATTTATGAGCTTTGTAAGTTGAAGTACGACAAACATAAGAGGATTCAGCTTTCCTTAACCCTTCTAAGTCCCATCTACAGGCTTTATGAACTGTGGCCTTTTGAGGTGATCCTCAATACAGAATCTGAAAAATATGTTTTCCTTGTCAAGAGAAATATGCCTTTCTAAGAGCAGGAAATATTTGATTATTCAGTCTTTTCTAAAAGCACTTCATGGAAATACGAAAGATTTTATCTAGATAACCACTGTTTACTGTTCTCCCTCTCTTTTTTTGAATAATGTTGTCACAGCAAAGACTGGCTTTTCTTTGTTATTTCCCAGAGCTTCGGTAATGATGACACGTCAATGAAGCAGGGCTAATTTGGGCAATGGTTTGCCTCCCTTAGGCTGTATTTTTACTATTTTTATAGGAATACCAGCAACTACTTACTTGAAATATTGTCTTTGTTAAGCAGATAGAAGGATCTCTGTTTGGAGATGCCTGAAGAGTCTATTTTTGTTGATCTCAGTATGCTGCTAATAGCTGCAAGAAAGTCATCACTTGGTGAATTTAACACCTCAATTAGTTAAGTATTTTAATTTTCTCATGTCCTTATTCTTCTTCCTCCAGGCTGCAAAGAGTATTCTTTTCTTTATAGAGCAATGAAACCATACTTGGTACGACAACTGACGTTAAAGCCTGGAAACAGAAGGTTAATAGGTCACCAAATACACAATATTCTTTTGGATGAATCTTTAACAAATTTGCCTCCAGTAAGGGATATTAAGTATTTCCAATCCAAAGAACTGGGGTTCTGATTTTGGACTAGTTTTCTGAATGATTTTTTTTTTTTTTCCAAAGCTAAGCTTTTTAAAGTTAAACAGTGATACAATGAAGCCTACAGTGATGTATTTTTTGCACTCATGGTTAATTAACATAATATCAGGGTACTGCTTTGCTCTTCATGTCATACAGGGGTTAGATTAGCTCTTTTCCTAACACATAAGCCTATCGATTTTACAATATTTCGTAAGACTAGCACTTTTAAACTGATTAACAGACTAACTAGCGACAGACTGCAGTGCCTAGTGTCTTTGGTAGAAGCAGACCTTGAAATGCAGTGGAAATCACAAGTGGAATATATGTAATCTTTTACAACACAGCTCTAAGAGTTTTCCAAATAAATGAATTTACATACTTATCTAGTTCGTAATCCACTTGCTAGAGCTTAAATGCAGGAGTTTATCTCAGATTTGTAAAACACAGAGCTATCTTTCATGCAGGATTCCTAGTGCTTTCAGTGCTATTTTTACATTTGAAAGCAGTTCCTTTAAACGGATTGGAAGCTATCAAAATAGGTAGGTTCATCAGAATTCAAACACAGGTATGAACAAAATGACAACAGAAACTTTAATTCAAGAGGATGCACTACTACTTCTAAAAACGACAGTGTATATATATTGATTTTTGTGTCATTTCTTGTAATTCATTATTTAGCCCATTATGTAGCTGAGTCCAAGCCTCTGTTACTCTAAAATCGCTAAATATTCCTCCGCTCAAGATAGATAACAACATGTTAAGTGGGAGATTTAGCAAACCAAAAGTCTCAGTTTTCTTGAAGAAACTTTTAATGGGTGATTTTAAAGGAACTGACTCTGTTTTTCTTACTGTTGTTACAGTCGTTCACCTTAATTATGCACTTGGAACATTACTGTTAATTGCAACAGATTTAAGACCTTCAAAAGTACTCACTTCTGATCAGCCAACAGAATGCCAATAAACAATGTGATTTCTAGAATAAAACTGTCTCAACATAGAAAATAATCCATGATACTAAGAATGTCTAGGTTAGAAAAATTCAGATTTATCTTGTTTGGTGTTTTCCTGATGAAGCTGAAGCTTTTCTCTGTAGATTTACTCGTTATGGACGGCGAAGTGGAAAGCATCTGAATGACTGATAGCAGATCAAATTCAGGAGCCTGTATACTTACT
>VZSZ01002180.1:30833-40908 GCA_013398815.1 Ibidorhyncha struthersii
TTTGTTTTGTTTTATTTCATTTTTTTTACTGATACGCCATTTGACATGGTTCAGTGTTAAAATTCACATGCTTGAAGTGAAGTTTGGGGAACTGTTTTTAAATGCAAGGACTTTTGGGATGCAGACATTATCATCATCTATAAATACTTAGAAGGTAACAGTCAAAATGAGAGAATCTTCTTTTTTTTGTGACAATCAAAATTGAAGGAATATTCTTTTTCCAGAAACCAATATGACAAGGATGACTTGAAAAAGAAAAGAGTAGCAATTACCTAAAAATCAGAAACTGACACAATCACAGTAGAATGTGATTTGTTATAGAGAGCATTCAAATACAGATTAGAAAATACCAAAAATTTTACGTATGTCAATTGTTAATTGCCTGTGTTTACTGTAACTATTCTAAGCTTGAAACGCACCAGTATTAGGTTTAAGTCTATATTATATGAAGTCTTGAAATATTAATGTGGCCAGATTTGGGAAGCATACTTCAAAACAGGCAGTAGGAACACAAGAAGCATAAAAGGTAATAAATGACCCATGAAGGAGAATTGATAGAGGCATGAATGAATGGGAAGAGACAGGAAGACTGAGGAGAACAACATTCTCCGTATTTACCTTGTTCATTTGATTCACTAGCTCACTATTTAAATACGTGTTTGGTATGTTTGTTGTGTCTTTTCACAATAGCTATAGTAAGTAGGATGAAAAGAGATAATTATTGAATAATAAAGGACATTCAGGTTTCAAAGACATTTCTAATAGGATAGTGAGGCAATTTATTTCAGAGTTTCAGAAACTGGGTAATTTCTGTCTCTGGAAGACTAAAGAATGGTTAAGAAAATATTGTTCAAATTACTTAAACAGATTTGTGAAGTGGGGCAGGGATGAAAAAGATGGCCTCTTCAGACCACTTCTAACCCTTTTTTTATAGTATTTCTTATTATATCCATGCTTATAATTTTCCTTCCTAGCAAAAGCACTGGAAGGTAAATGAATTTAGAATAAACATATGTTCATACTCACAGGGAACATGTTTATGTGGAGTTAAGGCTTTGAGATCTTTAAGATTTGCACATTCTAAATATCAGTGTTGCATTTGAAAGTGTAAAAGTCTTATCTATAGATGTAATTAAAATTCAACAGAAATCCATAAATGACCTGCAATCATTAGTCCTTTTTGACAGTAAGATCATAAATCATTTATGAAACGTTATTCGAAACCCAGAGAAAATAGCTTTTCCCTTTGACATGGTCTAGGACACGACCTTCAGTGTTTCTGTTCTATGAGAAGTTAGTAGTCACTTGTAAAGTTAACACTCCTTGAGTGTTCTCAAGAATGTGATAAATTGTCCCTACTTCTCAAACGTTTGTACAGCAAGTACCATATTAGTTGCATTGTTTGACCTGTTTTATAAAGAAAGGGAAGACATTGGTCACAGCAAACCTCACTTCTTTGATGAGACCAAAACCACAAGGCACCTTTACTCTATGGACTGTGGTTTCACATTTTCTGTTAATAGCCTCACATCATTTCTCCTTTCATTTGCTTTTGCCACTCGACACACTAATAAGGCTTAGATTAAAATGCATTGCAGCAGAGGCAGGGGACAGTATGTTGTCTGACACTAGGGACAGAAATAAGAACTTCAGAACAAAAGGCATATGTCTTAACAGCTTGAGCTGAAAAGCCGGCTTCAAGGTGGGAGGCTGTCAAGTGTCCCATCATGTATACTATGTGTGACACACTGAGTCATCCTACAGATGAGTAATTTGGAGAATAGAAAAAGGACGGGGCTTACCGAAGGAAGTCAGGGTGCCTGTGGCAGATGGGTGATTGAACTGTTGGATATTTGTAGTCGGAAAATGAATTCCAAAAATGCAGAGCTGCTTCTGTAGTGTATTGGAGGTCCCTTAGCAATATAATTCAGAGGTGGTCATCATATTCAAGAAAGAATATGTTAAATCTGCTAATGTAAAATTTGAGTTTAAAATTTTTTGAATTACCTTAGCAATTACCTTGTTATTCTAGCTTTACTCAGAATCGATCAAGTTAAACAAGTGTGCCAAATGCATTTTTTCTCAGGAGCAGATCGGGCCAGGTCTCAAGTGCTGTGCAATGATTTCTGCATTAGCACTCTTTCTTGTCATAGCAGCACTTCAGCAATTCAGCAAGGTGGGCTTATATGTCTTTTTATGAGGGATGCTTTTTACATTTCCTCTCTCTGCTGTGCCTAATATGTAAACATGAGGGACTAAAGAGTGGTCAGTGTTTCTATAATGACATGGCCCCCATTGGGCTCGTGCATATTTACTTATTAGTAAATGGTTCACATGCCTTTAAACCCATCACTTACTGGAGCACAAATCAGTCAAAATTTGCATTTTGCTTGCTATTCGGGTTTTTAAACTCATGAGCTCCCTGAATAATGACAAGCATATTTATCCAGGTTAATTGATAAAATCTCCTCAACATAAAGTGCTCTAGGAAACAATTTCAGAACATTTACATGTTGTATTAACATCTCATTATTTTATTCAACACCCCCAGAGCAATGTAGGATGAATTGAATGTGTTTTCCAATGACATTTTCTCTAGTAAAAGCTCATCTACTTATTTTCTAACATACCTATCAGCTGTATTTTGTCTTTTGCTTAAGACCTAAGCATCCTTAAAGATCTAAGCATACAGCTATTTCAATATTGACCTTCAAAATATGAATTCAAACAAAGCAGGTGCTAGATTTTGAGTACTGAATGCTTTCAGCTGATCGCTGTATTTTAGAATGAGATTGAATAGCAAAATAAAAAAAAAATCAGCAGATTTTCTGTATGGTCATAAGCAATATGTAAACAGCAATACAGTCCAAATTTGTTAAGTAAATGACTCATTATAGGCTAGTACCACAAGCTTTTTTCCTACGTTTACAGTTGCTCTTGTGTACCTGAGGACAGTTTTCTATGAATTTACATCACAATAAATGTGTTCTTAAAGCAGTGAAACAAAGAGATGAAATAGATGAGTGGAATTTGTCGTGGAATAAGTCACTCATTGTAAAAGCTCTAGTATCTCAGGTTCAGTTGTTGTATTTTGTTCTGTTTCTTGCTGTTGTCTTAAAGCCTTAACCCTGGTGATTTTTTTCCTATACTAAGTTTCAAACTGGGTCATTTCAAATAATCTCAGTATTAATCCTGTTGGCAGCAGACTGAAAGCAAAACCTTGTACTTTTCTGCTCAGGTGGGAGAAGGAAGACTAACTGATGTTATCATAAATGGGAACGAAGCTAAATACTTGTCCTCCACTACTGAATTGAATGAAATTAGGGCAGAGTACGTTGTTTGTCAATAGAAAGTTATGATGAAAACCAGTCAAAACAAGTCCTGCATTAAATGGGAATGCAGTATCACCTTTTTAGGCTCTGGACAAGTCTCTGCAAAGTTAAGAGGATATGTTTGTCCAAATGTTTACATAATGTAATAATTCTTATCAAACTGTTGAAGTTTAGTATACATTAATCTGTCTTTAAAGCAGATACTTTAAATGGCTAATCTTCAATCAACAGATAAAAATATTTAATTCCACTCTTACAGATATAAAAATGCTTTTTTTTTTTCTCTAGATTTTCTTAAAAGATGAGGAAGGGGCTTTCCATTTAGTTCTGTCTTATTCTCCCTCCTGTTCTAACATATTTCCCTTTTGTAGCCTGTTCCATTTCTTATATTCCTTTCCTCCTTTCCAGCTCTAAACAAAAGAAAAAATGGACCACTTTTCTCTGGCAAACACCAACAGCTGGAGATAAAAATCTGACTAATTCTTATCTATTACATATACATAATTTTCACTAGCCTTTTTTGGGAAATTTTGTTTAGCTTATCTTTTAAGTCATTCCCACAACCACTCACTTTCCTGAACTTTTAATGTCAGCCAGAAGTTACTGCCAGCTATGGGGTTAAAAGCTCGTGAGGAGGAGGTTGCTGTGTTGGTCGGAGTTTACCAGGAAAACCCAGCTGTTCTAAGCAGTGGCTTTGGTATCATTGTGGTTTTGTCTAATGTGCCGATACTAAGCACTTGAGAATGATTTTAATGAAAATGGAATTTTAATCACAGCAGGGATTTACTGACCTACCTGTCTTTTTCCGCTGAAGTTCAATATTTAGACATCACATTATTACATTCAGAATTTCCTGTTTAAGTCCTATTTTATGGTCTGACAACCAAATCCTTCTGAATTCCGGGGTTTGCATCCAGGCATCAATACAACCACACAGCCCTGACAATACAAAGCTGCTCACAGCACGGTTATTACAGAAATCCTGTAGGACAACAGTAGCGGATCCTGATTTTGGAGTTCTCAGAACACAGTGGCTCTCCCTCTGCTCTCTTTTTTCTGTGTAGCTGAAAACAGACTATCATACTTTGATTCTCCAGTGTTTTCCCAGGATCTGTTGGTGTGAGTCTTCAGTATTAAGTAGGCAGTGATGATTTTAACAGTCCACAATGGATTTCCTATTACTTTGTATTTAAATTCTTTTTCATTGCAAGTTCATTTCTACTTTCCAAAACATCGAGTGGCAAGAAACTCCTTAAGTCAGCCATGACTCCTGTAAGTACTTTGGTTTTGAACCTGGCTCCTGTCTGCTTCATCTGATGTTTCCTAATTTTTGTATTTAGAGGGAAAATGAGTATTCATGTTCTGTTCACCTTCTCTATTCTAATTATAGTTCTATTATCTTACCTTTATGTCTCTTCTCTTTAATCATGTATTTAATCATGAACTATCTTTCCTATATGGTCTTCTATATGTTTTCATCTCTGTCCTAACTTTCTTTAAATCATGTCCTTAATCAAGCTATGATTTTTTTTCTTTCCCTTTCAATTTTAATTCCATACTCCTGTGTAATGCTGTATGTTTGCTCTCTGTGAAATAATTAGAGGAGTGGATAGACGAAGATGTCTGGCTTCCATTTCACTGGGTCCTTAACAGTTCCACTTCTCATGAAAGCCCAGCACTTTTCAAAGGAGAGCAAGTTTTTGCTTTCCACCCTTTTTGCAGTAGATGCTTTTGGTCCTCAAACATATTGCATAACAGTTGAAGCTGGGAAAGTGTCTTATTACTTATCACATTCTTTAAGTATACTTAAAGGATCTGCTAAGGACATCATCAGAAATCAGTGACAAGCTGCAGGTTTTTGTTGCACATTTTCAGTGAATAATTCTAATGGAAGATATTCGTGCTGGATGTCATTCACAATCTTTTTGCTTTATTCTTTTCTTATTCATTTGGGCTGACCAGGTTGGTTAGATAAATCACTTGATATTAGTATGAAATGCTTATAACAATTTGTTTTTATTCCTTGCTTACATGGATATTTTCTGGATGAATAGATCTTTCCCCCTCCGTTCAGTCCCAGTCCCCTTCTGAAATTCTGCATGGGAAAAAAGAAAAACAACAAGCCTTTTTTCAAAATACCTGGTTTGTTTTTGCGAACAATTGATGTAAACTGAACTAAAAGAGAATTGATCTGGGGGCAAACCTAACCTTAGAAAATTCTCACGAATGCAGTAAGCTTCACGAAGAGCAAAGGCTCTTAAAAGTCGTTGCTTATTTCACTTGTAATAGTATTAAAGGTAAATGTAGCAAACTTGATGAACACAGGATGAATATTTAACTCCAAGACAGCAAGGAGGTTGTCTGGTCTGTTTTACTATTGTTTAGGAGTCAAGCAAGTGCTACATGAAATAACAAATCTTAATTAAGAAATGTGATATGTTTTCTTTTTCTGGAGGCTCTGCTCTGTTTGATTCCAACGATACAGCAACACCCAGAGGTACCAGGGCTCTTGAGTCTCACAAAACTGCTACTGTCCAGGAAGAGAAACACGGAGAATGATACAGAGCTGGGAGGGGGCAGAGAGAGATTTTTATTGGAAGCTGTTGAAATGGTTGCTATGAGACTTTCTCCAGCTAACACAGGCACAGCAGCGAGTGTGAGGCTGATAAATCGTACCTCTTGCATTATACCTTTCTTTTCTGCTTTTGTTTTCCCCGAACACAGCTTTTATAGTTGTTTAAGATCAGAGAAAGCACCTGCCAGTTGCTTTTTCTTCCCTTTTGCTCCCTTCTTCTGCCTCGTGCAAGATGGAGCTAGAAAATGAAATGATCAGCACCTCCAGCAATTCTTCAGCAGGCTCCAGAGAGTACAAGGTGGTGATGCTAGGAGCCGGGGGAGTTGGCAAAAGTGGTAAGTTTGAGCAACAGTATTTTTGGGGGTAAGGGGTGAATGCGGAGTGTAAAGTTTACGGAAAAAGAACATTGTTTAATGAAGGGATTCTTTCCTCTTTCTCTTGCACATGGGTTGGGTAATAGACTGTAATTCGTGACTGGGGCAGTGAGTCAGCTTAATTTGTTACAGACTGAAATGTTATAAACCTTTATAATTGGATATTTTTGTAACACTAACCTTGGCTCTGTTGCATATGAGAGGAAAGCGGTCAGCCTGCTGCTGTTAGTTTAACAGCAAGTGGTCATGTCACTCTAACACTTGGTGAGGGGTGATGGTTTGCTGGGTAGTGTGGATGTAACTTGTTGGCCTGCCGGTCCTTGTGCCCAGGCAGCAACGATACTAACTGCAAAGTCAGCTGTACAGTGCAAAGTGTGGAGGATGCCTATAGTGTCTCTGTTTTCTTCCCCACATCTTCTTTCGATTTTTTTTGCTGAGTGTCATTACGGCTCAGCTGGTGTTAGTCTCCTCTCCGGACAGTTACTGAATGCTTGTCTAAGTCTCTCTCCAGGCGATAAGGTAGATTTGCAGTATATTTTAATATCACTGTCCAGTGCTGGCAAGATATGCTGGTGTCTGACAATGGTATCTCTTCAGAGGAGTCATTATTTTTTCCGGACAATGCTTTCTTTTTCCCAGATATTATCACCTTTGATTTATTCTCACTGACACTAACATTCTCTGTTCTTAAAAAGACTCTGCTGAACATGCAGTGTTTGTCTCAGAAGCTAGTGTATTGAGCTGGCCACACAACAAGCATTTGATTACATCTTCTGGAAATTCAAAAGAAAAAGAGATAATATAACACATCCAGGCTAAATTCCAAAGAAATTTCAGGATAAACAAGCTGTGACACTGGGCAGTGATAGTTGTCTAGATCAAACAAGTTTTGTCTCCTATTCAAACAAGAAGACAAGGTATAGATGCAAAAAATTAAATATTGGGAGTGGATATAATTTCCTCTCTGTATCCATAATCTCTGGGTTTTTTTGTTATATCTGGCTTCAACTTCAGTGGCACGTCTTTCAATGAAAGCTATTTCCCATCAGTAGTGCTTAACCAAGCAAACAATTATTGCACAGGTGTTATACTAAGATCATTATATAAAATGGGAAAGAAGAAAATATTGGTGATCTCAGAGAAACTTTCTGCAGTATCGAGTTATATTTTTCATGGTATAGTAAGTATCCAGGATGTGTCAACTGGAACTTTCAGTAAATTGTTACTTTTTTTTTTTCTGAGTGTATCCAAAAGATGGCAGCAATTTTTCCCAAACATATTATTATAAGAACGATGTAATTTTGAAGTCTTGTTCACCAAAACAAAAGATATTACAAACTATATCATATTCATAGTATAACTGAATCATAACAGCCAAATTTTATATACACATTGAGTAAACTTTAGACTTCCCGTTTACTATTAGATAAAGCACAAATGAAGATTATTCAGTCTTCTTGTTCAGAAAACATTAGCTGCTGATTTCATGAGAATAAAACCTTCAAATCTGTGGACTACACAAGGTAATGATACCTCTTCAAAGCTGAGTGTCACATAATTCTTATGAAGAATTATGTGTCTGGGTGGTCTAGAGAAATAAAAATAGGGTGAAGTGGATAGTTAGGACATTCAATGGGATTAATTAAAACCTTCTGTTGTTGTCATAAAAGTGAAAATTCTGGGGAAAAAAACAGCAACTGAGAATTAAGAGTGTAGCAGAAAGGAAGTGGGCAGTTCATCATTTGGTGGCTCTGAACTTCCAGTGTGGAACAGGCATGAACGGTTTCAGTAGAATCCTGACAGATAGTCCAACTGATAGAATTCTGGTAGACATAAGGAAAAATTGATGTCATTCCATAATCCATGAGGTCATTCTGACTGCGGTATAGGCAGGATTAATATACACTTAATTAAACACAGAAAAAGGCCCGAATGACAACTTTTATTCCCCAAGATGACTTCTGTTTTCCCCTAATGACCTAGATTCACTCTGTCCAGGAAATCATTAATTTAACCATAAAAAAAGTGTCAGAGTAGAATAAGGATGAAAGATTTTAAAAAGTTCCATTTCCAATTTAGATTTTGACAGGTAAGTGATATATGGCATCCTCTATTGATAAGATCCTGGCTTCTTTCTATTCTTCTCCCTCCTCTTTCACTTTTTAAGTCATGATAAAAGCAGTAACAGCTGGGGTTAAGTTGTTGAGTGGGAAACCTCTTTTGGATGAAAACCTTTCCATTTTTCATTTGGCTCAATATTAAATAATTCAGGTTTGGAAAGAATTTTCCTAAAGAACCAAGCTGCAGAATTGTTAGAAGATTTCTTTTTACCCTGGACATAGTTCACTTCTAGAGGTCCCCTGGGCTTTTTGACCTTCTGTTTCTCACCCTCTTCTGCTGTCTTACTGTGCCACTTCATACTGCATGTATAGATGTCTTTGAGTTGAAAATTCCATGCCCATTACAAGCAGCTGAGGGTGGTGACTGTGTGTGTGGACGAGGAGGAATGAAGGACACCAATAGTGGATGTTCTTTTGGTGTTGGTGTTTATAGAATATTTATTTTGGGTTGTCAGGCTTGTCTTTTCAGTTCTGTGCTCTGAGATGGCAGACAGTCCAGGGTAACAGCCAACCTCCTGTTATTTGGTCTATTCAGTGCAGTAGAAATTTCACAAGAATTGGTAATAGATGATAAACTCAGCACATCCAGATCTGATGACCACCACATTCAGAGTAACGATGTGTAAACTGAAAATTGTTTAAGAATTGTTACTTAAGGGTCCTCACATTTCAAAATCAGTGCCAGAAAAAAAAATAAAAAAATCTGCCACTATTTTATAGGAGGAAAAAACACCATCTCCCAAAACCCAGAGTTCAGAACAAATAGGTAATAGTGGTGCTTAATTAAAATGTACAAAGATATATGTAAATTTTGCTGGGAATGTCTGTACTGTAATTATAGATTATAGATTCCCTAGAATGAGTTATCTCTTCTAAGACTTCTGAAAATAGAACCATTTTTGTTTTCAGAACAATATGCTAATTTGTTACTTTGTGTAGGTTGTGTCTGCATCAAGAACAGCTATACACACTGCTGCAAGTTCAGAAAAAAATTAGGCTAGAACCAGAAATTAAACTGAAATGAAATAAAATAAAAGTAAATTTTCTACTGACTCTTATTTGATTATAGTCCGTACTGAAATTGCACATTTCTAGTGACAGTTAAATTTCAATTAAAAAAGATATTTTGACACTCAGGTTCTCTGGTTCGATGACAAATCTCATGTCAGCTCAGTACCAGTCAAACCTACCTCAAGTTGACTGATGTAAGATTTAAAACCTAAGAATCTTAGTGGTTTTGAAACAGGTTTTGTTTGCAAATACCTCCAAAGATCTGCATCTGGACAATGAACCTAGTACTCTCATCGTCTCTAGTCTGATGCAGTTCAGACCTCTGGGTTTAGCTCTATTTTTCAGTGTTACAAAAAAATGCATACAAAAGAGCCTCTAAATCCTGAGACCATGCATTGCTGGCTGATGTCGAGCAAACGAATTACACTAATAAAAATAATTAACTGTAGCACATTCTGCAAAACATTAGCAATAATTAACTGACGGGTTGCACAGTGACTACCAAAAATAACAAAAAAATTGATGTACCTGTGTAACTGAATAAAATAGAAAACCTCTGCCTAATGAAAAATTGTTATCTAGGCATCCTTCAAATGCTGATAAAATTACACCATACTCTAATGTGGCTGAATGAAAGTGTTTTTGTAGGTTGGGTTTGTTTTG
>VZSZ01002180.1:40957-58146 GCA_013398815.1 Ibidorhyncha struthersii
CCCTAATGTTAGTTAAAGTTGATTAATTTGAGTGAAGATGATCTACTGTTTTTCCTGGCAAATGGAATTACATGTTTATCCATAGAATGGGTGTATCATAGATGCAAAGTGAATTTCATGCTACGTGTTCTTTGAAAGTTGCATTTCAAATGAGATCTTTTTTCAAAAATTCAAAACCTAATTAATATTTGTTGCTAGTAAGTTGGGTTTTTTTTTTTTTTTTAACCTTAGAGAAAATCAAATGGATTGCCAGTTTATTTGTTGCCACCTTAAAACAATTGAAGGGATTGTCAAATAATTACCCCAAGATTTTTGGAAAACTAATATATTTTTAATTTTAAGATACAGGTTTGGAAAACATTTGGCTATACATTTCCAGTCTTCAGTCTTCAAAAAAATAAAAAAGAGGGAAAGGGAAGGAATTAAGAAAAGATTCTCTTAAGGTTGTTAGAGGAAGAAGATGAAGAAATGTGTTTCTCAGCCTGATCTGGTTAGGGGATGCATGCTTTCCCTATTGATTTCCTCTGGGTTTTTTTGCCAGTGTTGCACAAATGCTGTATTTCTACAGAAACAGGTGACTCATCCAATTAATTTCAGGTTCGTGTGTACAAAATAAGTTCCAAAATGTGTAAAAACAGCAATGTGGGAACTTCTGTACTAGGAATTTGCTTAATTCCCCAATTATCTTTTATTTATATGATCAACTGCCTTTTTTTTTTTTTTTTACTAGTTTACCTCTTATTCTGTCTAGATAAAACAAATTCTGTGCCTATTCATTTCAAACACATCCTTATAGTAAGAGTCCCCAGTAAATAGAGGTGGTACCATGGAGTGTGTACTGGAGATCTGGCTCACTCCAGCTATTTGTTAATCCCTTGGAGATAAATTAGCATATGATCTGGGCTACACTGGAAAAGGATGAAGAGGATAGGTAGAGATGTCACTGGCATCAAAAGAGCTGAGGGTGAAAAGTGCCAAGGCTCAGTATTGTAGAAGACACGTCATACATTGATCAAACAAATTTTCGGTAGTTTTTTTTGGTGGGGGATTGGTTTTGGCTTGTTTTTTGTTTTTCCCCAGTATGTTCTCAAGTACAGCTATGTTTCCCTAAATGACTAGTGAATTGACCAAGGGAAAAAGTCTGGCCTTCTGTTGTCTTCTGCGCCAAACCGATAGTGAGGATAAAGGTGGAGGATTAAGTTGCTGCTTGCTATGAGCCAAGGTGAAAAGGTAGCCCTTCAAGTGCCTGGGCATGCTGTGGACTACAGTTAAGACAAACCAAGTTGCTTTTTTCCCCCCAAAGTCAATATAAGTATAGCTTTTGGTGTTTAATTTGGTGCTGCTTCTCCTGTGACTGCACAAATACCTGTCTTTTTTTTTTTTTAACTGGAGTAGAAATCAAGATACCTACTTAATAAAGACACACATCTGCATCCCTCTGAAAATAAATGTTTGTTCCATTATCATCTTCTGTCTGAAAAAAAAGTAATTTGGATTTTTACAGCCAAATATAAGACCCTAGGAATTTCAGGGAAAGGATTAATTACACTCATTCAAATGAAGAAAAGGAAATAGAAAATAAAAAATGGAAAGGAAGAAAGGATATCTATTTGTTGACCAGATTAAAACATCCTTGCTTGGTAATAGTTCTGAAAGCATAAGGATATCGATCACTCAAAATGACATATAAATTCCCTTGGTCACTTTATAGTACTGACTGTAACCTGTGATCGGCTGTGACCTGATGTGTAAGTGTCAGTGCAAGGCTGGGAAAGAAAGAGGAGACAGCAGAATACTAACACTAGTACAGCCCAAAAGACATAGTAATTTTCTTGACGGTTATGTATCCATGGAGAAAATTTCCTAACTGAACACTGTAAGCAACCAGCTAAGTTTGTCGTATCTGAGATGCTGTAAACTAAATTACAGTCATAGTTCTAATGAACAATTAAAAATTTTATAGGCAGATTTGTGTTGGTGTAGGTTGTATTTTCTCCATTAAAAAAACCCAACAAACAGTGTAAAGAAGGCCCACCAATGCCAAACAACCACATCCTCGGGTATGGGGAACTTCCATTTTTTCCCATAAACCTGTTAAGCACTGGAGACTTTAGAAATACAGAGTTCTGGTATATTTGTGATGTTTGATAGCAAAGCTGTTCTTGTGTTTCAATTACCTTCACAGATATTGCATTTTTTTCAAGCTCGATTTTGTGTAATTCCAACTTCTAGTCATTTTATCTTATCTCTTCTTTGCTAACAACTTTGAAAAACTCCCTATTCTTTTACTTTCCTATCTGTTAATACGTATAGACAATGGTCGCTTCACATCTTGATCTTCTTGCTCTTCAATAGATTGAGCATCTGAAACCTCACTTGTAGAAGCTTATTTTCCTTTTTTATCCTTAATTTGGGTGCCCTAGTATTTCCACATCATATTTGGAATACGAATTCCAAAAATGGACATGCTGTTCTGTTAGTGGTCTTAGTAGAAGCAATATTGTTTACTTATTTTGTCTTGACCGTCCTTTTTAGTTCCTCTGAGAATAAAGAATTCTTTTGTTTAGGTATAGCTCACCGAGATCACATACCGAGAAATATTGCAGCAACCCTTAAGATGCTTACTTTTTCCCCCAACATAGTCACCTGTGCTATCACATCTCTAGTGATGACCTGAATTCTGCATTTCCGTATGTGTTATCCTATTTTGGAAGCATTTTGCTGGGTTGTGACCACTGAAAGTGATGATTCAAATAATTCTGGACCCATTTCCAATATTCCTCATTTATCTTTAGTGTGTTTGTTATTGACTTGAAAGGATTAAACACATTGCTTATTCATTAATTTTCTTGACTATGGGCGTACCATGTGGCCAAAATTATTTGCCTTGGAGAAACGTGTTAAAGATGTTTTCATTATTTTGCCAGTTCTCATAATTCAATGGCTGTAGGGGTGAAGGGTTCAACCATGGCTCCTGAATTTAATAGCATGGTTTCTGCACGTGAGATGCCAATTGGCTACTGAGAAAGCTGTCTGCAGTTCTGGTTTCTTCTGTACCAGACACCATTTGATAAATAGATGAGCAGCTTGTGCTGGGTATCATCTCAAAGCACCTGGGTGAAAAGAAGGTTATCAGAAGTAGTCAACATGGATTCACTAAGGGGAAGTCGTGTCTGACTAATCTGATAGCATTCTATGATGAGGTCACTAGATGGGTGGATGAGGGGAGGGCAGTGGATGTTGTCTACCTTGACTTTGGCAAGGCTTTCGACACTGTCTCCCACATCATCCTCACTGGCAAGCTTAAGAAGTGTGGGATAGATGGATGGACAGTGGGGTGGATTGAGAACTGGCTAGCAGATAGAGCTCAGAGGGTTGTGGTTAGTGGTGCAGAGTCTAGTTGGAGGTCAGTAACAAGTGGTGTCCCTCAAGGGTCAGTACTGGGTCCAGTCCTGTTCAATATATTCATCGATGATCTGGACGAAGGGATGGAGTGTACCATCAGCAAGTTTGCTGATGACACTAAACTGGGAGGAGTGGCTGATACGCCAGAAGGCTGTGCTGCCTTACAGCGTGACCTGGATAGGCTGGAGAGTTGGGCAGAGAGGAACTTAATGAAATTCAACAAGGGTAAATGTAGGGTACTGCATCTGGGGAGGAATAACCCCATGCATCAGTACAGGTTGGGGGCCGACCTCCTGGAGAGCAGCTCTGTGGAAAGGGACCTGGGAGTCCTGGTGGACAACAGGATGACCATGAGCCAGCAATGTGCCCTGGCGGCCAAGAGGGCCAATGGCATCCTGGGGTGCATCAAAAGGAGTGTGGCCAGCAGGTCGAGGGAGGTCATCCTCCCCCTCTACTCTGCCCTGGTGAGGCCGCATCTGGAATACTGCGTCCAGTTCTGGGCTCCCCAGTTCAAGAAGGACAGGGATCTGCTGGAGAGGGTCCAGCAAAGGGCTACAAAGATGATTAGGGGATTGGAACATCTTTCATATGAGGAGAGGCTGAGGGATTTGGGTCTCTTTAGTCTGGAGAAAAGAAGATTGAGGGGGGATCTTGTTAATGCTTTCAAATACTTGAAGGGAGGATGCCAGGGGGATGGGAGCAGTCTTTTTTCAGTGGTGCCCATTGATAGGACGAGGGGTAATGGGCACAAACTTGAACATAGGAAGTTCCATCTTAACATGAGGAGGAACTTCTTTACTTTGAGGGTGGTGGAGCACTGGAACAGGCTGCCCAGAGAGGTTGTGGAGTCTCCCACTCTGGAGACATTCAAAACCCGCCTGGACGCTGTCCTGTGCAACCTGTTGTAGGTGACCCTGCTCTGGCGGGGGGGTTGGACTAGATGATCTCCAGAGGTCCCTCCCAACCCTGACTATTCTGTGATTCTGTGATTCTGTGTGTGAGAGTTCAGAGAAGATGAACAGAGATGATACAAGGGCTGATGCAATGTGATTTATGATGAAAGATGACTATGTCTATACTCAAATAGGTCTGTCAACCAGTAGTCCACGATTCTTCATTGTGCAACTTACCTATGTATGCAGTGATTTAATGTAAATGGGTCTGGATGCAGCTTAATGTGAATGGTTTGGTCTATCCAGCTTCGCCCATCATGACATCCAGATAATGAATACCCATTTGAATAAGGCTAGCAAGTGGGCTGGTCACTGTCTGTGCCACTTTGGCACAGAGGACAGAGTATGTATGATATTTGAAGGTAATAAGTATAAAGAAAAGAAGACACGTTTTCCAAAATTTGAGGAGGAATGAGACCAGAATTGGTTAATGGAGAGTAATCAGTTAAGTGGTAAAATTAGAATTAAAACATGTATAACTAGAGATCTTCAGGCCTGGCTTCCTTTGGTCAACAAAAGCTTCATTTTTACAGTGAAGATTTCAGTGAGATGAATACTGCTCAACTTTTCCCATTCATACTGCTTGCTATGAAGAGGCAGGAAACCTTCTGGGCTGTTCCTCAACAACAGGAATTGAACTATCAAGGACCCTCCTGGTTTCAACCACACACAAGTCTGCCATTTGAAATGCCCAGACTGAAGTCTCAAATAAGGGAACAAGCACTGTTTCATGACAATGACTGGGCACAGTCGGTATCTTTGCTGTAAACAATCTGTTGAGGCAACGACAGGAGCTGCTTCCCTTCCAAGCCGTCCCTGCTGCTGAGCTGAGCCATCTGCAGCATTTTCGGCACATGCTCCTGCTAGAATTTGGATGAGATTAAATCCATTAGGGACACTCTTGAAAGCACAATTAGGAAAGACTTTTTTTTTTTTCATTCTGTTGCTGCTTTCATCTCTTTTCCTTCCACAATTTCTGTTTTATTTCCTTCCATTCCTCTGGTAATCTTTTTCCACTTTTAATTTGTTCATTGACTTAATTAGCCTCCCTTTATGCCTGCAATCCTTTCCAATTTTTTTTTTCCTAGAAGCTAGAAGACTCATAGTGCTCACACAGCTCCACTGACAGGTATCAAATGTTACCAAAGCATTGTGCAGGGTCATACTTTCAAAGGTCTTGCTGTCTCGGGAAGACACTTTGCTTCAAGCTATAGTGATTTGCTAATGCATTCTGTGCCCACCAACCAGATCCCAGTGAAGACACTGGTTAAAACCACTTTGTCTCAACATGTGTAGAGAACATCCAAAAGAAGAGTTTGTATATGTGTGTGCAACTCTCAGGAGTTGCGAAGTTGGGCTATTGTGATTCTGGCCTCCAAAAGAGGTATGTTTTCAACTTAGTTACCTGTTGTAAAACAGTGTTTTATCTTTTCGTTCAGACAAAACTCGGGTATGTAGTTTTGTAATTCTGTAATTCTTATCCATTTTCACATGCACAAAATAAAGGAACCCTAGTTGAAATTCTTATTCTGTACCAGATCCTTTGATTCCTTTAGTAACTTTACTAGGGTACTAGCTGCATGACAGCTAGTTGTATTATATTGAACTGTTGCATGCTGAACAGGATCTGAAGTGTCTTTACAGAAACATCTTTAACAGCTTTCAAAAACTGCACTATTGTTTCAGATTCTTGCTCATAATTCTCAAAACCAAACCCAAATAATTTCAGATTCTTCATTGTTTCAAATCAGCAGACCTCTAGCTTCTTAAATCCTGCAGAATGTTACTCAGGCTGTAAAGTTTCTCCTTCTCTAAAATTTTGTCTGGAAATTTCTTAAGTGGAGATGATGTTTCTGTCTCAGCTTGAATAAAAAATAATCATTAGATATTTTCTACGCAGCGAATAATCTTACTTGTGTTGTCTGGTGACAGGGTCATCTGTTTACTCACCACACAGTATACTAGAGGTTTGCTTCATACGGGATCTGCCACTGTATACAGCCAATGAATGTATCCTGGGCCTCATGAGGTCTTGTTTGTAGATATGCTCTAGAGACACCTTATTTCTCTACTGGGAACAGAGGAGAAGAAAGAGTAATCTATTGCAGTAATCAAGTAGCCCCCCATGAGCTCCAGAAACCTGGTTTCCTATGCCGTTCTTTCACTTACAGTAGGTTCAGTGGATTTTCAGGTATCTAATAATAGCTGTGAATTTGCATCATAGTCTCTCTCTCAGTGGGTACTCTGTTTACTAATCTGTTTTTAGAAAAGCGGAAGTCAAAAGACCCTTTTTTAGAATCTTTCTTCCATGTAAATTGACCAAGATACTTAACTGTTCTTAAATGTCTGACACAACAAGAATCTCAGAATCACAGAATCACAGAATCACAGAATGGTCAGGGTTGGAAGGGACCTCTGGAGATCATCTAGTCCAACCCCCCCACCAGAGCAGGGTCACCTACAGCAGGCTTCGCAGGGTGGCGTCCAGGATGGTTTTGAACCTCTGCAGTGTAGGACACTCCACAACCTCTCTGGAGAGCCTGTGCCAGTGCTCTGACACCCTCAAAGGAAAGAAGTTCCTCCTCATGCTTAGATGGAACTTCCTATGTTCAATTTTGTGCCGATTACCTCTTGTTCTATCATTGGGCATCACTGAAAAAAGACTGTTCCCATCCACCTGGTACTCTCCCTTTAAGTATTTATAAGTATTGATAAGATCCCCTCAGTCGTCTTTTCTCTAGACTAAAAAGACAAAAGTGCCTAAGCCTTTCCTCATAAGGGAGATGCTCCAATCCCCTAATCATCTTAGTAGCCCTTTGCTGGACCCTTTCCAGCAGTTCCCTGTCCTTCTTGAACGGGGGAGCCAAGAACTGGACACAATACTCTCCAAGTGGCCTCACCAGGGCAGAGTAAACGGGAAGGAAGACCTCCCTCAACCTGCTGGCCACTCTCTTCCTGAGGCACCCCAGGATGCCATTGGCCTTCTTGGCCACCAGGGCACATTGCGGGCTCATGGTCCTCCTGTTGTCCACCAGGACTCACAGGTCCCTTTCCACAGAGCTGCTCTCCAGCAGGTCGGCCCCTAACCTTTACTGACGCATGGGGTTATTCCTCCCCAGGTGTAGGAACCTTGCCCTTGTGGAACTTCATTAGGTTCCTCTCCATCCAACTCTCCAGCCTACCAAGGTCACATTGTATGGTAGCACAGCCTTCCAGCATGTCAACCACCCCTCCCAGTTTTGTGTCATCAGCAAACTTGCTGATGGTACACTCTACCCCTTCATCCAGGTCATTGATGAATATATTGAACAGAACTAGACCCAGTACTGACCCCTGTGGAACACCACTCATTACTGACCTCCAACTCAACTCTGCACCACTACCTTCTGAGCTCTACCTGTCAGCCATTGTTCAATCCATCCCACTGTCTATTCATCTAACCCACACTTCCTAAGCTTGCCTGTGAGGATGATGTGGGACACAGTGTTGAAAGCCTTGCTGAAGTCAAGGTAGACAACATCCACTGCCCTCCCCTCATTCACCCATCCAGTCACGCCATCGTAGAAGGCTATCAGATTAGTCAGACATGACTTCCCCTTGGTGAATCCATGTTGACTCCTTCTGTTAACCTTCTTTTCCTCCAGATCCTTGGAGGTGATGCCCAGAACAAGCTGTTTCATCATCTTTCCAGGGATAGAGGTGAGACTGTCCAGCCTGTAGTTTCCTGGGTCATGCCTCTTGCCCTTTTGGAAGACTGGAGTGACATTGGCTTTCCTTCAGTCCTCAGGCACCTCACCTGTTCTCCAGGACCTCTCAAAGATGATGGAGAGTGGCCCAGCCATGACTTCTGCCAGTTCCCTCAGCACTCGCAGGTGCACCCCATCAGGCCCCATGGACTTGTGGATATCCAGTTTACCTAACTGATCTCTTAACTTTTTCTTCTTCAACCAAGGGAAGGTCTTCCTTCCTCCAGACTTTCTCTGTTACCCGCAAAGCCTGGGACTCCCAAGAGGTGGCCCAAGCAGTGAAGACAGAAGCAAAGAAGGCATTCAGCAACTCCGCCTTCTCTGCATCATCTGTCACGACTGCATCTGTCTTGTTCAACAGCGGGCCTACATTTTCCCTAATTTTCCTTTTGCATCCTATATACTTAAAGAAACCCTTTCTATTGACCTTGACATCCCTCACCAGGTTAGTAGTAATAAAGAAGTAGGAAATCACATAAGCTTCCACTGTTTTCCAAACATGCTCAAAATGACAATTGGCTGTGATATCTGAGGATGGAGAAGTCGTTAGGAAAAAAGGACATCAGAAGATAAATCAGAAACAAACTGAGCAGTGGGAGGGGGGAATGTAATAGAGATGGACAATTAAGAATAAAGAACAAGAAATTAGAAAAAACAGAGGCATAGGAAAAATTTGAGAAAACAGAAAGCCAGACAAAGATGAATAAAAGCAACAGTAAGGGAGTAAACAGATAGAAGGGACGGGCAGTAGTTCATTCTTCAAAGAGCATTTTTTCAGATGCTGTCTTTTCATTGTATTTATCCTACTAGATGTTACTTGTCCATAGTTATACTCCAACATCTTCTGCATGTACTGGTGGCCGAAAAGTATACAGAGGTCACGTCAGCCCATCTTTCTCCTGCCTGTGTGACTCCTTATCCCATGTTTCTCACCCACTGGCTTTCGCAGAATCATAGATTCATCTAGGTTGCAAGGGACCTTTAAGATCATCACGTCCAACCATCAACCTGGCACTGATTAGCCCACCACTAAACCATGTCCTTAAGCACCATGTCTACCCGTCTTTTAAATAAAAGAACTTTTTCTTAATATCCAATCTAAACTGAGAGACAGCAGCACTACTCTTTGTGGCCTGGCCCCTTTTTACCCAGCTCTTCAGGTGCTATAGAAGCCTGCCTCAGCCATGGACAAGGCTGTGTAAATCTAACGTTAATATAAATTTATGGGGTGCAAGGCAAAACAGTGCTTCTCCTGTGTGGTGTTCTCACAATCATCCAAAACTTAGAGGAGTCTGCAACCCCAGCCTTAGCAATACCTAGCACCTAGTGAAACCAGGGGGAGGCCCAGCATTTGTCAGACTCTTCTCTGTTCTTTGAAGAATTACTTCCATCCACACACCAAAATCTCAAACAAAATAATGAATCACAGTGGTACTCGAGATATACTTCACTCAGTGCCAGGAAAAAAATTCAGTCCTTTTTTCCCCCAATCTGGGAAGAATGTCAAGATGCAAAGCAAAAATATATGTCTTTCTATATGTTTTCTCTTATTCTTTGTGACCCAGCTGTTATCGTTGTTCTCATTCCCTAGGTTTTACTGCTTATCACACTTGCTTACAAACAAACAGCTACCTCCTTATAATCAAATTTGGACAAATGGTGGTAGGAGGAAAGTCAAAACAAAATGCCAGTGAATATAAACAGCTTTAAATACACATATCATTGAAATGTAGTCATGTAAGATTTATTTAAGTGTAAAGTAACACACATTTTCACTCTTTAAGGCAAATAGTTGTTAGTGCCAATGTGTTATTCAAAGAATTATAGAAAGCTTTGCAAAACCTAGTGAGATAACCACTACTACTATTTGACAGTGACAGTATATTTACAGAATAGAATTATTTGATGACTGAAAGCCTTTATTCCTCAATGTCATTTACATATAAAGAGCTATGGATCAAACTAGTTTGCGAAGCTGTTTCATGTGTTTCTGAAGCATCACTGTACCTGGTGGATGAGTATTACTGTATTAAGTTTCAAGCATTAGTTAAACCGTTTGGTATGTAGGGATACTTCAGAGTGGTGTAATTCAAGAACATTAATAAAGGTGTGAATAAAGTGTATTTCTCCTTGTTTATAAGAATGAAAAGTGCAGAAATCAAAATTTTTGTTCCAAGAAATTTTTAACTGTTCGCTTCCTGACTCTGAGTATCTCAAATGCAGTTGATAAAAACTGTAGGCAGTGAATACTTTACAGGGTCAGAACTCCTGGGAATATCTTTGGCACCACTGATGTTAATTTAGTCACAACAAAAGCAGGATGTAGATTAGGAACAGATTAGATAGCCTGTAGTAGACCTGATTGCTCAGGAAATGACCTAGGTAAACAGAATACCAGTTTGCATTGTGATGAAAGTTCCTGAGGGAATCGAAGGTTTCCCTGGCTCACAGTTCAAGTATGACGCAATAGACAAATACCATGAATAATTTTTTTATGGGTTTAGTGCAAAATCGGTTGCTAAAATACCATTAAGAAGCTGGCAATAGAATTACTTTCTTCTGAGTTCTAAGTCCTTCCTCCCACTTTTCTCTCTTTTTTCTCGCAGGCTCTCCCTTCAAGCATATGGTAGAATTTATGAGGGATGTGGGAAATGTAAAATACCACCTGTTTATGTTAATACAACATGTGAAGCCCATGCTATCTTTCAAAATTCTTTTTATCTTTTTCATAAACTTATTTTAAGTGTATTTCCTGTCAATAAAATATTTTACCAGGAACATGGCAGGAATAGATTGATAATCTAGTGTGAAATAGTTGTTCTGTTTCCCATTTAGATTTTTTATATTTCTAATTTATTTCTACCTATATTAATTTCAGGATGTTTAACATATGATAAGTTTCCCACAATGGCACAATGTTAAAACCTTACCTATCTTCAGAACCATCTCTAGCTAAACTGATAACAAATATATGTTTGTTTACTTTAGCACTGGAAAAACAAGATAGGATGGGCCTTATTTGTTCCTTCAATGTCTTCTGTGTCATATCTGTTCGCTACAGTGATTACTGTCACTACTGTGGCGTTTAAAAGAAGAGCTGAAAACAGACTGGAAATGGAAACTGTGTTCTGTGCTGCCTCATGTATCACACAGAAAACCGTCAGTTTAATGCACATTCTGTGCTTGACCTTAGTAGTAGAGCAGAAATAATACAGCTTTTTTCTTATACTGGGAGTTCCATCCAAATTAATACAGCTTAGTGGGGAAGCCACTCACACCTGAGTAGGTGGGGAGGGAAACGGGGAGAAGTTACGCAGCTGAAGAATGAAATCTGCCTTTGTTCCTCACTGACCCTTTGAAATTACCATAAAATTCCTTGTCTTCTGTTTTCTGCGCTACCCACTCAAAAATCTGTATTAAAATGGTTAAAGCAGTGCATTGTTAAATGAGATGGAACAGAGAAAGGGGAATACATAGGAATTAGTCCAGTCATTTTTGTAGGTTTGAGGAGAAGTATCAAATAGTCTTCTGTCTGGCAAATATTATAACAGAATTTATAGCAGAATTTGTAGGACAAAGAATCTCAGGTGTGTTTCAAGTTTCATACGTTATGGAAGAGAATAACTAGCAGGATATATGTTCCTGACTTACAAAAAAGTTTTTAAAGTTTAAGACATAAGTCTTTCAGTAAGCAATTTTGGTGGATTGACCCCAACTAACATCCAAACCACCACCCAGCCACTTGCTTGCTCCCCTCTTCCGCAGGAAAGGAAGAAAGGGGGAGATGAGAAGACTTGTGGTTCGAGATAACAGTTTATTAGCTGAAGCAAAAGCTGCTGGCACAAGCAAGAAAAATAAATAATTTATTTACTGCTTCCCATTGGCAGGCAGATTTTTAGCCACTTCCTGAAAAGCAGGGCCTCAGCACATATAGTGGTTACTTGGGACTACAAGTGCCATAACCACAAATGTCCCTGCTTCCTCCTGCTTCCCGTGAGCTTTTATTTCTGAGCATGATAACCTAAAATATGGAATACCTCTCCGGTCAGTTTGGATCAGCTGTCTCAGCTGTGTCTCCTCCCAGTCCCTTGCCTACCTCTATCCTACTCGGTGGGGGCAGAACAGGAAAAAGAATAAGCCTTGATGCTGCACAAGCATTGTCCAGCAATAACTAAAACATTGGTGTACTATCAGCACTGGTTTGGTCACAGATCAAAAAACATAGCTGACTGCCATGAAGAAAATTAACTCCATGCCCGCCAGAGCCAGGGCAGCAATTTATAGTCTGAAAAGGAGTAAAGAAGATTCAATTTTTCTTTGTAGTTTGTGTCTGTGACATCATGTTTATATCATATTAGCCACATGTTGGTACTGCCATGATCTTGTGTTTTGTTGAGTTGCTGTTGGAGGCCACAAATTCAGCGGGGGCCATAATTATTTTCCTTCTCTTTTCTCCTTATTTACAATTTGGCTGTTGAAAATGTGTCTGTTGTTTGTTTCTTCACTTTGCTCAGAAACTTCTTGGTTGGAATCTGCAGATGGACATCTCAGTGGCATGAAGGTATTTCTGCTGTACACCTTGCATATATATGTCCTACTTGTAGGCTGTCTCTGCAGTAAACACACAGTGGTTTAGAAATATTTGCAGTCCTGCTGCCTCACATGTTCCTGGGGAGCACCAGCATTGAATCCAGTGGAGTCTTACAGTCAGGTGCCAAAGTACTTACAGAGTTCTTGTAGCTTTTTCACATAAGAGGAAATTAATGGCACACTACTGTTTTTTTTCAGTTGAAATGCGGAATGCCATATTTATAGCACCATTAAATCATCATTGGTAAAAGGTAGGTCAGTATCTCTAACATTTGGCGCCATTGCTGAAGCACCTATAGTTCCAAGGAGATTTAAATCACTTTGAACTGTCTTTCCTGGAAGGAATCTGTTGAATCCCTTACTGCAGGTCAGCACTGGCCAGTATTGCAGTCATCTTCCACACCAGGTCTTCAGTTCTCAGTCTCAGGATTCTCCATGCAGCACAGTATTTGGAAGTCAGTCTGGGAAGCCAAACTGCTTTTGAAGTCTTAAGATTATTTAATTTAGCTGTTCTATTACAACTCAGTAACTCTGAGCCAGTACCAGCCACATGGAGAAATCAGACACAGTGCAGCACAGCTGAGACGGTGGAATGGGTCAGCAGCAGTCTCCAAGGCAATTTTGGTGCCATGCAGGATCGACACTAGAGCAGGATGGCGGTCCTGCCTTCCCACTGCAGCTCTCATCATCTCTGTAATACTGGCTGCACTTCTCAATGCCCAGGTGGTATTTATCAAAGTGTGGTAGTTTCTCAGCCTGGTCAGGATTCTTGGCAAACCTTTGTATCTCCTTTGTGGCAGGGAATGGTCAGTTCTGAATGGTGATTCCCAAAGATAATTAACATGTACTTAACGAAGAAGTCAGTAACAAACCATGCAGTGGACAAGACTGACTGAAATGCCAGTTATTAAAGGCAGATGAGGTTTTGTCCCTCTTTCTTTTGATTAAGTTAATTTGATAGACATAAATGTAATAAAATGCATACATTCAATTAAAAATATAAAAATAAAAAATACAATTGTTTTCTTCACTATTTCATCTCATCTAATGTAGTTCTTATGACTGTAACTTGAGGCTGTACATTTCTATGTTGTTTCATCTGTCACCATCTTGGTTCATATAAATTTTAAAATACTGCATATCTATTTGTTAGGTTTTGGGCATTGAAAAGACACAAAAGAATTGAGTGAACTAGTAGTCCCCAGACAGCCATAAATCTGTGACTGGATTTTCATTTTCAGTTTTTAAATACATAAATCCATATGATTAATGATCTCAGCATTTACTTATAAATAAAAAGAAATTTAAGCTGCGTGATGTGTAGCAGCCAAATCACTGGTATTGTTATTGCAGCAGCTGATGCATATGCTGGTGGAAGTCAGAAAGATATTGCAAGCATAATACATGAGTAAATGTAAATATCTGTGAAGACCTTTCTGGTCTAAGCTTCCTAATCCTCTGACACTGGAACATGGGGACCACATTACTACAGATTATTAGCAAAATCTTGCATTGGAACACAGAATCTTAGCCTTTTATGTGATTTCCGTATTTTAGACTGTGTTTTCTGTTCTGGTGTACACCCCATTTCTCTGCTTCTGTTTCCCATCTGTAAAATAAGACCAGAGATATTTGCCTTCCTTTGCGCTTTCTGACCTTCAAATGCAGAATACTTTATAAAAGCTATTAAATAATACGTCTTAGTAGATACTTAAGCCACAAGGGGTCATCATATGCAGCATAGTTCTGTGATTGGTACCAGGTGACAAGTTCTTTGAACTTTATCCAACAATTTCTTTACAGTTTATGTTGTCTCGATAAGCAATTTAAGATAAATGTGACAAACACTAAGATAAATTCTGTAAAGATATTACAACTAGACATAATGATTCAAGGAAAGAAAGTCTATAACGCATTTTGGTAAGCTAAGCAATCAGTGAAATTAGTGTATATCTCCACAAACAGAAAAAGAACTGTAAATGTCTACTTGCTACAACTACTGAATTATTGAGCAGATGGGGAGGCACAGTCGGCTTTTCCATGGCCATGTTTCGGGCAGGGTTCAGTATTATTCTTCTGCTTTAAGAATTTCTCCCAAATTAAAAATCCAAAAGACAAATAGTCGTTTATTTTAAACCTTGATTGATAGACCTAAATATGAAAGACCTAATTAGGTGTTCAAGATTCAGGCAGCTCTGGGATTTCCCAGAAAGAAACATGCAGGAAACTGTGCAGAGAGAAATTTACATTACAGTGCTAATTCATCTTGCCTGATTTCAGCTTCTGAAAATGCTAACTGAGTCTAACTATGTAAAATCTCTCCACAGTTGATGGAGTGAGGTGCACAATCCAAGAGATATTTAATGCTTTCCAATGTCTGAGAGAAGCCTGGATGACTAGGCAACTAGGATGACTAGTTGACAAGGACAGGTGGGAATAACCATTCAAATGTTGGTAGGCGTGACTGTAATAGATATGGCGAGGCCTGCATGGATGAACAAGGAGCTGCTGGACATGCTCAAAAGTAAAAAGGAAGCCTATAGGGTGTGGAAACACAGGCGGGTAGCCTGGGAGGAATACAGAGAAATCGTTTGAGCAGCCAGGGATCAGGTTAGGCAAGCTAAAGCCCAGATTGAATTAAATCTGGCCAGGCACATCAAGATAAACAAAAAAAACCTTTTATAGTATGTCAGCGAGAAAATAAAGACTAGCGAAGATGTGGGCCCTCTCTGGAAAGAAACGCAAAAACTGGTTACCCAGGACAGAGACAGAGCTGAGGTATTCAATGACTTTTGTGCCTCCTTCTTCACTGGCAAAGACTGCAGCCACACTACCTATGATGCAGAAGGCAAAGGTGAGGATTGGAAAAATGAAGAACTGCCCACTATAGGTGAAGATCAAATACAAGACCAGCTGAGGAACCTGAAGGTGGACAAGTCTATGGGACCTGATGAGATACACCTGCAGGTCTTGAGGGAACTGGCAGATGAAGTTGCTAAGCCACTGTCCATAATATTTGAGGAGTCGTGGCAGTCTGGTGAGGTTCCTGCTGACTGGAAAAGGGGAAACATAACCCCTATTTTCAAAAAGGGAAATAAGGAAGACCTGAGGAACAACAAGTTACTCAGTCTCACCTCTGTGCCTGGCAAGATCATGGAGCAGATCCTCCTGGAAATGCTGCAAAGGCACATAGAAAATAAGGAAGTGATTGGTAGCAGTGAGCATGGCTTCACCAAAGGCAATCATGCCTGACAAATTTGGTAGCCTTCTACGAAGGGGTTACAGTGGCAGTGGACAAGGGAAGAACAACTGATGTCATCTACCTGGACTTGTGCAAGGCGTTTGACACTGTCCCACACAATATCCTGGTCTCTAAACTGGAGAGCCATGGATTTTACAGATGGACCACTCAGTGGATAAAGAACTGGCTGGACAGTCGCATTCAAAAGATTGCAGTCAACAGCTCGATGTCCAAGTGGAGACCAGTGATAAGAGGTGTTCCTCAGGGGTCGGTACTGAGACCCGTGCTGTTCAACATCTTTGTAGAAGACATGGACAGGGGGATTGAGTGCACCCTCAGCAAGTTTTCTGATGATACCAACCTGTTTGGCAAGGTATACACGCTGGAGTGAAGGGATGCTATCCAGAGAGACCTGGACAGGCTGGAGAATTGGGCCCATGCCAATCTCATGAAGATCAGCAAGGCCAAGTGCAAGGTTCTACATCTGGGTCCAGGAAATCCCAAGCACAGATACAGGCTTGGTGGGGAATGGATCTAGAACAGGCCTGAGGAGAAAGACCTGGGGGTGCTGATTTACAAGAAGCTCAACATGAGCCAGCAATGTGTGCTCGCAGCCCAGAAGGCCAACCATATCCTGAGCTGCATCAGAAAAAGCGTGGCCAGCAGGTTGAAGGAGGTGATTCTGCCCCTCTGCTCCACTCTCGTGAGACCCCACTGGGAATACTGCATCCAGCTCTGGAGCCTCCAATATAAGAAGGACATGGACCTGTTGGAGTGAGTGGAGAGAAGGGGTGCAAAGATGATCAGAGGGCTGGAGCACCTCTCGTATGAGGACAGGCTGAGAGAGTTGGGGTTGTTCAGCCTGGAGAACAGAAGACACAGGGAAGACCTTATTGTGGCCTTCCAGTACCTAAAGGGGGCCTATAGGAGAGCTGGGGAGGGACTTTTTACAAGGGCATGTAGTGATAGGATGAGGGGCAATGGCTTTAATCTGGAAGAGTGTAGGATTAGATTGAGTATTAGGGAGAAATTTTTCACTTTAAGGATGGTAAGGCATTGGAACAGTTTGCCCAGAGAAGTTGTTGATGCCCTGTCCCTGGAGGTGTTCAGGGCCAGGTTGGATGGGATTTTGAGCAACGTGGTCTAGTGGGAGGTGGTCCCTGCCCATGGCAGGGGGGTTGGAACTCGACAATCTTCAAGGTTTTTCCAACCTAAACCATTCTATGATTCTATGATAATAAATTGTTGTATTTG
>VZSZ01002180.1:67705-83479 GCA_013398815.1 Ibidorhyncha struthersii
GACACAGTACTCCAGGTGGGTTCTCACCAGAGTGGAATAAAGGGGCAGAATCACCTCCCTCAGCCTGCTGCCCATGCTTCTTTTGATGCAGCCCAGGATACGGTTGGCTTTCTGGGCTGTCAGAGCACATTGCTGGCTCATGTCCAGCTTTCCCATGCACCAATATCCCCATGTCCTTCTCCTCAGGGCTGCTCTCAATTCCTTCATCCCCCAGACTGTATTGATACGGGGAGCTGCCCCGACCCACACTTGGCCTTGTTGACCTTCATGAGGTTGACACAGGCCCATCTCTCCAGTCTGTCCAGGTCCCTCTGGATGGTATCCTTTGCAGAGCGTCAGCTGCTCCACGCAGTGGTATTTGTCCACGTACACATGACAGAAAGCAGTAAGGTACCTACCATAAGGTACTCAACATAAATGGAAATAAAATCAAGCATGATAAATTTTTGCTTTGCTAATTAATTATGTCTTTTTCAGAATATTATATGAAGGCATATTTGACAGCTGAGTTTGACATGAATGTTTTGTCTTTATGTTGCAAGGTAAGGGACTCATTAGGTAACCACTGGTATATTTCATAAGTGGTCATTAAAAATTGGAAATGTTTCTATAAATAAAGTGGTCAGTGATAGCTATTACTGTGCTCTCAGGATCAGTTCATCCTTCTTAAAAATAGATCTGCTCTGTGAGAGCCAAGAGCAATCGTTATTTTCAGCTGATTCCAAGCTTCTGTTGGAGAGAAAGGCCCTTTAACACTCCACAGAGAGTTAGCAGAAGAGAAGGCTTTGATTAACAAGCAAACATACAGCTAAACTGAAACTACATTAATTGACAGTGACCAGCCCTTGAAACCAAGAAAAAACAATAATTTCCTTTCTTACGACTTACTCATGCTGTTCTTCCTTGTCAGATATACCATGGCCACATTCTTTTCCTTTGATTCAGGTTTATCAGAGATGAAAATGACTCCTGTAGAAATCAAGGAATCGTTAATTGCTTTTCCACAAAGCATTTGTCTTTTTGATAAACTATTTAATATTGTGGCAGAAGCTCTAGACCATCTCTTGATCATTCTTACTTTAAAATTTAGCTTTTTCATTATGGAAGTGAAACTTTTTTTCTTTATTTTTTAGGAGGCAAGAGTGTGACACTGCACTTTTCCACTTGTTATTTTATCTTCTCATAGATAATTTAGCTTGCTGACAGGAATGTGTTAGCTTTTGTCACGGATAACCAGCACAGAGCTCATTAACCCTGTGACTGGTATCTGGGACCCTTTGGCATAGAGCATAACCACGAACAGCTGTAAGCTCCTGGTGTTTGAAAGCAGCTTTACAGACTGTGTTCTTTGGTGCTGAAGACTTCAGTGATATGCTTTCAGTATACAGATCTGTTGAAACAGTGCCTAAGCAGCTTCTGTTCTCTTTAGGTGCCTAAATTATTTATGTCTCTTTAGTTACACTTTTCTTTTGAAACGTCCTAACTTTGTATATTGGGGTGAAGATATATAGCGGTGATTATTTTTAACTGGCAACACTTAACTGTCATTTTGTCTTTTCCAGAGTCTTTATTTGTCTTTGTTTTCAACTAAAATCTGTATAACTACAAATTAATTATAATAGGAATTATGATAATAATTTTTAAAGGGACACATCTACAAGGCTCAAAAAAAAAAAATGCTTGGGAACTAGACTGCATGATTTGTAGTCAGTTGTCTATAAAATGAGTATTATACAATGTTACTGTTTTGAGCAGGGTGTTGAACAGGACTTCTTCCTAAGACATCTTCCAAACAGAATGATTATATGATTTTATAATTCTAAACAGAGCCTGGGTAGGGAAAGCAGGGCCACATGTCTAATATACCATGTCCAAAGGATGATAATGAAACTTCAGGAATCTATTTTGTCCTAGCTAGTATGTTTCATTGCTAGATGATCGTTGATGTCTTCTCTTTGGATATACCTCTCGCAGTGAAGATTTCTCACATACATTTTTTTAAAAAAATGCTACTCCGTTACCTTGGGGGTGGGAAAGTAAAGTAAAATGAATGTGTGAAAAATTGTATGTGAATTTTACAGCTCTCAAGAGATATATGCTGCTTATCTTCATAGTAGACTTTTAGGGAGGAACTGGGAAATCTCTTGCAATGGTTTTTAAATGATCTTTTAAAACTCACATGTGCACTACACACTAAAAGTACATGGTTTTTAGATAAAATGTAGCTTATATAAATTGCCTTATCTGACTCATTTTTAGAAGATACGTACATGGTTAAATTTTCCTGATACTGCAAATGAGGCAAAATGTCTCTATTTTCAGTCATTTAACCCGTCACTCTCATAATCATTGACTTCTTTATTTTCCAGAAACTGGCTTTTCTTAGGTATCTTATGATGAATTTAGATATCTTACTATGTTTATCTTAAAATGGAGGTATCTATCTCTTAACATTTTCAAGTCTAGGCCATTTGCAACTTTGCAGTTATCCTCAGCTTCTGTAGCTCAGTGGGCCTCAAGATTTTACATCTTTGGTGTTGCATAGCTTGCCTTGTAAGGAAAATGGTCATGTAGTTTTTAATAACAAGATCAAATCCTAGAAAGATCAGGCAGGAATAATTTTGTAAAATTGTTGTTCTTCTATAGTCTCATGAACCTTTCACACCATTTTCTTCTTTCTGAGATATTCTGAAGGAGCATCAGTAACCCAGACTAATAATGTGCTAAGATAAGGACAAACTACAATTACACAGTGAGCAGAAAATGTAAAGTAGATCATCTTACAGAGAGTAGAGTTCCTCTGCAAACACAGAAAGAATGTGTTCTTTTTGTTCACTCAGAAAGGGGAAATTCATCCATTCTTGGGGGAGAGGGAGAGAAGAAATCCCAGCTATTTGCAGCATTCAATTTAGCTCAGCTGTTCCTAAGCGCAGTGTAGATGCTCCCTGCCCGATCTAACAGCCAACAACTTTCTCTCTTGTGTTCTTTCCCAAACAGATAGTTGACCATTAGGAAACAGTAACCATTGTATGTGCTGGTGTGCATTTAGACTGTGTAGCTCTTATTTCTTAATTTCCTTGCACTTCACTGCTTATACTGCGAGAATTCCAGAGTGACATATTTTTACTTGGACACGTATCCAAGACACATGCCATCTACCTTTGCATATGCTGAGCAGCTAATACACAGGCAAAATCTTTTCTTAATTTGTTTTTTCATTACTTTGTTTTCCATTTTTTTCTTCTCCTCAAAGTATAGCACACTAAGTTCACTGTAATTCAGATAGCCCCAGGATTCAATCACATCGATAGCACACACAATAAGACTGACAGTCAGACAAATACTGACCTATCAGACATTACTTAGTCAATGATTCTATATATGCCAATCAATTGGATCAATCTGATCACATGTAAAATGGTCCTATATATCTTTTTTTTCCATTGACTGATATGCTAAATCATGACAGAGTAATGATGGAGGGTAAAATGAATCAGCATTGGCATATGTCACCCTGTATTGTTATTTTAAATATTGAGGATATTCATCAAAAGACATGACATGTTGTCGTATATTTTGTCATTTGTTTACCACTGAAGTTCTTAAAGACAAAGTTGAAGATGGAACATAGTTTTCACAATGAAGTTTATGGCCACAAGATCTTGCATGTAGTCTGATACATAAAACAGAGACATACCTGGTACCTGACGTATGATATAATATTGTTAGCATTGACAAGCTGTTATTTCCTTATTGTTTCTGTCTGAAATCCCACTTATGTCTTACTATACACTCCGTTTTATCCTAATCTTTGGTAGTATGCTCCTTGAAGAAGCAAGCAGGATTTTTGTTCTTTAAGACTCTAGTCAAAAGTACCGATCTTACAGTTTAGGAATGATCTTACTTCTTTCTTGGACAGAAAATGTTACTAGTAAATGAAGGTTATATAAATAACACACACATATTCACATATACACACTCATGAAAGTAACAGGCAGATAAAAATACTTATCTCACTACACCGTTCATGGCCCACTGGAAAGCTATCACTGGTATCTGTACGAGCACAACCATACATACGTCTGTTCTGCATGTGACACTATTCATCTACCTCACAGCATTAGAAGATCCCCATATGTGTCTTGAATTGTCAGCAAAAAAAACAGTCAAGCCATTCCATGGAAATGCTAAGCTGCAGGATGGCATTGAATAGCTAAATCATCAGATTTGCAGAGATCTGTGGACTCTGGAAGGTGTTTCTTACTAACGTTAGGCTAACCCTCCATGTTCATTGTCTAATCAGGTGGCCAACAAAACAAAAACATGCCTGGAATTTTCTTTACCTGTGAGTTTGGACATCACGGTATCTAATACTTCTGAAGTTGTTGTAGTATGAAAATGGTTATATATGCGTGAAATATTAGTCTTATTAACACCCATAATACGATTATGTTAGAAATAAAAACAAATAACATGCAGAAATATAATTTTCTTAATTCAGTGAGCTCTTTGTTTTGCAATGTGTTTCAGCACTGAAGTGAGCATAAATAAAAGGAGGTAGGAAAAGCAATCACTCTGAGGATCATGTACCTGACTTCTATGAATGCTTTAGGAGACATATCTGATCTGATGGTGCCAAGTATTCTTTCTGAAACTATATCTTGTTGTTTAATTCATGTGTCACTCTGAGTAAAATGGCATTATTTAGTAATGGGAGCTAAGAAAAGATTTGTTATCTACAGAATAGTGCACATTAGCTGGAAATGCTGCAGCAACAGAAAAAAATAATAATGTTTACCAAAAAGACCTTTTTGAATACCCGATTCACCCTGAAAAGGGTGGATTTTAATTTTCGGTCTATATGTCTTCCGATTTTGTCGTGTCCAGTATTTAATGCTTGAAAATAATGACCTTAAGTGAAAAGTCTGTTATGATCCTGTTTTCAGTGGTTCGAAACTGCATCATAAACTTTCTTATAGGATGAATTCTCCATCCTTCAGAACAGACTCCCTGAAACACCCAAACCCACGGGCAACTATAAGTGTATGTCTAAATCCTACTGAAAACAATTTTTTAAATACCTGTTTCAATACTTGTATAATTAAATTCTTTAGCAGTTTTGCTGAATAATCTCTGTAGCAAAGACTCTTTGCAGGATTAGGCCTTGCCAAGATCCAGAATTGGTCTATAATTCAGCCAATTTTAAATTTATACCAAAGGTTTATGCCAATGTTGCTTAATGCTGATGTCTGGAGGACAAATAATTTATTTTTTTTTCAGTAAGAATGTGGCAGAAAATCACCTAAAATATATATTTTTTAAAAAGTTTCAGATTTGCGTTGTCAGCTTTTACTTTATTTGCTCCACCAACGTTCTTTTCAGTTTTAACTCTTTTTGTCCTTTCCAGCTTAAACAACTGACAATAGTTGTATTTCTATTCGGCAACAAATAATGTGATAGAAATAAAAGGAACTATTTGTCACCTCATTAAACTTCTAGTAACGCTATAGCCTCCATCATAGTATACGAACCTCATAATTCCTCCAAATCCATATTGGTGGTTGCATATATATAGATTTTGTTTCTCCTTTTCCAATTTCCTCCGACAAGAAAAAGCCTCTCTAAAGCTAGATATCTACATTACTTTTATAAGAAATTGTAGCCAGGGCAGGCCTTCTGTAACCAGCCTACAGTGTGGCAATCAGTCATTCTAGTTCTTGCACGTTCATCCGAACCTTTAGTCCCAGGGAATTTACCTGTTCTTTACTTCGCTTAATATCACTGGTTTTATCATAGCTGGTGCTGATTGTTTTTCACTGGAGTAATTTGCATTGAAGTAATTCCTAGGAAGGATTAGGGCTGTGTCGTGCAATACACTCTGCCTGGAAAAAAAAAAACCCAATCAAATAAATATTGCCTAAATAATAGACAAGGTATAACAAGCAGATGAAGGAAGAAAAAAGTCAACAAGAAGACTCTAAGGCTAAACATAATAAGCAGTGATGATACTCCAGCAGCCATTTAACCACTGCTTTCGGGTAATTTCTTAGGCTGGTGTTATGGGAATATTTAAAATGTTAAGAATTGGAAGGAACAGGATATGTGGCTCTTTGCACATGATTTTACCCATGTGGAGTTCACGTAACTTTAAACATGTAAAACGTAGCTGTTTGTTTACAACTCGTCTAATGTAATAGCCTTTACCCTCAATGGAATTCCAGAATATGATCCAGCAGACCTATTTTATCACCTGTTCTGTGAAACTGAGTGGTATCATATGTAAGAATTACTAGTTCCATTTGACTATATGTGGAATCCCTGTGGCAAGCCTCGGGTGTTGTCTAGGATTAGTCAAATAAATCCCCTCCATATTGTATCACAGCTGGGAGCAGCCCAGAAAGCGGTGGTCAGAAACGAAGCATCTTGGTATGCAGCAAGATTTTTACTCTTGGATACATTGCCTCAATAAGCACACCTGACTTAAGTGTGCCCAAGACTCAGCCTGAGGAGTTGGTACTGAATTCAAACAAAAGTGACTCAAAAAAGTCACGCTCAGGAAACTGAAACATGGAGGGTAAGGGAAAGGCTCTAAACCTCTTCCAGCCTTGCTGGGAGAACCCAACAACTCCAGAAAAATGTCCAACAGATATTGAAAACATGATGGATCATCCATTTTTCAAAATTAATTAAAGAGACAATTACAGCTTCTGTGCAGTAAGTTCCCATAAAAGCATTCTGGAGTACTAAGTTTCCTTTACATTTTTCCTTAAGAGGAGAAAACTGTCCAATGTCTGTAACCTACTCCTCTTTTAAAAAGAAGGGCAGCACTTTTAGTTTGTGCTGTTTTGTTGCAGACTGGCAGCGTTCAACTGAAATATGACTTCAGCCTTGCTTTTACACAGGAATCTAACGATGGCATCTTCTGTTTTGTGATGTATACAACAAGTATCATTAGTTATTTTTCTGTATATATCACTACAGCAGTATTTTGTAGGAATTGACCCTCATTCTCGATTCATTAAAAGCAGAAAATAAATACATTTAATAACAAGCAGTTTGTGGCCATCATGTCCAGCATTAACACTGATTTGCTAAGTGAGCAGTGTGAGAAAAGGAACAGGAACCAAACTGTATATTATCTTCTGAAAAGCATTCAGCAAAAGTATACAGCTAATGTATCCTCTTCTAGGTTACATCTTGATAAGCTGCGGTATATGGCAAATCAGAAAGTTTTCTTTGTCTCTTCTAAGTTTGATAAAATTTCCTCTGCCCATCAGTTTTGTATTATAAACTCATTGGAGATTTCCAGAATGTTTTCTTAAAGAAAAACAAAAACTCAAACAAACAAACAAACAAAAAAAAACCCAAACAAACAAAAAACAAACAAAAAACAAACCAAACCAAAAAAGGTTGTTGATGAATACATGAATAAACCATGAAAATTGTCAGAGGGCTGGAATACTTATAAAAAAAGGCTGAAGGCAGTTGGGGTTGTTTAGCCTGGAGAAGAGAAGGCTTCGGGGAGACCTTATTGCACCTTTTCAGTACTTAAAGGGGGCATATAAAAGAGATGGAAAGAGAATTTTTACCAGAGCTGTAGTGACAGGACAAGGGATAACAGTTATAAATGGAAAGGATAGATTTAGATTAGATCAAGGAAGAAGACTTTTTATCATGGGGGTGGTGAGACACTGGAACAGGTTTCCCATAGAAGTCATGGATGTGCCATCACTGGAAGTGTTCAGGGTCAGGTCGGATATTGCTGTGAACAACCTGTTCTAGTGAAAGATGTCCCTGCTCATGGCAGAGGGATAGGACTAGATGATCTGTAAAGGTCCTTTCCAACCCAAACCATTCTATGATGCTACGATTCTATGAAACTTAATGGTACACAAACTATGAAATCACTGCACATCCATCATTGTTTATAGCAGTTACTGCCTTGACACAATGCTCCAAGACAATAAATCATGTTGACTTAGAAGGCCTGTATTATTAACTAGAAGCAAGCTACTCTGGCAAGTTCTGTAATTTCAGACTGCAAAAATGTACCATATCCTTTAGTTGCTGATGTACATAGCTATGTTGATGTGACTTCAGTGATCACTAAAACAAGAGAGACTTAGAGACAACTTACCTGCACTCCGTCTGGGACTGAAATATAAGTGGTACACTACTGTTTCAAGGCTAGTAAAATGCTAAAAATATCTCTAGCTGGGATGCAAAATGTAGTTGTCTTGAGTTTTTTTTTTTCATTTGTGTAATGAAGCACATGCTTCATGAAGTATGACTTCAAAGCATTTCTTAAATTAAGAAATAGCAGCCTCTGGACTATTCAGAGGCTATTTCATGTCAGTATATGGTACTTTAACTCCAGATTTGTTTTCTTGTGTATTGCATGAAATGTTGGTTTTAATCCATATATTCTACTCAAAATTACACATTTCTCTGGGAGGTGTGTAAATATTCCAAACACAAGAAGCTTGATGTTGATATAGTGCATTTTCATTATCCTGCAAGTTAAATATTCTACTTAACACTAATCAACATATTTTTCATATAAATATTGTCATAAGTTAAAATGTAAACTTCACAATTTCCCAGTTGATCAGATAAAGTAACAAGTTTCACTTTTATTAATCATAAAATGCAACTTCATAACTTTTAATTTTTCCTAGTATTTTTCCTAAAATCATGTCTGTCTTTAGCAGGAAATGTAATAAGTAGATTAAATTGATCTCATGTAAAATGCACACTGCCTTTTTAAGAAAAAAGTTTGTGGTATCAATTTACAATGGACTTACTGTTGTTGCTTTTAGTGTACAATTTGTGTATGTTTTACAGAATCCTAAAGGAAGACATGTTTGTTTACTTATGGTGTCTCATAAAGCATATTTTAAGATCTGCAACACTCTTTATTCCCTTTAGGCATGCAATATCAATTTTTGTAGTAGTACTGGAGTTGAAGAAAGACAAACTTCGCTTTTTTGCATTGTACACTAATGGACTCTCATTCTGTCCTCTTGAGCGAACCTGAATAGCACAGGCTACACCACCCTTTCAGTAGCAAGTGGTTCAGATGGGGCATTATGGCAGTGCAGAAGTAAACTACCTGTAGCTCTGGAATATAGACATATACGCATGGGTGTGTGTATGGACATGTGTGTCTGCATGCACAAGTGTGTGCATGAGTATGTATATAACGCAAAAATATGAAAGGCTGAAAATCTAAAGAATTAAAAGGTACCAGAAGATCACGCTAAATAGGTTAAAACCACCCTGTAGTTCATATGCAAAGGTTGAGGTGCCATGGAATGTTTTCAAGTCCATATCAAAAAGAAATGTGTAAGTACATGTATGTGTATGTGCAAGTAGAACTACACAGATATATATATACATATAAATACATACATGTGCATAATTATGTATGTATATATGTGTTTGTGTGTCCATATCACCATTTGAACCATATGGCCTCCTCAGAGCTACTTTTACAAAGCGATCAGAGCATAGAATTAAATTGTCATTTATGATAAGCACTGTTTTTCACTCTGTGGCTCACATTTCTATATGCAATGCAAAATTGGGCAGGTAGTAAAGTATGATTTATTGTTGGGTGATGCCACTAGCTACTTATTCAGTATTCATCATTTTAGATTTTTGCAGCATCCAGTGCAAATTCCACCATATGATTAATGTTAAAGAAGAACTTCAGATAACAAATGGAATGCTTAGTTTTCTCTACATTTCTCAAATATGTAAAAAGGGTAGAGCCAAGATAAATTATACTTCTTCTCTATGAGTTACTAATATGTAATATTCTGTTCACACAGGTATTTTAACAACAGTTAAAATAAGTGACATTTCTTCATTTTGATACCAAGAGAAAATCAGACCCTTGTCACCATAAACTTCCATGACAACATCTAGGAAGTGTGGTATTATGGTAAGGGGTAAGAAATAAGAGCCGTCTCCTGCTAATAGTCCTCCTCATGTGTCTAGACATTTATTTCATGTTTCTTGGTAAAATTGGAATAGAAATAACTTCTAAAGAATTGTGAGATAGTATTTATTCCTAGGTAAGTGATCGAGATTCAGCTGCTTGCAGGTGGCCAGGACACAGTTCATTTGTGACTTCTCTGAGACATTAAAGACTTAAGTAATGCTCTCGCAGGGGATGTTGTTGAACTGAAAGAGAATTGCACTGAGATTGTTAAATAAAACCAGTTACAAAATTTTGAATTAATTTGGTCCATAGAAGAAGCTTGAACAGAATTTTGAGCAATCAGTTTGTCTTAAGGTAAGGATTCATGTAGGAAACAAAACAGATTAGCATTTCTTCTTTTTTTTTTTTTTTGTAACCCATGAGTCAGTGCGTTTTACGAGGTTTCTTTCAGTGAGAGACATGAAGTTTATTAGTTGAGCTTAGTCTGTAAATTGTCTCTTCCCAGAAATGATCCAGCCATTGGTGCTGGGCCAGACGGTGATTCTCAGTCATTGGCAGGGTTCTGAACTTCAGGGAGTTGCAGTAATGTTTGTTCTGCTCAGAGGGCTCATGCAACTAAATTTTCAATACTGGGTGTAAGCTGCTGCATTTGTTCTAAAAGTGCAGTTATCTGTTGCAGTATCTTCAATCAAAACCTATCAGTTGCAGGCAACTATGACATTTAGGATACTTATTCTCCTTAACTTACGAACAGATATGTGCTTTCTCAAGCATGTGCACCCAAGATGCTGAAATGTTCACTTTAGGGCTATGGATATAACCCAGTGATCAATTTAAACTGATCTGTTGACGTCGGTGAACAGCAGATAGACACCAGAAGATAGAAACCAAAGTTGAAAGTCGTTCAGCTCTAAGACTGAATACAGATGTCTACATAAAGGCAAAGGCTAGAACTGCAGATACTTTCCCCAATACAAACATGAATTTCAGAGTGACCATAAATATTAAAAAAAGTCAGAGAAATGAACCATGAAGACCTCATAGAGCTGAACCAACTCATCTGCTGAAATAAGGCCTGAATGTTTGCATTTGAATGTAATAGATTCTTAATGTCACACTTCATCATAATGTCTTTGAACCTTTGATTCTTTTATGCAACCAGACCTCAATATCATCTGAGATTTCCCCTTTACTAAATCAAATGTCAGCTTCAAACTGCTATGCTGTACATATTAGACTGTACCACATACATGTTTTTTTTTTTTAATTTTGATGTTATTTATAGTTGGTATATTTGACTCAAGATGTAATTTAAAAAAAAAGGTAGGGTAGCAGCAGAGATACACCCAACTAGACAAATCCCCAGCTGTAGCTTAGTGTACAATTGCTTCAGTGTCCCAATGACCTAAGAGTATTTAGTAAAGACTTTAGTCAGATCACCCCTAGCTGAATTCATGAGTTTTATCATTAACATCAAGGAGTGCAGAATCTGACTCTCTCTTTGGCAGAAATAACTCCAAAATTCCCAGCAGCTATTGTCTACCCTGTTCTTTATAGAGGACACGTGCCTTTGCTTGCTGCCCCTAACTGATTTTGTATCTGACTAATAACAGGTTCGGCATTTTAGAAAAAAATTACTGTGGATGATAACAAGAAAGTGTGTAGGTCTATTAGGAAGGAAAATGCTGGAGGTAAAGGTGACAGCTTTACGACACTAGCCCTTGCCTTATTTGCAGTAACTCATTTTGTATATAGTGTTTCATATTGGTGAAGCCAAGGGCTAGAGCTGTTTGTTATTTACGTCAGCCCATGTGGGGGATGGTAGCATCCAAGAGGGCAGAAAATAGGTCTGTTGATTAGAACGGTAAATTAGGGGAAGACAGAAAGACAGAGAAGAATAACTGGATTCCATAGACATGCATAAACATTTCATGTTGTTTGCTACTTGTTACTTGGCTTCCCTATAAACTCTGCTCCAGAAGTCTTTAAACTAATAATAAAGCTTTCCTTCTCATCCCAGTCCCTGGGTTATTTATCTCTCTTTGGTTAATCAGACCTTCTGTTTGTCTGACCTCTGTGACGGTAACAAAAGAAAAACTGTTTTGTTCAGAGTGATCAAACTGCCAAGAAGGCAAAACTATCCTGCATGCAGCTGTGCAAGCATTTGTTTTTGACATAGTTGAAAACGGACCCTATATACGGGGAGGTACATTTGTCTTTTTCTTATACCATACTGGATTTAGCTCTTCAGCTAATGCCCTGAAGGACCATTGGCCTCCATACACTAATTCAGACACCATCACATAGCAGTCTTCCTGAGCTGTAGCTTCTCGTCTTGATTGGGGATTACATAAAATTCTGATTTGTCTCGTGGTATATTTTATCCAGTTTGGTCCAGCTACAATAAAATAAGTAAAAAACCTGACAATTTTATTTGTTCCACCATATTAACCATTTATCAAGGTGATATACAAGGCTCAAAGTATACATCAATATTTACTTTCTTTAAAAGTTTATTTTCTCCAAATAGAAATATATTGAATATATAAATATTTCAAAATACAGAAGTATATTAACTCGATTTTACTCATTAGTTTCTAAATATACACTTTTTAGGATAGGTTCTCTAAATATCTTACTCTATCAAGCACAGTTTCTAGTTTTATTTGATTTGATTTTCAACAGTGTACATTTTTGCTAATTTCAAATTGTAGTAACAGATCTTACTGTTGATTGCTGAATTTTGCAGATTAGCAGATTGTACCCAGTTTTGGCAGTTCACATAAGTATAATTTTATCTTTAAACATACAAATAATCTCATTGCCTTAAAAGTAAAGCAAGTGCTCTAGTTTTGACTTCAAAAGCACAAAAGAATAAAGGCAGCAATGAACATGCATTATAAGATATATTATACATAGAATTTTGTTTCATTCTCTTCTACTATGTCCTATTTTTGCATTGTTTCTGCTTTCTTGAATTTTTCTGTTTGCCAGACATCTTTGTCAACTTTAAAATTACTAAGATGTTAAATGAACTTATTGTTCAAATGTTGTATTAGAGTAAGGAGAAATCTGTTACCAAATGCTTCTGAAAAGGGAAGACTATCCCACAGAAAATAAGATAAATTCACATGCGCATCTGCTGGCCTTAGAGCAATCAGGATTTCATCCACCATAATTTCCATAAACACAAATGCAGATGAGCTCTATGAAATAAAAAATAAAATACAGCTTTTTTTGTGAAGTCTGTTTTTCATATAACTCTTTCTATAGTACAACTTAAAACTCAGATTGGAAAGAACAGTATTGCTGTGTCCATTTTACATTCAGAAAAATACAGCCTACAGAATGGAAATGATAAATCCAGAGTCACTCACAAGACCATTAACCTCCTCAGCTCTTACCTGATGAAGCATCTAATGGATTAAATCACTGGAGGAACTGGAAGGTGAAGTATCACTTTATACCTGCTGGGTTTCTTGTACTGTCCTGCCTACCTACTATAGGAGATAAGGTGCTGAACTAGACAGACCTTTGGATTGAACCCACAGGGAAGCTTTTATGAATATTTGAGAGGTGGGCGGATGCCAATGTTCCAAAAGGATTTAAACACCTATAACAGACATCATTATATTTAAACTTTGCACTGTCTTTCTACAGTTCATCCACATCTTAGATCCTTTCAGTAACACAGCTTCCTAGAGATAGCTGTGTTCAAGACCTGAGTGTTTACAAAATTTTCTTTCTTTGCAAGAAAAGACATTTCTCAGTAAAAAATAACAGTGAAGATCATTAGTTAATTCACTTTTTAATTAAAAATCTGCACAAAGAAGGCTGTGCTTTGAAGGTATTTCTTTTTTTTTTTTTACATTTAGAAAATCATTTAAATTTTGAGGTGTGAAAATATATTTGTACCAAAGCAAATTCTAGATAGTGGATGTATTCACTTATACAACATAAAGGCAAATAACTGCAAAGTCATACATTGATACCAGAGAAATTCCAACCCCAATAATGTTAAAGGTTAGCCATTAATTTCAGTGGAGTCACAATTTCACCCCTTATAATTTTATTTTCAAAGATACTTAATTATTCCTGCTCGAGAACATTGTGGAAAAAGCATTGTGGAAGTAAAAATTTAATAAAACGCCTATTAATGTCAATGGAGAAGCTCTTGTTGATTTCTGTGGATCTTGGTTCATGTCCTTAAAAAGATTTATGGAACTAACTCTCAAAGGAAAAGATTCCAAGCCTTTTTGTTCATGCCATGTAAAACAGAAAATCTGTACTGAAGGAAATTCTACAGATGAAAGAATTATTTTCACAGGAAATGGACAGAGATTTATCACTCTATGCTTAGGTGTGTGCTGCAGCATACTTATATCCTCTGAATCAGCAATAGGCAGAAATGCATGATGTACATTGTACAGTGAGTGTGACTTGGACAGATACTAACTTTAAAATAATTTTTAGGTTTATGAAAGTAACAACCTCTTACTTGGACGTTATAGAACAGGCTTAACATCCAGATCTTTTTTGCTTACTTAATTTTGATTGCCCCCTTTTATTTTCCAGTTATAAATACTTGCCATTGAGCAAAAGACTTTGCTGACTAAAACACTGATGACAGATGAGTCATTCTGTCACCTCTATATCACTGCAAGTACCTTCAAAAAAGACCTGATTCTCCGCTTTTCTGGTAACTGAGCTGACTCATTTCTGAATCAGCATAGCACAGTGCCATCGTACTGCTGGGATATGGAGTATTTCAATACAATCTTCTTCACTGAGCCCCTAAAAGTCCTCCCAAACCCTTTTTAGCATATGTGAGGAAACAGCTCCAGTTGTTATAACATAATGCTGTGTGTTGCTTTGTGTTTTAGGTAGTCATAAGCTTATAAGGGTCTTGAAAAATATCCTCTGTTGTTTACCAGTGAACTCCTGTATCCTTATCTTCGGGGAACTGAGTCACAGTGCCACTGCACCACCAAGACAAAACTTCAGTATCACAATTACTGCAGAGATTGGGAAAACATAAATCCCAGTCTTACGATGGAGTAGGTGAAGTACAGCTCCTAAGCCTGAGGGAAAATTATCTTTGTTAAGGAGATCCGAATATGGAACAACTTTCTACAGTAATTAAGAAAATTAAGAAATGGCTAAATATATGCATGTCTTTTATGGCCTGAATAAGAAGATCTTCTTGGCTTTAAGGATTTTTTTTGTACTTCAAAGAACCGGTTTTACTCATCAGTCCCATCCCAATATTTTGTGTTCTCAATTAACCTCCAGAAATTCTTAGAAGAATTTTTCCCCTAATACAAGGGAAGATTTTGAGATTCCTATAAGCCCACTTTGTGGTGTTTGTTGTCTTGTTTGGGGACTCGGGGGGGAGTTTTGTGAGTTTGTTTTAGTTTATCTGCTGCTGTGTTTTGCATGGAAAGATCTAGGGTCACCAAGTACGGCTTCTGTCTCCCATCAAGCTAAGGTGATACATAGCACCATAAAACCCTGAGACAACTACCAGAATTCACACCAGAATAAACGACAAAAGCATCAAGGACAGAAAATGCATTATGAAATAGATGAAAGTAAGTTTACCTCAGAAGGTTGAAAGACTGAGACTCAGCCTTTTGCAGGGGCCTAAATATTCTGAAGCTCATTCCTGGGTCATGAACCATTCCTTTCCAGCTGTAGGGAAAAAAACATCGTGTACTCTTTCCATGTTGCTAGTAGTGAGAGCTTTATCATTTCTTGTTTTACACTGAGGGTACAAACCTGAATAGGCTAATGTAGATTTTCTCTGTGAAAATACAATCAGCCCTCTA
>VZSZ01002181.1:19095-29931 GCA_013398815.1 Ibidorhyncha struthersii
GTCCAGCTGAGGAGGGGGTGCGATAGAGCGGCCTGGTGGGCACCTTGCTTCTAGCCAGGGTCAACCCACCACACAATCGTATTGCAGAAACACTAAATTAAAGACTTTAGGCTAAAATGAAAAACTGCAGCTTGCTCTTCGTTTTTAAGGCTAGCATACGGGCTTACACGCATCACATTCACAGAAAGGCTTCACAAATATAATCAGAATGGTCTGAAAATGAAGTTCCTTAAAAAAAGTGATTTCTACATGTTTCTTCATCAATTTTGAAGAACACCTATCAAGAACAGAACCCTTTCTTTAAAGGTGTACTGACTGGGAGTGAATGAAACACTCATGTTATGGAGAGACAGGCAACTTTGACATCAGCCACATTCAAGGGTAGGGCCTGAGAAACACTTCAAATTCAGCTTTCTTAAGAGGTGCCTACCTTATTTACCTGAGCCAGTTCACTCTAGTCACATAAGTACATTCACTGACTTCACTGAGATATTTTTGAGGAGAAAATTACTCAAGAATATTTACAAGATCAGAGCTCTATACACATAAATTATAAGCTTCAGCTTCAGCTTGTGATAGACTAGAAAAAATGACTGAAAAATGTTAACCTTTATGCCCTTCAACTTGTTAGTTACCAAACATATTAAAGTCCAAGTATGTCCATGAAGAAGGGTGCTGAAACACATCTACAGACACCTTGCCCAACCTAAACTATCCCACAGTATTCACTTACCACAGCTCGCTTATCCAAGTACAACATTACTTCTTGTATCAAAGGTCTGACAAATATCATTTCACATAGGCTAGTACAGAAGTTCAAAAAAGGCAGTTAACATCGGCAGGTCTCCTCACAGTGTCTAGAATTTTATCTGAAGAGCATTCACAGAAACTCTGACACCTTACCACAACCTGATTTTCTTCCACCCATGACATTCCTTTTATCATCCCAGTACAGATTCTCGCCAATCCTCATGGGGTTGAACCTCAGTGTAATAAAGGCATAGAGCTCAATTCGCAGTTGTTATGAGTTCAAATTCTTTTCAAAAAGACAGTTGTTCCTCTCACCAATATTTTTCCTAACAAAGATAAAAAAGAATCTACTATACTGGTTCTCTTTTGAAATTGTCTGGTGTCCCTGATTTGTTTACTTCATTCAGTAATGAATCCAAGTTTTACTCGCTCAGCTTTTGACACCAATGCAGTAGCCGAAGTTCTTGTTGCTTTTGATGTCCTAGTGTCAACTATAGAAAAGCTTCCCTTTTCCTGAAACCATCCCTACATGCCTGCTCTTGCTTCTGGATTCCTTCTTTGTAGCTTATCCTTGCTTCCAATCCTTGAATGCTGCATTGTTGCACTGGAGCTGTTTCCTGTTTAGGCAAGCCAGTCTCCTGATTGGTCTTTCTGTGGATCACTCCTGTGCTTGGACAATGCTGCTGTTAAAGACCTGCCACCTTTCTGGAGCTCCTTGCCCCTTCAGACCTACCTCCCATGAGATGATACCTACTAGTCCACTGGTTAAACCCTAGATGCTCCAGCATCTGTACTCTGCTACTTGCCTTCCTCACCCCCCACAGGATGCTGAACATCACTATTTCATGAGCATTACAGCCAGTGATTACCACCTCACTAAACAACTCTTCTCAGAGAACAGAAGATCCAGCTGTACATTACCCATGGTTGACCCATCCTATCCGGTAATTTCCCTGACACCAGCCAGAAATCACTTTGACTACTGTGATCAATAGCATCATCTGTGTTCCCTGATCCATGATATAAATACAATGTGGTCATACCCTGGTCTGAAGGAGTAAGGGGTTTGTACCCTGGGCGTGCCTCAAAATGACAGGCTGTACGAAGATGCTATGCCTGTGGAAAAGTTTGGCCCAAACTTTTTTTTTCCAGCTCACGTAACCTGACCTGGAGAATGATCTCTTTACAGCAACAAAGCCAGGAAACACTGGCCTAAAGACATCTTCGGCAGTTAAAAACTACTAACATTCAAACTACACTTAAACTCACCGGCATATCTCAGACAAAAAGACACATGAAAAGGAACAGATGGCAGGCAGCCTATCCTATCCTTTAGCAGAAAACCAGCCCTTCGACATTTTTGCTTCAACACTCAGGGTTTCCTAAAGACTACTGTGAGATTCAGAGGTGACACTACCGCATGTGTGTGGGTGGGATGCATACCTCCACGGAAGGAGACAGATAAATGCAGCTAGGCAAACAGACTGGCAGCATATTTCTCCTGCCTGGTGAAGTTCCTCTAGCCAGAGCAGTCAGATTACACATCTCAGAAAGGAAAAGTTGTATCCAAGTAGAGCTAATGGTTTCACATGGTTCCCCAAACACTAGAGACAAGCACTGGCTAATGCCCATTTGAGATGCCCAGCTGCGGCCTGGAGGTAGGCTGGCATGGCTTTAAATCAGCACTGATCCACAGAGTGTCAGCTGCAGTCTTGTTCCGCTCCCTCATCTGCATTACCACAGGACATGCAAGAGGCGCTGCCTTTGAGCTCTAGGAAGAGGTGTCTCCGAAGATCAGTTCAAAAAACCCTGACATCCGACCTGTCTTTTAAAAATCTTTATGGTTCAACTACACCTAGTACAGAGGCACATACATACATACCTCTTTTGCTGTATTGCACAATTGCCTCTCTCCTTATTCACTAACACAGAAGCCTAGGACCAATCTTTCGTCTACTTTACCACTACTTAATGCCTCAAGCAGAAAGATTTTCAGCCTTTCCTGCCCTTCCTAAGTAAAATCAGAGGAAGCCTCCAAAGCCTCAGACTTTCCTGTCACTTTTCCAGAGTACTTGGTTGCATTAAATCAGAAACAATTGTGACTCGTACTCTCCTGACACAAAATCTCAAGCTCCACTGCCAATACCTAGTTCCTGTTTCCAGTTCTTCTAATACCTTCAGATCAATTCTGTTTCTCAGTATATTATCAGTCAAACCAAGCCACTACGATCAAAGAGCATAAACACATAAGAATTGCCAAGTCAAAGTGAAACTATCTCAAGATTCATCACTGATACCAGGTAGTAGCAGATGCTTAAGGGAAAAGTGTAAGAAACTACATTAGAATGCAGTGACCCTTCCTCTGGTGCATCCTATTTTCTTCTTTCAGCAAACCGTAGTTCTGAATGGGTGTTTTGAACAGCTGACAATGAACTGAAAGAAGGGTTAGCGTTCATTAAAGGGGAACCTTGCAGACTCAGTGCCAGCTCTTTCCAGTCACCTGCTCTTCCACTCCTGATGAAGAATCAAAACTATCATGCAAGGGAAAGCAACAGGGCACTGCTTACTGAAGGACACGTGCCAGAATTGGAGGCAGATCCCTCAGTACCTAAGCAGTGTATATGTTTGGGAAATTTCTTTGTATGCCAGCATGACCAAAGTAGCTGAGGAATATCTAGCATATTTCTTAGATTATTTGTTCAAGCTCTGTTTTTCTTTTGTATAGACAGGCATCTGTATTAAACAAAATGTGTGGCCCAATCCCCTGAAAATGTTTTCTGTGTATTAGAGGGGAAAAGGAATACTGATTCTGTTGTCTCCCTTACCCATTCATGACACAACTTCCTAAAGACTGCAAAGGGGAAAGGGAAAAGCCAGTTACCTCTCAAAAATATACAGAGGGGACATTAATACAGCTGTTTCAGATAACCAGGTGAGGAAGAGTCATAAACATAATCCACGGCCTCCTAACAAAAGGTAGGTTTTCTAGTGAAGAATCAGCAGAAGACTCATTTCAAGGATTTGGGCTGGACCTCCACAAACCTGACTTGGTCAAGTATGCTTAAAAGTGTCTGGGATGAATTTTCCTTAATATGTCTTTCCTTTAGGACACTGACTAAACTAGAGTTAAGAGTCACTGACAAGAGAACCATATTGGAAACAAAACAGAAAATCTGATCCCAGTCAGAAGACACAGAAGGTTTTTACAGCACATACAGTTCTGTTGACAGTCGAATTTCAGGGGCACTATTTCAGGTATATGAAGACATGACTTACGTCTGTGTTCATCTTTCTTACCCATTCTAATTTCAGTCAGCACAGTGATTTTCAGAAAAAATAAAGAACGAACCTAAGAGAGGAGAGTTATCAGAGATAATCTCAGATTTTCCCCAACAGGCTTCCTCCTTTTGAGACTGCTGCTGCTTTCACTGACAGAGACCCTCGTGGTCCACTTCTGTCTACTCTCTGTCTTCCACATTCCAATTCTCTTTCCCTGTCTCCCACACCATCTCAATGGATTCCTCAGCTCTTCTCACACTTCACGCTCTTGTATTCTTGGAAATACCTATTCGTCACAAAAAGCTCATTCAGAAGTTGAATAGACATTCAAACTATTTTAATGTTGTTCTCTCCCTTTATGCTATAGCCAGAAATGAATCTCAAATATGCCTGCAAAACAGAGGTGATGTAAAATATGTAAATAAACTCTTGTCTAAGAAAAATTCTGCCTAAAAATTCCCTCATCAGTATATTTTGAAATTTTTTTCTTTTCCATGTTTGTTTTTTCATGCACTGTGGATCTGAAACCTGTGGGGCAACACAGTTCTAATAATTTCAATTGGGTTATTACCCTTACCTTGTAACAGACTCCTCTCCTTCTACATATTAAAGAGCACAATGTTTTTGGTTTGGTTCAGCTTCTCTGCTTGGCTCTCAATTGTTCTAAGACCTAAGCTAAAGCTGAGTAGAGGTACAGGTTTTTCATGCAGATACTCACATAGATTTATATCTTACCTGTGCTATGAAGGGTAACACCTCATCAACCATATACAGATGCCCTTAGTTTTTTTACCTTTTGTAACACTTCTTGTAAAACTGCCATAGAGCTTGTGAGAATCTTAATGAATTTCTTTGCCCATCTTGAATGGCTTTGGTTTGTTGAAGCATCTACTCTAAGGAGTTATGATTTAACCAGAAACATCCTGGAACATATACCTATATTATGTGTATATATGCATACACTGTCCCCAGTACTCATCAGCCTCATGTGTGTACTTACTTTCAGGGTGTGCAGGGTGTCGGTCCATTCCATGGAACCTATCTGAGGTATAGCAGTAAGGAGTATGCTAGTAGCCTTATTTGCATTCCCTTTCAGCGTCTTTAAAACTTTATCCACTGAAACCTAGAAATACAATAAAACTGAGTGGTGTGTCTCAATTTTGATAGCATGCATTTTAAATACTCAAATAAATTCATTTAACTCATACATCTCTAAGTGAAAAGGCGAAGCCTTAAAGCGGCACAATCATTTTAGCCAGTAAAAACTACTTTCCTCTGTGGGTATATGTCTGATTACATTTTACACAAACAGGAGAACCAAAACAGATACATCATTTTGCACAGAGCTGCAAAAGAAAAAACACCAGAGCAATTATGGGAAGACAAGCTCACACACAGAGCTGACAAGCTTCATTCACACAGACCCCCTGATTCAGACAGGAGGAGATAAAAGGTTTGCTAGTAGTGAGGTAAGTTTATGGAAATGAATTAGGTAGCAACAATTGACTGTGTTCTTACTTTTGCAGTGATTCATCCAGAATAACTCACTAATACTGATGTAAGTAAAACCAGATTTAGTTCAGTATGTGATCTTTTAGCAAAACCTACAGGTTCTCACCAGATCCCTCAGGACAAGACTGAGAGGAAAAAAAGTTTCACTCACTGCTTCTTCATGTTCCTTCCAGCAGTCATAATCTGTTGCCATGGCAATACTAGCATAACTCATTCCAGCTTCTTTTGCAAGAATCACTTCAGGCACTGTGGTCATGTTGATAACATCAGCTCCCCAGCTGCGAAACATCAAGCTTTCTGCTCGAGAACTGAAACGTGGGCCTTCGATTGTGATCATTGTCCCCTTGGAATGACACTGGAGCCCAAGCTTCTTGGCAGTCTCAATAAGAACCTGCAAAAGATGCCAATATCAGGAAAAGGAAATAATTCCCCTGCTGCACTGCTTTCGCATCCCATCAAAAAGCTTACATACAAAAGAAATTAGCTTTGTACAAAGCAATCAAGCTTCATATGGCTACAGCTGTCCAAAACCACAGATCAGTTTCAGTTTCCTTATCCAGCAAGAGAAATTAAATAGTTCTATTAACAGGAATGATCTTGAACTCATCTGATTTTGTTAGTATCAGTTGGATTACTGTTTTCAATGCAGACCAAGAAGACTGGAAACCAGAAAATTTTTGCATGGTATTTAGGCTGTGCTTCCACTGAGAACAGAATGCTGAAAATGCTCCACTGAGCACTACATTACCACATGGTGGAGTTGAGCACCCTGGGAATCTGCAGAGAAATTACTACCACATTACCACTGACTGAGCTGTACACTTTACCACGTACTTCACATTAGTCTTTATAGTTCCAACTAGGTCATTGTATATGGCAGAATCATTGTGACTTTCTCTCTTGCTAAATGGCCTGGCTAACACCAGTTGATACAGTAGGAATCAGAGTGTACCAGCATGAGTAAATGGGACTAGGACACCTGCAACTGTCCTGAGTAGGAAGGGGAAAGTAGCTGTGTTGGTATCTGTTTACAGTGACCATCAACAGAAAATGAAAGCTTGAAAAGATGTATAAAAGCAGCATGATCAGGAGAGACCATAACACAGAAGCAATGAAAATCTAGTCTGACACCACTAGAAGCTGCCTTGTCAGCATCACGACCTTTACACAGGCCAAGTGGAGCGGCCTCCCTGCAAAATGCTGTGAGAAGCCTGCCCTCCCGCTGGTTGGTCGACCTGCCATACATGGGCGCAACAAGCAGCAATACCTTGAGTGTGCTACGTGACCTTGTGGGGTGCCCCCTCGCTGGCATGTGGGATCAGTGGATTGCATGGAGCAGCACAAGCACACATAAAGCTGGCGTACCCACAACTCCCACTGCAGACGTGTGTAAACAGGTAAACCTGCACTCCCAGAAGAGGTTAGGTGTGCAGGTAACCCCCATATGCTGGAGAAGGGTATTTGTGCATGCAACTATGTGAATATGCGTGTAAGGATAAAACAGAGCTTCTGGGCATTAGCCACAGAAGGACACTTAGAAACTTGTAGGTGTTTATTAACATGCTGTAAATTAATCTAATATTAATCACACCTAATATTGTGATTTATTGCTGATATTCATTCTGGATGTATGATTCACTGATTGCCAGTTAATTACACATTGTTAATACATCAATAGACAACTTTAATTGTGATTTGACTTAAACCACAGTTGAGCAGTATTTCCCTGAAACTCTTTACAAAGTTCCAATTTTACTCTAAGATGTTGCAGTAAGCCCCAGTTTCTGACAGCAGTAATAACCAAGGCACCCCATGTTATTCAAAAGTTTGCAGCTCAAGAAAAGATAAACTCCTTTCAGATTCTCATTTACTTTACAGTGCATAAACCAAATAAACCAGAGTATTTTCACGTATTTACAGAAATACAATTTAATATAAAGCTTTCAGACATTTTCATGCAAAATTCCTTTACTAGTCTATTACATGAATAGTTTTGGCTTTATTATTACTGAATTTATCTATGAAATTCCCCTGAATTAGGATAAACTGGGCTGAAATGATCCCAACAATTTTCAGGGATAATTACAGGAAAAAAGTTTAAGTCATTTTTATCTGGTATTTTCAAATGAAGTGAAAGTATCCTTTTTCAGCCTTGCTAAGAGCTCAAACGCACATGTTCTTTAAAACATCTGTTAGGCTGATTAAAGCGCATAGGCTAATGAGATAATGATCACATGTGAGACTGGGAAGTACCTAAATGTTTCTTCTATGTTTGAAAAGGAGCATTTCTCTGTTGGCTTTTCAAAGAATGTAATACTCAAAGAACATTGTCTCTAGTTACTTAACAATCAAATGAAAACTAGCCTTGGCATATGTTTCGCAACCTCAGGAAATGGCTTATGCATATCTACTTACCTTTTATAAAAAAATGGGAGAGACAGTGTGAAGTACTGCCAATCGCTTCGGTAATAACATGGTTTTTAATCCATTTCAGAAAGCGTACAGTTAGCTCTCAATAAACCCCTTGTATCTGTTGTGACACGACATTATGCTCAAAGTCAGTAAGCAACTATATGCCAACTAATCTTTGGTAAGAGCGCGTGGCCAGGCTCTTGTTGCATGAAAAATGTGAAGTATTTTGCATAATTTGCGGCTCAGTGGAAGAAGGGCAAAAGCATGCACGTGTGTAATACGTAGGGGTTTGCTTCCTCATGAGGTTTAAAATGTCTTTACTTCATTACAAAACACCTTGATTGCCAGTGCACTGAAGCATTGTTCCACTAACAGTGCTGTGGACATGCTGGCTGATACCTCAAAACCATATAGTATCTGGCCAATTAACAAAAATAGCACATAATGACACTGAAGTGAACTGGTGACAAGAGCAGAATATCTCAGTAGTGTAAATATTTGTACATGCTGTGGGTACAGTTTGGGCCACCTGCTTCACAATTCAACTTTGTCCTGCTCAGTGTAGTAACTGACTGCACAGAGAGGAAGCCTCCTGGATGGATATGACTGATTCTGTAAGCATTCCCGTGCCCCTGCAGAATGTACCTCCCTGCAGCTTCTGATCAGAGCATTCCACAACAGCACAAAATGCGCAATTCAATCTTCACCTTCCCTTTTCCTCAGGTCTAAGAATACGCTAAAGTGGCATATTTAATCACAGATACACTCCTCCCAGAAGCTTATAAAGATGTTGAAAAACAGCAGTGTTTCACACTGCTTAGTCTAAGTGGTTTTGAAGCCTACAAATCTTGAAGTGACAAAAGTAAGAGCAACAGTTAAGAATAAAAGCATACTGTAATTTGGCTTGTTTATATGTTTAACATCCTTTAAACTAAGCCTTGACTCTTGACCACCACCCATTGCTACAACACACAAAAGCACAAATGCAATATTTTCATTTCTATGAATGCTAAAGTACTATTTATTTAAGTATTTCTATGAAGTATGTAGAGTGCCTCTACCATAGGTGCAGTTTCGTTCAGAACAAAAAGGAATTAATTCCTAACTCTATCTTCATGCTGTGTCCACTTTGTTGCTTTTGATAAATAAAGATCTTTTGTCGTGTTATTAAGACCCTGGGGGAATCTAGGTTGCCAACTAACATCTTCTGCATACCTCCCTTAGGAAGACAGCTCCTGCAGACACCAGATCTTTTACTTCCCATGCCTTCCAAATCTTACACTTTTCTTTGAAACCATGACATATCTGAGAAACCGGAGTAAAGAGGTGCAGATTGCCTCTGTTGTCTAAGAACGCATAATTGGACTACTACATAACGAGTAAGTGCCATAAAAATACCATTTCTAAATACTATTACAAAATTCACTAACCTCTCTGGTTTTGGTGCAGAATGGCTCTGCCATTGGAATATGACATACTCCTGAAAGAGTGGAATGTTGTCCGTCGTATAAAGTACAATGTCTTCTAGTTGTCCTAGAAAAGCAAAAAACAGCTCAGAGACAACAACAGGGTGAAAACAGAAGAGAAAGCAAGAAATTGACACAAATCCAAAACCATAGCAACCCTGGGAGGGAATAAAAATATCAGTATGATATTAATGACCACCTGTAATCCTGTTGTACAAATCTGTCAGAACTGAGCTCAAGAGTACAAAACTGTTACTCCAGTAGTGCACTGTCAATTCATTAATCTATTTTTAACAAGACACTGAAATGCTGATTCGTTCCTAAATGACACAAACAGCCTCGTTATCCTGCAATTCTACTCAAAAGAAATCAGGTAATTTTAATAGTTAGGCAAGTAATCTCTGAAAGAAACAGCAAAGTAAGCTTTCAGGAAGGGAAGAGATCAAGTCTGAATTACCACAAAGCTAGTCAAAACCTAGCTTGTTCAAATCATTGGATTCTTACATTGAAAGGATGGGAATTTATAGGAACAGCTTCCTGAACAAGAGAGGTGTGAATTCAACCAGAAAAATCCTGGAACAGAACATCTTTAATCTGTTTAACATCTTTATCAATGATCTTGAGGGGACTGAGTGCACCCTCAGTAAGTTTGCAGATGACACCAAGGTGGGTGGAAGTGTTGATCTGCCTGTGGGTAGGGGGGCTCTGCAAAGGGATTTAGACAGATTAGGTCGATGGGTCAAGGCAAACTGTATGAGTTTCAGTAAGGCCAAATGCCAGGTCTTACGCTTTGGCCACAACAACCCCCGCTAATGCTACAGGCTTGGGGAGGAGTGGCTGGGAAGCTGCTCAGCAGAGAGGGACCTGGGGGTGGTGGCTGACAGCTGGCTGAACACCAGCCAGCAGTGTGCCCAGGTGGCCAAGAAGGCCAACGGCATCCTAGCCTGTATCAGGAATAGTGTAGACAGTAGGACCAGGAAGGTGATTTTACCCCTGTACTTGGCACTGGTGAGGCTGCATCTTGAGTACTGTGTTCAGTTTTGGGCCCCTCACCACAAGAGGGACATTGAAGTTATGGAGTGTGTGCAAAGAAGCACAATGAAACTGGTGAGGGGTCTGGAGCACGTCTTATGAGGAGCGGCTGAGGGAACTGAGGTTGTTTAGCCTGGAGAAAAGGAGGCTGAGGGGAGACCCTATCACTCTCTACAACTGTCTGAAAGGAAGTTGCAGAGAGGTGGGAGTCGAGCTGTTTTGTCAAGTAACAGGTGATAGAACAACAGGAAATGGCTTCAAGTTGTGCCAAGGGAAGTTTAGATTGGATATTAGGAAGAATTTCTTTATTGAAAGGGTCATCGGGGATTGGAACAGGTTACTGAGGGCAGTGGGGGAGTCCCCATCCCTGGACGTATTTAAGGGT
>VZSZ01002181.1:29947-41300 GCA_013398815.1 Ibidorhyncha struthersii
ATATAGTGCTCAGGGACATGGTTTAGTGGTGGGCTTGTCACTGTTAGGTTAGTGACTGGACTAGATGATCTTACAGGTCTTTTCCAGTCCAGGAGATTCTATGATTCTGTCTTCATATTCTCAGAAAGATTACACACACACATGCATTGGTAGCTTCCAAGTAGAAGAATTCTTTTTCTCCCTTCTTTCAATTGAGAAACTGTTACCTTTCATGGAAATGGTCAAACGTGCTACAGAGATTACCATCCAGCATGCCATTTTCACAACTACTGGAACTGCTTCCCACTATCCCTTCACCTTCAAATGCACTGCCTCAAGCTAATTCAGCCAACTGGATGGCAACAACCCTCTGAAACAAAATTCTTTGAGCTATTCCCTTCTTTCTCTCAGTGTGTCACATATTGTATTTTATAGGAGAAAAGCAAGAAAACAGCCAAATTCAATCCACAGTTAAAATTCAAAATTTCTGCTGGTAATACTGGTCACAACAGTTCCCCACTCAAATCACCAGCAAATATTTAAAAGAAGGTTTTAAATACAAGTTCCATGTTAGAGTAGATTTGGAAAAAAAAAAAGAGAATCAACAGAGTACCCTTAAGGATTAGATTATAAAATAGGAAAAGAGATCAGCAAAATGGGATACAGCTGTTAAAATCATTTGAAACACAGATATTAATTTTTCCTTTATGGGATGCTGAAGAGTTGCAAATGGAATATATCTGATCTTACACACTTTTTTTCAGTGTCTGCTAATGAATTATTCAGAATTCCAGGAAATGGGAAAAGTCACAATCCCTTTCCTGCATTATAGTATTTCAGATGTTGTTAGTAAGGCCCTTTCACTCAGAAAAGCCAAGAGGAAAAATCACATATGCACAAATATTAATCTCTGACTTTCAGATACCCTATGTCCTTTGGAGAGAATGGCCATATCACTACATGGTCTAATAAAGAAATCCCACAATGTTTAGCACCATACGGACAAACTGCATGGGAGTAAGTAACAATGATAAGACCTAAGACTGCTCTGAGCAACGGACCACATGTGTTTGCACTCAGCAACAATTTCTCTTCTGCATGGAAGGCTGCAACTCTGCAACAGCGACAGCTATTTGATATAGTGCCAGCTGATGTATCTGTAAGTTGCCAGGCTTAGGGTGAGAATAAAGGCAGATTTGAAGCAATCTCTGATTCTTGTATCTATGAAGCGATGGCTGGTACAGAGGAATGGCTTTTAGGCTCTCCTCCTTTCTGTAGCCCTGCTCCTCAAGTCAAGAGTTGGCCATCCTGATCTGTCCCACTCACCTGTCTGTAAGGTACAGAGCAGCACCACCTGATTTGCACCACTGCGATACCATTTCTCTGTATCCCTTGTAGAGAGAATGAAGGTTACAGAATCACAGATGCTTTCCTTGCCTTACTCTCACAGAGATCAAGAGCCAGAGAACACAGGACAGTATCTGCCTAAGGCTCCTCTCACATTACAGGAGTTTCAAGACCTTCCCCATGTACCCTGAGTGACTCCTTATGGAGCCAATAGGAAACAAGAAATAAGGAAAAGTTCACACGCCCTCCATCAGAAGGAGAGCCTGCTCAACAATAGAGAACAACTGAATGTTATACAATTGCCTGATTGTTTACATTAAAACAGGAAGAAGTCACCAAGTGCCTGCCTAGAAACTAGCCACACTACTCGTAATAGAAGCGCATGATCCGGAATGATCAAGCATAGCATAAACAGAAAGTACAGAGATGCTCCCAGTGGGGGATATCTGAAGCAGCACCTGAAAGCACTGGACTGGTAACTACAAGCAAGCAGCCGAGAGCTGGGACTGCATAGCTCCTGCTGGCTATCTGTACTGGGGCTGGCTGAGGTGGAATTAATTTTCCCCATAGCAGCCCTGATAGTGCTGTGCTTTGTATTGGTAACCAGAAAGGTGCTGATAACACACCGTCGTTTTGATGTGAAGCAGAGAATAAATCTTCTGTTTTTCTTTGCTTCCACATGCAACCATTGCTTTTGCTTTATTAAACTGCAGCTTGGTGGGCACCTGGCGTCCAACCAAGGTCAACCCACCACACCATCTGACCTCTGTAAGACCTCTGGACCCTCATGCCAACTCTGTGCCAAACAGCGGATGGCAGTACAGGAGAAAAGGGAATTCTTTCCCTGGGAAAGGAGCATGTAGGTGAGGGATGGAGATATATGCAGCGGCTGAGATGTGAGGGTCATTGATGGGTTAGAAATTCTGACCATACTTGAGAATGGTCAGGCAGGAATTAGGGCTTCTCCCAGTAAAAAGGTGGCAGGATCAATAGATCAATAGCCCAACTGAAACGCTTCTACACTAATGCATGCAGCATGGGCAACAAACAGGAAGAGCTGAAAACTATGATGTAGTCGCCATCACCGAAATGTGGTAGGATGACTCACACAACTCGAGTGCTGCAACAGATGGCTACAAACTCTTCAGAAGGGACAGGCAAGGAAGGAGAGGTGGTGGGGTGGCCCTGTATGTTTGGGAGCATTATGAATGTCTAGAACTAAACAATGGTGACAATAGTGTTGAGTGTTCACAGGTAAGATTCACAGGGTGGGCGAACAAGGCAGATATCATGGTGGGAGTCTGTTACAGACCGTCTAACCAGGATAAAGGGGCAGATGAAATATTCTGTAAACATCTGGGAGAACTCTCAAGACCACTAGCCCTTGTCTTCATGGGGGACTTCAATTTACAAGATGTCTGCTAGAAATACAATACACTAGAGGGAACAGTCTAGGAGGCTCCCGGAGTGTGTTGAGGATAACTTCCTGACACAGCTGGTGAGGGAGCCAACTAGGGAAGGTGCCCTGCTGGACCTATTGTTTGTAAACAGAGAAGGACTTGCAGGGCATGTAATGGTTGGAGGCTGTCTTGGGCATAGTGATTGTGAAATGATACAGTTCGATTCTGGGAAAAGCAAGGAGGGGGGCAGCAGAACTGTCATCTTGGACTTCCAGAGGGCAGGTTTTTCAGAAGCCTGGTTGACAGAGTCCCTTGGGAGCCAGTCCTGAAGGGCAAAGGAGTCCAGGAAGGCTGGATGTTTTTCAAGAAAGAAGTCTTAAAGGTGCAGAAGCAGGCCATCCCTATGTGCTGAAAAACATGCCATCAGGGAAAAAGACCGGCCTGGCTGAACAGAGAGCTATGGTTGCAACTTAGGGAAAAAAGGAGAATTTATGGGTTTCAGAAGAAGTAGGCCACTGAGGACTGCAGAGACATTGTGAGGTTATGCAGGGAGAGAATTAGAAGGGCCAAAGCCCAACTTGAACTTAACGTGGCTTCTGATGTTAAGGACAATGTTTCTATGAATACATTAGCAATAAAAGGAGGGCTAAGGATAATCTCCATCCCTTAGCAAACAAGGGCAGAAACACAGTGACAAAGGATGAGGAAAAGGCTGAGGTACATAATGCCTTCTTTGCCTTGGTCATTAATAGTAAGACCAGTTGTTCCCTGAGAAAAATGTGGTCTCTCTCCCCTGATGCAGTTTATGCACCAGCTCATTGACCCTCCTTCCTAACTACCCCTCTACAACCATGGCCAAGTCACTCAACAGCAGTTTGGTCCAGTGCTCAACATTTACTTTCTGCCATGCTTACATGCCAACTGGGTAACTTACAAAAATGTATCAGGAAAGGCAGGTCCTGCTTGACAAACCTGACCTCCTATGACAAGGTGACCTGCTTAGTGGATGAGTAAAAGGCTGTGGATGTTGTTTACCCAAACTTCAGTAATGCCTTTGGCACCATTTCCCACAGCATTCTCCTGGAGAAAATGGCTGCTCATAGCTTGCATGGGTGTACTCTTTGCAGGGTAAAAAAATGGCTGGATGGCCGACCCAAAGAGCGTTGGTGAATGGACTTAAATCCAGTCGGCGGCCAGTCACAAGTGGCATTCCCCAGGGCTTGGTACTGGGGCTGGTTCTCTTTAATATCTTTATCAATGACCTGGATGAGGGGATCGAGTGCACCCTCAGTATGTTTGCGGACGACAGCAAGCTGGGTGGAAGTGTTGATCTGCCTGAGTGTAGGTTGGATCTCCAGAGGGATCTGGACAGGCTGGATCAATGGGCTGAGGACAATGATACGAGGTCCAACAAGGCCAAGTGTCGGGTTCTGTTCTTGGATCACAACAACCCCATGCAGCACTACAGGCTTGGGGAAGAGTGGCTGGAGAGCTGCCCAGCAGAAAAGGACCTGGGGTCTTGGTCGGCTGAATATGAGCCAGCAGTGTGCCCAGGTGGCCAAGAAGGCCAACAGCATCCTGGCCTGCATCAGGAATACTGTGGCCAGCAGTACTAGGGAACTTATCTCCCCCTGTACCTGGCACTGGTGAGGCCTCACCTTGAGTACTGTGTTCAGTGTTGGGCCCCTCACTACATGACAGACAATGAGGTGCTGGAGTGTGTCCAGAGAAGTGCAATGAAGCTGGTGAGGGGTTTGGAGCACACGTCTTATGAAGAGCAGCTGAGGGAACTGGGGTTGTTTAGCCTGGAGAAAAGGAGGCTGAGGGGAGACCTTATCACTCTCTACAGCTACCTGAAAGGAGGTTGTAGAGAGGTAGGAGTTGATCTCTTCTCCAAGGTAACAAAGGTAGGACAAGAAGAAACGGCCTCAAGCTACACCAGGGAGGTTTAGATTGGATGTTAGGAAAAACTGCTTCAGAGAAAGGATTGTCAAACATTGGAACAGGCTTCCCAGGGGAGTGGTTGAATCACCATCCCTGGAGGTACTTAAAAGACATGTAGATGTGGTGCTTAGGGACATGGTTTAGCGGTGGTTTTGGCAGCGTTGATGGCTGGACTCGATCTTAAAGGTCCCTTCCAACCTAGATGATTCTATGATTCTATGTACGTTTTTATGCATAACTGCTTGTGTACCAAGCTCAAGGAGACTGGTACTCATAGCACAAGCAAACCTTTGCACTGTTGCACAGTTTTGCCATTCCTGCCTTGCTCTTACTGTTTTTTCAAATTCAAAGCTGCCCATACTGCAATTTTGAATGAGTCCTCAGAGTTTGTATTGCCCACCCTACAGCAGTAGCCACACTTTTAATCAGACAGTAAGGTGGCTTTTGCTCCATCTTGATTTTATCACAGTAACACAAGATATTCTGACTATGACTGATGCTAGGAAGTAAAATCCAACTTAAATGAGTGAACGAACCAATCATTTCCATCTGTGACAAACTGTCCTCTACCACCTGCATCATCACCCTCCCCCTTCTTCCAGTAGCATTCAATTATCAACAAGCTATTAGTAATTAAAGAACAAAATAAAAATGCACACTGGCATCTGCTGTGTGAATGCATGCTCTACCTCTTCAGAGACAGTGAAAGAAAATTCTCCCATGAAAAGTTTTAGACTGTAACACTACTGTAAAAACTGTAGTGGTCTGTGACACACAGAATTCAAACAATAAAGTTGGCAGCTGTTACAGGATTTCTTTCACGAAGCTATTTTCTGCATCTTCCTGACTGAGCTGAGTCATCTAAGTAAATAGTTACCTTCTTACTCTTCTTTTCCTAGCAAACACCAGCAGCAAAATTAAATAGAAAGTATTAAAAAGCCCCTAATCAGTCTGATCTAGCCAATTGACTGACAGCACTATAATAAACTAACAGGAGACTAAAAAAAATTATTCCAGATTTTTTTAACGTACTTGTTTCAAGAGAACAACTGTTTTAGGCCATAATAGCACCTGTGGTTACTTTTGGATTTAGAAGTAGGGAGAACACCATTGTAAATATTTTGGTACTTATTCAACGGACTGTCTATTTTATTGTTTAAATACACACACTAATAGATCAGTATGAAGAAAGTAGAGACTCTATATATGAAATCACACACTTATTAGCAGTGCTACTGAGCCATAGAATTAAGCTCTCAAAAGTCTGGAAATGCTACATATTTCCAATTACACCTATTTGGTGTTTCCCACTTTTAAGTCAACTCTATGCCCTAAACTAGGCAGAAGTCCTACACAGCTTCATATCCTTAGATCCTGTCATTAATGCCACAGTGTGCATGACCTCAAGGGGAGCAAACAATTGCTGCCTACAGCTTTCTGCTCAATTCTAGCTCTTCTCCCACTCCCATTCACTATTCCTTCTTTTTCTTTCATACCTGAAAGGAGAATAATGATGTGCTCCCTATTGAGAACTAGAGCCCAGATACCAAAAGGTACCTGGACACCTAGAAGGCACTGATTTTAATGACACCTTAAGTAAATTCTTCTGACCTAGACCCAAGCCTCTTTCCTATGTAGTGCCTGGTACGGGTTAATCACTATATAAAAGCCAGGGTACCTTTCAAGAAAAATAACTGACTGTTTTTGCAGCTTTAACCAGTACCTTATTTCCAAGATTGCTGACCCATTTTTTTTTGCAGGATCTGATCTTCCATTAGAAGGTATTTCATAAAATTTGCATCTTTTCAGACTTTGGTGGACAACTAATCTGTTTTGTCCCATGAAAAGATCTTCCTCTCAGCAGCATTGTTTTCATAATGGTTTATGATATATCATGCAATCTCTTTTACAGATGGTACACCCCCGTGAAATGCAAAAATGCAGACCCTACCTCCAAAGAACCAGCAGTCTAAGACCCCTGGCAAAGATCATGAGGGAAAGAGACTTATCACAGGAATCAAACTGTGAAACAAAACAGACTATTATAACCTACCAGTTTTCTGAATTAAAGGGCAACCTAGTAATGATGTTTAAACTTATATTACATATTGTTTTCCACGCTGAAACATTCTCACACGCTTTTCTGAGAAGCTTTTTGATTTCCTGAAGCCATGAAATAAGTCCCCACAAGTTTCCACTCTTCTACATCAAAATGAAAACTTACTTGCCCAAATGAAATACTGCTCATATATGGGCTATGCCTTTACTGCTGGTGACCATCTGAATAAACTCTAAATGAAGACATAGATCGCAGAATCACAGAATGGTTGAGGTTAGAAGGGACCTCTTGAGGTCATCTGGTCCAACTCCCTGCTCAAGCAGGGCCGCCTAGAACTGGTTGTCCAGGATCATGTCCAGGTGGCTTTTGATTATCTCTAAGCAGGGAAACTCCACCACCTCTCTGGGCAACCTGTGCCGGTGCTTGGTCACCCTCAGAGTTTCCTGATTTTCAGAAGGAACCTCCTGTGTTTCAGTTTGTGCCCACTGCCTCTTGTCCTGTCACTGGGCACTACTGGAAAGAGCCTGGCTCTGCCTTCTTTGTGCCCTCCCTTCAGGTATTTATATACATTGATGAGATTCCCCCTGAGTGTTCCATTCTCTATGCTGAACAATCCCAGATGTCTCAGCCTTTCCTCACAGGAGAGATGCTCCAGTCCCTTCAGCATCTTTGTGGTCCATTGCTGGACTCTCTCCAGTATGTCCATGTCCCTCTTGCACTGGGGAGCCCAGCACTGGACACAGTATTCCAGGTGCAGCCTCACCAGTGCTGAGCAGAGGGGAAGAAGGATCACCTTCCACCACCTGCTGGCAACACCCCTACTAACGCAACCCAAGATACAATTTGCATTCTGCAATGTAAACAATCCCTGTCCTTTCACTCATGTTCACATCAGATAAATATACTGATTTGTTCCATAATCTTTTTGTTTGTTTGTTTGTTTCTTGGAAGGGACATGTTCTGAAAAACCAAACTTAACCAACCTGATTATTTCCCTTCCAGCTCAGACGTTATGATGCAGACTGGCAAATACTAGGAAATTTAAAGCTGTGGAAGGAGATGAGGTAGCTTCAAAATGAATTACTGATTTTGATAATGACATTTTGGATGAAGGATGGTCTCAGATTTCATATCTGGGTTCATTTCCTGGCTCTGTTAATGTCTTTCTGCCTGACCTCTGCAAGACTTAGTTCCTCCATACTTTCACCCCTCACCCACAGCAGACAATACTCTGCATGTCAACTGTTTCTTGTTTAAAACTGCAGGCTCTCTGGGCCAGAGGCTACTTCTTACCATGCATGCAATTCACAGCTTTGCATGCTTAGGCTCCCCTTACCTACCCAGGAGCCTACTACATGATAATGCTGTCAAAAGAACTGGTGCATTACTCACAACCATCCAAACCGCGCCCCTAAGTATGTTTAATATCTTTCCTAGATAAATCAATATCGATACTAATATTACTCATTTCCAACTACTACTGGCAGAATAATGATGATTATGGTTTAATCTGTAGATGTACAGTTTGAATGTAGAAACAAAGTGATCAGCCTAAATACTTTTAGACTTGGAAAAAAGAAAAAAAAGACTATTGTCAGCAATACAGCTGCTCTCCATCCGTAAATCAACTCTAATGTAACAGGAAGCAGTTTATATGGGGCTTGCTCCTGCAGGGTACTTAGTCATTTAGATACACTGTACTTAAAACAGACTCTCTTACAAGAAAAAGCATTTCAGTTACACACACAAAAATGTCAGTAAGACAAAACTTGAATAGCACTGCAGAGAACAAACCTAAGTATCCATATTCAGTTGGCAATGAAATAGTGCCAGCAGCCCCCCAAAAGCACAAAGAAGCTGCACAATCCATTCCAAACACTTAAAATTGAGTGAAGACTTCCAGATATAGTACACCTATAAGTACTAATAATAAATTTACCTCTTAAAATGTGCAATAGTATTTTTGAAATGCTTGCTGTAGTTGGTGATTTTTAAACAGAGCCTTTCCCTCCCCCCCGTTTGCCTGAGTTTTTGTAAACATCAGATAATCAAGGAGGGGAGGACTGACTGGAATACATAGACTTTGGAAGAAATTTACTTCCTTAGCAAATGAAAAATGTTAGCATCAATCCCTGTTTTAAAACAACATCCTCTTTTCTCACTGTGTTGCATTTGATCCCTTTTCTGTAGAGCCTCATTATGACTGTGTATATTTCCCTACCTGGCTCCTACTATGCTTTCTTGCACCTCTCCATCTCATTTCAGACTCTTAAAACTTAGGACACCCTGTGCTCTTTTCCATGTTCCTCCCCCACATCTGAGAATAGGAAAGAATAGTCTTCTCTTCAGAAGACTCTTCCCAAGGAGCTATACCTTTGTTCATTTGAAGCCATTCTTCAAAGCCTGGTATTTCTTCTAGGTCTGTTAGAGTTTAACTTGTAATCTAATTCCTGTTTCCTTATCGTGTCTTCTTGTATGAATCTTACTTTTTGCCAGAAGAATTCATTCCACAAAAAGTTAATTTAACGTGTTATTATATGGTTTAACCCCACTTGTCCCCTTTTTTCTACCCTAAAACTAAGAACACAAAGACAAATTTTACTCACCTGTCAATGAACTGATCAATTATGACAAGATCACCAGGTTGTATTTCTTCTCGTAATGAACCACAGGCAGTAGTCACTAATACATGTGAACAATTTTCTTCTTTTAATGCCCAGATATTGGCACGGTAATTGACATTCGATGGCATAACTGTATGATGCCTTCCGTGTCTGCAAAGATACATGTTGCAAGACAGTAAAATAAATCAGATTGAAATTGCCTTCCTTATCCCAGATGAAGAGAATTCCAGGAAATGTTATTTCCCTAACAACACTGGAAGTGGAACTGATGATTTCAGCCACTTTCAGTGTAGCTTGTTTTCCTAACTGTATTAAGGTTCTCTCAGTATTTGATTTAAGAAGTAGCAGTATAGTTTTCTTTTTAAATGCAAAATTTTTAAGTTCAAGACTGTAATGAAAAGAATCTTGAAATTACAATCCAAATATACTTTAGCAGCTTCAACAGTACAAAAAATATTTCTCTCTGAATTTTCTAAGTCAGTTCCATAGATTCTGAAAACCCAGGTGTAGCAAATTAAATCTTTCATACACAAACACATACAACAAATTCGTAAGATTTATATACACCTCTACAAATTTTCTGCTCAGAAGTGCTGTTTGTATTCTCCCACTGACAAGAGAGCGGCATCTCACTGCTGCTGGTGTCACCACCACAATTTTGGGTTTTTTTGACAATGGAATGGCCTGTACGGCACCAGCCTGCTGGTGTCAGATGGGGTTTGTCTCACTCAAAGAGGGAGAAGGGTCTTTGCCCAAGAGTTGACAGGGCTTTACACTAGACTTGACAGGGGGAAAGGGGTATTATCTGGCTTGCCTGTGACAAGTCAAGGGACAATGCACCAAGGACAGAGGAATGGCAGGGTGCTAGCAAGGGCCTGCAGCTGTTTGCTCAAGATGGGCTGGCTACACTGCAGCACACTTAAGTCTTATGTAGATGAGCCAGGAGCCCCTGGGGCAACAGGAGCCAGTGGGAAGGTATTAATACATGGCAAAGGAATGCTGCCTGGAGGGCAGCGCAAAGGAATTGCAACCTCAACATGCACGAACAAACAGGAGGAGCCAGAGACATGTGCACACCTCCAAAGCTATGGTCTCACCAGCATCACAGAATGGTGGTGGGATGGTTCCTATGACCGGAATGTTGGCATGGATGGCTACAGGTTCTTCAGGAGAGACAGGCAGGGGGAACGAGGAGGTGGTGTTGCCCTATATCAACAACCAGCTGGAGTGCATGGAGCTCAGCCTGGGGATGGATGAAGAGCTGACTAAGAGCTTACGGGTCAGGATTAAAGGGCAATCAGGAGCAGGGGACATTACAGTGGGGGTCTGCTATAGACCACCTGACCAGGAAGACCGAGCAGATGAGGCCCTCTATGGACAGACAGGGGTGGCATCGTGTTCACAGGGCCTGGTCCTCGTGGCCAACTTCAACCACCCCAACATCTGTTGGAAGGATAATATAGCAGGGCATAGGCAGTCCAGGAGGTTCTTGGATTGTACTGATTATAACTTCCGTCTCCAAGTGGTAGAGAAGCTATGCTGGACCTTATCCTTACCAACAAGAAGGGGCTGGTAGGCAGTGTCAAGCTCAAGAGTAGCCTGGGCTGCAGTGACCATGAAATGGTGGAGTTCAAGATCCTTGAGGCAGTGCGCAGAAAGCTGACCACCCTGGACTTTAGGAGAGCTGACTTTGGCCTCTTGAAGAATCTGCTTGGTATGGTGTCATGGGATGAAGCGCTGGAGGGAAGAAGGGCCCAAGAAAGTTGGTTAATATTCAAGGATCACCTTCTCCAAGCCCAGAAGCGATGCATCCCTACAAAGGCGGCAGTAGGCAGAAAAGCCAGGAGGCCTGCATGGATGAGCAAGGAGCTCCTGGGCATTATCAAAAGTAAAAAGGATGCCTATACGGGGTGGAAACAGGGGCAGGTAGCCTGGGAGGAATACAGAGAAATTGTTTGAGCAGCCAGGGACCAAGTTAGGCAAGCTAAAGCCCAGATAGA
>VZSZ01002182.1:0-10408 GCA_013398815.1 Ibidorhyncha struthersii
CGCCAGCTGCTGCCCAAGGAAGGAGGACACAGTTAGGCCTGGGAAGTCCTGACTTTTAACCACTGTACCTGGAGGGTCATTTCTGCTAACACCACTCCTTTAATTCTGTGTTCCCTCTTTACCCCATAGTAAGTGTAATTATTGCTTCATGCATCCTCCTCTTTTTTTCTGGCCCAGCCTCATTCTGTCTCTCCCCGAGTCTCCAGCTCATTTAGTGCAGGAAATCCTGTTTTAGAAGTCACTATGCAATACTCCTTGATTCTTCTTCTCCCTTTCTCTAGGAATATTTGTGCATGAATTTGTGTTGAACTCTGTGTTCAGAACTTTAAATAATTGAAAATAGCACTGCTAAGTTTTTCTTTTGAGTGAACCAGTATGAGGATGATTTTTTCTTCATTAAAATCCCTCCCCATTACCTTTTCAGCCCTGCTGCACCTCAGTTCCTAGTGCCAAAACAAATAAATAAATTGAGAATGCTCGGTGAACATGGCCTGCTAAAATCTTCATCTTTTTTTCTCCTTTCAGCATGTTGCAGCATCGTGACTTTTCCCACAAAAATGCTGCCTTTTTCTTCTGTATGTTACCTCGGATATTGCCCCCAAACATGGTCTCCCCCTCCTAGCTATGTTCTCGATATTACTCTTATAAATGATGGAGCCGTCCCCTGGTGTTTTCTCTATCCTCTCAATTACCTCAGACTTGCCCCTCGAAAATACTGTTTCTGCCTCCCTTAGGACACGGAAGCCTTTCCCTCAATAATGTCCATTCTGAGTTGCCTTGTGTTTTCCACAAAATTTGTCTGGTGTGTCTCCTCTAACTTACCTCAGCTCTTCCCTCTGAAACGCCACCTTTGTCTCCTCTACATTACCTGAGATTTTCCTACAAAAATGCTTTGTTTGTCCCCTCTGAATTACACCAGCTTTTCAGCTAAAAAATATCACCTCTGTCCCCTCTAAGACATCACAGATTTTCTGTCAAAAATGCTGCCTCTCTCTGACTTACATCAGACTTTCCCTCAGAAATGCTCATTTTCCCACTCTAAATTACCTCAGATTCCCCCTCAAAAAAAAGGTCATTTTGTTTCATCTAAATTTCCTCAGGTTTTCTGTCAGAAATGTTACCTGTCCTCCCCAGCTTACCTCAGTTTTTCGCTCCAAAATTTTCATTCTATCCCCTACAGGTTACTTCAGATTTCTCCCCCCCGCCCTCTCTGTCCCTTCTAAGTTACTTCAGCTTTCTCCCCTGTAAAGCTTACTCTGCCCCCTCTGAATTACCTCAGCTTTTCACCTCAGAAAACCCACCAAAACACCGTGCTGCCCTCTGAGGCACCTGCCCAATACTCCCTCCCCACCGCACCCAAAGTCTGCCCCGGGGCGATTCCGAGACCCGTTATCAGACCCCGCAAAGCGCACCCGGGCCTCACCCGCGCATTTCAGCCCCTCTGGCCCCCGTCCCTCTGGCCGAGAGCCGGAGCCGGTCAGCCATCGCCAGCGCGGTTTCAAACTCGGCGCCGCCGCCTCACGAGTCCCGGGAGGCGGGAAAGCGGGCACGCGCCCGGCGCCTCCCTGCGGCGCGGAGGAGCGAGGCACGCGCGCAGCCCGCGGCGGCACCGCGGCCCCCCGCCCCCGGCCTCCCTCAGGAGGGTCACACCCCCCTCGGCGACACACGGGGCGTCCGCCGCTCTCCCTTTGCCATCCTCAGGACACAAACCCCCTCAGCGACGCACATGGCACCCCGCCGGCTCCCCCGCCCAGAACCGCTCTGCGCCCATCGCCCAACTTCTCCCCCGGAGCCCGCCAGCTCTGTCCCCCTGCGTCCCGGCACATCGCCTGTCCCCGCTCTGCCCCTCGCTGCTGTCGCCCCTGCGCGGTCTTCCCACCCCCCAACAGCAGCCTGGCCCCGGCACCTCTCCTCTGCTTCCCACCTGCTCCTCCAAGCTGGACCCCGGAGCACTCCCTCCCTTTCGCTCCAGCCCATGGCAGGCCACAGGCTGCTCCACAGCTTGGCTGAACACCAGAGGACCTCTCATTTCCTTTATTTATTTTAAAATAAACTTTCCTTTTTTTTTTTTTTTAAATACATTTTCCCCATCTTTTCACCCACATGAGCCCACTTAACACAATTTTTACACAAATACATCCACTTTAATCTTTTCCACATTTGTGCTGCTGTTTTCCCCAAACAAATGCTTTGGCAGTATCATCCTCTGCCAGTAGCAATTCCAAAGGGAGTATGCTGCTTTGCACTGGAATGCGTGGTCAGAAAGTACTATAAAAGTTAAGGACGTGAGGCTGGTTTTCTATGCATTCCTAAGCATTTTATAGACCTATCTGATCTTTCCACCTGCACAGACGTTCTCACAGTTAGCAGAAAAATGTACGTTTTCCTTTAAACAAAGTCCTGGGGCAGACTGCAACCCTGTGGGCAATCCCCCAGGGATTCTACCTGGCTGGGCAACTACTGCAGTCATTTTAAGGGCTGGGGAAAACTGCCAGAGACAAACGCCAGCAACCTTGAGTCAGCAGAGGCACCAGGGTGATGTGATCTCTGCCTGTAAAACTTACTTGAGACTCTCTACCACCACAGGGCTAGCTCCTGGCCGTACCCTTCAGCTTCCTCAGGTACCTACAGAAGGGAAGACTTCGCACATTGAGTCAGTGTACTTTGAACACCAGGGTAGCATTTGAGTCCCACTGCTCCATCATCTCTCTCAGCACAGCAAGCGGGAAAAGGGATTGCACAGAAGCTTTGAAGACCAGAGTGACAACCGTAGATAAAGGGCAGACCAGGATTACATTGCAGCCTCACGCGTGAGGTGCTGAGCTATCTAGTGACCTCAGCTCCCGGGAACTTGAGACTTCAGTTTCCAATACTCAAGAGCCTCCAAAAGAACCCCTGAGCAAGGCAAAGCAGGACCCCCATTGCTGATTGATTAATTAGCTTCTCCAGAGTCTTGGCACTCTTATGCATTAAAGAGCTGATGTTTAGTGGAACTGGAAGCTCACATTCAGGCCTTGAGTGCCTGCTACCACATTGGAGTTACTGTGCCAGCATGAAATGCTGAATCAGTGTAAGTTCACTCTGTTGATTCAGGTGTGTTCCAGTATTTATTTTTGTTGAAGGAGCCATATTTGTCCCAGCAGGTTTATGCCACCTGGGCTATCATCTGTGCTCCTGCAGCTGATACAGCCAGCACAAACAACTCTGTGTGTACCAGCAAATGAGACTAAAATCAGTTTGTACATTGGTCTGGCTAACACCTTCATTGCCAGGTGATCCACCAACACATGGATCCAGTACTAATCAGTGCAAAACAGCAGTCTGCTACAGCTATACTCTAAAAAGGTATTCAAAATTTTGTTGGAAGGGAACAGTCTCAAGGCAGGGGACAGCTTTATAGCAGGCAATATGCAGATACCAGCAGTGACACACAACACCAGACCTGGCAGAGCAGCCTTCTCTCTCTGGTTGTTTTCCTAGGCTTTGCATGGCATTACTTTGTGCCCAGCAAGCTCCAGGACACATGCCCATGCCTGCAGCAGTTAAGAAGGCCTTTGGCCAGGCAGGCTGCCCAGAAAGCTCCTGCCCAGCGCTCAGCTCCAGTGCTGCTTGGGAAGGGGTAGCACAGGCAGCGCAGCCCTGACACCCAGCAGAGAGTGGCCAGAAAGGCGAGCAGCTCAGCCCCCACGCACCCACTCAAGCTTCCAGAGCCAAACCACTTGGGAAAGTCACACAAGTGTTTGTCACAGAGTAAGCACAGTAGCAATTGGCCTAAATGAAGCCAAAGCAAGCTACTAACACAGGCTTAACCACCCACAGGGCATCTCAGTGCTCCAGTGTGCNTTGCCTGACAAATCTGGTCCAGAGAGCAGGCCACCAGCATACCCTAGAAACTCAGAGCAGCTGCCCTCCCCAATCATACCAAGCAGGGGAAAGATTTGTAACCGTGGTCTGTTGCTATATTAAAATACAGGGCAGACCAGTATCCCTTCAGCAATCCCCTAGGCTTCCCCAAGGGCCCCCAAAGGTCTCCCAAGCTAGAAAGGGGAGACAAGACTCTGCAAAGGGGTCCTAAAGCCATTCTTGAAGAGTGATCCTCTACTGCTCTTTTAAAGCACCCACGTTTCCCCAGGCACCAAGCACCACATCACCCAGGCTAAACTAAGCCTGAAGCACCATCCCTTTATATCCCTTTCCACAAGCTATCTCACTTTCCTGCTCAGGCAGGGCCTCCTACTGGCACTGCAACAATTCCAGTACCACCCAGCCTCACTGGCCTTCTCTCAGCATTATAATCATTAACTCAGAGCTAGAAAAAAATTGATGAATATCTTACCCACCTGAGACAACCACTTAAATAAAATGTAAATTCATTTATGAGGTCCACAACCCCAAAAAATATTTTAGGAACTTTTACTGTTTCTGAAAACATTTACACCAGTCCTCCAGCCAAATAGCTGTACCTGCCTGCTTTTCTCTGAAGCTTTAATGCTGAATGTATTCAGGACCCTTCCAGCACCTCTCGGCTCCCTCACACCAGACCACAGCATGAGCAGAAACCTCCACCTCCTCCTGGGAAGCTATTTATAGGGATGCTGGGGCAGGAGCCCTCATTGGGAGCACCTGAGGGGCAATTAGTGCACCCTAGCCTGATTTCTTGAGCAAATCAATTAACCTTTGCATTTATATAATTCTGGAATTGAATTCTAAACAAAATATTTTAGGCTTTTTATATGTGAAAATGCTATCACTGTACAGTATATGACCAGGAAGTTACTGCTATTTTTCAGTGGTCTCCTTGGTGTTTTTTAAAATACAACGTTATCAAGAAGCCCTTCTTCTCTCCCTTTCCTGTGCAATGGTAGGAAAACATGTAGAAAAAAAAAAAGATTTATGCTATCTCTTTCTAGCTCTGCTTCTCAAGCCTGCATCCTTCCTCTTTCTGCAACTGGATTTGTGCTTTTCGTTGCCTTGAAATTCCTGGATTCAAAACACTGGCCAGTGTAAGTATCACACTGTTCTCCTAGATTGCTAAAACTGAGCCTTCGGAGATATTCAAAGTCCTGAAAGAAGATTACAAAATATGAGATTATAAACCTTATAAAACAAACTTATAAACATGAGATTATTTTTAAGAAAAGAAAATGCTATTTAAGTTCATATGCTGTCTTAGAAACCTTTTGAACAAGTATGTTTCTCAGCTTTTTATTGCAAGGATAAAGTCAATCACTTGACTTTACTTACTATGTTTATTTACACACTTTATTTACATAGAAACAGACACTATGTTTATTGAGATAGTCCTTTACTATGCAAGCAGTGTGTCATTTTACTCTTTCCATGGGATAGATTTTTTTGTTGTTGTTGTGATTTTTTTTTTAATGTTGTGAATCTCTGATTTGAAGAGATTCATGTTTCAGTTAAAGTGTGTTAGGCAAGATACTACAAAAAGCAGTGTTTAGGATCATGACCACAATGTAGGCTAAGGCTAGGAAATAGTAGCGAAAATATATTCCTCAAAATATATGTCATTGGAATCTACGCAGCTGTTACCCAGGGGAAATATGCATGTTTCTGTGCATTTTATTTGATAAGATTCCTTTTCTTTCTTGCTGTTTCTTAACTTGAAGGAAGTACTTACAGGTATTTCTGAGACGACACACCACTAAACTCAGTTCCCCCCTGAAGAACAAGTTATTTGCAACCAAACGAAAAATGGAAAGTTCTGTTGGTAAAAATCAGAGGCAGGGACAGACAGGTGGGCAAAATGAGAAAGACAGAAAGAATTAGATGAAAAACACATACTGTTAGAGAAAAACATTGCTACTATAATCATGCATGCACACAGACACAGGGGAAGGCTCTACTTACATACAAACACACATTTAGCAAAAAGGGGATTTATTAAGCATCACAAACAATATAATCTGCTGTTTACTACAGGAATAGTAAATAAATGCTAGGAACTGAACCACAGCCTATTTTAATGCAATTCCTGTCTGTGCTGGCAGGCTAGGGTTACATTTCTGAAAATGTATTAGAAATAAATCACAAAAAACTCCACTCAAATGAAGCAAAGCTTTGTAAATATGAATTAATCAAGTGTGAAGCACCAACAAAGACTGCCCTGAAGTCTCCATGTGTCCTCCTCATGCAAAGCAATGATTTGATAGAGCTAGCTTCTTCCTCCAGTCCCCTTAATACTACTTTAATTGCTTTTGCTGTGGAGATAAACGAGGGAATTTACACTGAAAGCAGCTGAGTCAGAAACAGCTTTAACAAGGGGAGAGGAAGAGAACGGCTCCTTGGCTTGCACAGGTGAGTGTCAGCACAGCCTCTTGCACCTTGCTCTGTGTATTTAATGGCTTTGCATGGGAAAGGTGGTCTGTGTTATTGGGGTGAAGGAGTGGGTCAATCATCATGGGTGGTCATCTCTTTCTAGTGTAGTATTTTAGGGAGCCTAGGGTTCTCTTAATGATGAGGCTGGATGATGCAGGTTAAGTTAGGTTGTATGGAGCGATGTGGGGGGAAGCAGGATGATGTTAGTGTCCCTGGTTTTGCAGCCCCTGCTTTAGCTCTGGTGAGTAGTGGGCGGACCGGTTATCCTGCTAGGAAGCAGCAGAGGGTAGCATTGCCTTTTGCTGGAGCGCGCCCGTGGGAACCAGTGTAGTATTGCTGTTTTCCCTAACGATCTTGAGGCTTCTTGGGGTGGAACAGGCTGGATCCTAAGGTTCTGCACTGGTCTGTTCTTCCACGTGAAAGGAAATGTATTGTAGGAGCCAAAAGTTCTGTTTATGGACTGCAGTCCGCTGGTAGGATGGCGTTTGAGTACTTTTTTTTTTTTTTAAACTATCTTTGGATTTTCAAGGTTTAGCCTTGTTTTCCCTGGTACGGTAGATAGGAGGGATGAAATGAGCTTTATGGAGTCACCTTGTCATGAGTCATAGAGCTCCAATTCATGTACGTGCTAGCAGGCCTAAGTTACTGAGGCAGGGCTGTAGTGGAGCAGCACAGATTTCAGTGGGGATGAGTGCTCCTAGCTGTACAGAAGCGTGGAGGGGGAAGAAGTTAAAAGATGCTGATCTCTTAGAAATGTACTAGATGAAGTGGTTAAAAGTAATAGCAGTTAAATTCTGAATGCTGGCATTGATGTGTATGGTGTGTGTAATGGCTTCCACAAAGCTGTTTGGTTGCATCGAAGAGGGAAGGCAGACTTTGGGGGGGGTGGGGGGGGGCTGGGAGGGAGAAGGTTATAGCATTGCTGGAAAGCCAGACTGGTAGTGTCTCGGAAGTGTTCAAGTCTGCCTTCTCTTTCCTAGGCTTTCCAGGGCCAGCAACATTGCTGGCATACCTGTGTTTGGTGGTGAGGGAGTGAGTGGCTTAGTATTGGGAGCTCTCTGGGACTGTCTTTCCAGGCCTAATGTGCCTTTTCTTCTGCAGGTACGGACCAGGCTGAGGATGGACCCTGAACTTGTCTTGATGACTGTAGATCTCAGAATGGCACTGTGCTGCCTGTGGTTCAAGCTACCTTGACGGATAAAATAATTTCCAGCCTCTTGCTAAACAGAACCAATAATACTTCTTTGATCACTTAAATATTTTCCTGTCCTCTCTCTGGCCAAACTCTGTCTCTTTGGTACCATTTACAACTCAGAAAAACTTCAGGCAGCAGAAAAAAAATTTTCCTTGTTTGCAAAATAAAAAGAAAATAACACTTCCCTGCTTGAGGGGCATGGGGACCTTGTTTGCCCTGCTTCAGTTTTTATGGGCAGATTATAAACGTCTGCACAGCAAGCTCTGTAATATTGACAGACCTTTCAGTGTAGCTGCTTTAATACCTCTGCTCTGACAGCAGCAACACCATGCATCTCAGGGGATGGGATCAGAAGCAGCTGGACATTTTCGGCTATTGGCAGGCTTGTGTATACTTCACAGAAGCCTTTATCTTGCTAAGGAAGTGGAGACCTTTCAGTGAGTGTCTTTTGGTGGGGAGGGGGGAGGAATTCAACATGAACAAGGCAAACCCATTCCAGCCCTGCCAAAGTGTCTGTTTCCCTCTGAGCGTCTGGTTACCTGCAGCAATGCTAACTTCTCTGTGCACTTCTCTGTGCAATGGGGTAGTGATAATGTTCTGCTTCAGAGGTAGCTGCATAATTTTCTAACCACAGCAGAGCCTGGGATGTTTCTGTGGATGGCACTAATGGAAGGTAGGCCAGAGCTCAACGGAGTGTTGGCCACCTGATTTCCCATGCAGTTTAATGGGATGCAATGGCCTACCTTCACCTAAGTGATGCTGGAGTGTGGAAATATAGTAGCTTTCAAGGTCACTTGCCAATACTGGCCAGTGGCTCAGAGGCCAAATCCTGCAGAGTCTGCAGTGTTAGCTCAGCTCTATATAGGGGCAAAAGCCCAAGCAAACTTTCGTGGGGTGGCGGAAACAGGACTTGACTTCCCCCTCAAGAGGCTCTGGAGAATTGTTTTGGGAAGGTGAGGGCTGCAGTATGTCATGCACAAGTTCTGTAATTTTCCATGAGGAAGACTAAGGAGGAGCTATGTTGGGAAGAAGCAGAATCCTGGCTGAGTAGTTTGGACTCTGGAGCTCCCATCAAAATCTGTTTTGTATTGTATGCTTACTATGACATTGCTTTTCTCAGCCCTTCTGATTTCTAGCAGTATTGGAGTACCACTGCTCCAGTTTTAGTGGTAGGGAAGCAGAGTCCTTAACAGACCATGCTCAAGTAAGGTCACACTGTCTTCTGCAGACTTGGGGTTGCCTAGAGATTGCCAGATGGGGGCTGGGAAGAGATAGGCAAAGCCAGCTGAACTCAGGGAGGAGATATGCAGCCCCAGCTGAATTCTCAGTGGTGAATCCTGCTGGAGGATAGGGGTCTGGTATCTGGCTCAATATGGAGAGCGTGTCCTTACTCTGTGGCTGGTAATTCAGATCCCTGCTTGCTGGAAGCTGGGGAATTGAATTTACTTGAATTTCCTTGCTCCAGGCAGCTTGCTGGTAAACTTTCTCCAAGGAGATAATTGAGGCAGCAACTTGGTGCAGTATACAAGGGAGAAGCAGCCAGCAGGGAGTGATGGGGTGAACCTTGTTCTAGAGTTGTCATCGGGCCAGTGTCCAGCCACCAGTGTTACAGCACTGAGGACCTGCAAACACCCCTCTGTGTTCCCTGTGCCCTCTGTCTGGCACGTTTTCTTCTGCAGCCTTTGGTTCTCCCTTATCATAAATCCTGTAGGATTTAACTTCTAGCTACTGATCCTTTTGACAGTAATGGACCATTAACTAACTAGACATAAAATTGAAAGTGTAAATCCCTCTCCCTTGGGGAATTAGAAAGCAGGTTTAGGATGCAGGCCATGAAATGCAAGAGTTCATTGTAATCGCAAACGAGGCCTGATTAACTCTGCCTGCCCCACATCCCCAGATCTGTGCCAGCTGATGAACAAGAAAGCAGAAGCTGAGGCTAGTACTGCAGAACCATTTGCATCTGCCAGGGGAAAGCCTTTAGTCTCGGTGTTTGAGCTTGTTTATCCCATTGCCAGGGTCTTCCCTGTAAGACAGTGAGGGGAGTCTGGGCTGCTAAGGAATTATCTCCAGAGACGATGCTGTCTCTGATTGCAAACTTGCTTTGTTTTCCTCTTTTGGGACAGGGTGAGAAGGGAAGACCAGGAGATTTGTGCATATCAGAGGTAAGGGGGAAAAGCACAAGGTGCTTCTGCCCCAGGGGAATGGCCCAGACTGCTCCCACCAGGGGGAGGGATGAGATGATGCAGCAGCTCTGCAGGTTGGTATGTACGAAGTCCAGTTCCCAGTGCTTTCCCTGGGGTCTCCAGTAATGTGGCAAGGCTCCACTGTGTATCTGTGGGAGTGAGTTTGCTGATGACTCTGTTCTCTAGACCTTGAGATCAGTGCCCACTGATTAAAAAACTTAATTACCTTCCACTTGCAGGAATGACTCTACTTTCAAGGTCTCCCAGGCCCTTATTCAAGCATCTTCCTTTGAAAGAAGTTTTGATTGAATTGCAGTAAGCCCTCATTAGAGCCAGGATGGCCAGGTCAGAGAGGGATGAGTTCAGAGACATAACTGGGCTCTGCTTGTGGTCCCTCTGTGGAGTGGTCCCAAACTTCTCAGGAATAAGTGACTAAATCAGAGAGAAGAGGAGGAAACATGTTCAAAAGCAGTTTAGTTACGTAGAAATTAAATATCTTGGGCAGTCTGAGTACCATCTGGAAATTATACAGGTTGCAATAGAAAAACTAGCTGGATATATAGAGGCTATTCAGCATGGGAACAATGTAGGAGAAGGAGACGACCTGGTCTAGATTCTTGCTGGGCTGTAGATGCAGTTTTTACAAGATTTGAATGCTCAGTAGTAAGTAGTTTGAGGGTTTCTCCTT
>VZSZ01002182.1:10443-71103 GCA_013398815.1 Ibidorhyncha struthersii
TCTTTCTCTCTCTTTCTCTCTCTCTCTCTTTCTCTCTCTCTCTCTTTCTCTCTCTCTCTCTCTCTCTCTCTCTCTTTCGGCTCTGATTTGCAACCACAGAGTTAGGGGATAATTTGCTCCCCAAACACAGGATTATCCAGTAATCACTTGATTGTAGCAGCCGGGCTCTGGGAGCAGCAATGCCAGCAGGGAACCATCAAGGTGCTGAATGGCCACATCACCTGCCCTCACACTGCCTCTGAGGTTCCTCTGGGCCTGTAATGTGAGGGACTCCAGGCATGGTGCTGATGGTATGCAAGGCTGGGTGCCATCTGTATTGCTGCAACCAGTGTGAGCCCTCCTGGGAAGTGAACTGCCTGGTGACTGACTACTGGCCAGTGGCCTCTGAACACCTCAGCCAGCCTTACCATGTGTGTATGCTCTGGCATTTCCCTCCTTTCCTTGCAGCCCATGGCCACGCTCCTGCAGCCAAGCTGTGTGCTGGTGCCTGTGCCATTCATCATGCCAGCAGCACAAGAGCAACTGCAAAAAGTGTCTGGAATTCATCACCCATGGCAGGAGCTTTTGTCTGTAATAAAAAACATTTTCCCCCTCCTCTCTTCTAGTGGTTCCCCCTTCCCTGCTCTCATTATTATTATTATTAAGAAGCTTAATGCCATATGTCTTGCTGTTTCATAAATAACCCCTGTAATCAAACAGCACTGGGTAAATGGGCAGTCCAGCTTGTGCAATTTGTTTGACAAAATGAATCCATAAGAATATGAGTCTGTGGAGGAAAGACAAATAGAGCAGCTTGGATGAATGTGTTAACCAAGAGAAAAACGTCTTGGCAGAGTGGTTGATGCTATATTTATCCACGCAAATGGAGTTCAGGGCTAATTTATTAAAAATAGAGTGCAGAGCTTGCCAGAACGGTCAGTTTCTCCTAGGAGGGAGAGCAAGAAACACATCCCTGGCAGTGTCATGGAGAGAAGCTGGGCTCAGGCTTGGGCAGGCAGTGTTAGGTCTTTCTGTGCTGTGGGGAGGCAGGCAGTGTTGAGAGATTAAAGGGACCCCACCCTCATCTGGTGGCCACACGGGCTGGACCAGCAGGGCTAGTGTTCATGTTCCGTGTGTGTCCTGGCAATGTGAGTAGCCCTGGCTTGTCCTAGGTGCTGGGCGTACCTGAAGACAGACTTTGCTGCAAGGAGTAAAAATGATCAGCAGGTGCTTGTTGACTCTTTGATCTTCTGGGCTTTTTTCATGACTTTCCTCTGAATCTCTGCAAGTATCCAGTAGTCCTTCCCTGGCCTTATTAGTGCATTTTAATTGCTTATGGGGAAACCAGGAGTCCTGACTCCCTGTTCTGGGACAGAGCAGGTCAGAGCTGGCTACTGGTGAAAATGTTTCAGCCAGAAGACCCTGGATTCCACCTGGGAGACCCCAGCCAACCATGGCTCCTTGCCATCTACTGGTAAATGGGTTGTGGCCGGCCAGGGGATGACGTGGCCTGGCTGGGGGACAGGCAAGAGGGGAGCTAAATCCAAGTCCCTGTGGGCTGGGAAAACCTCTGAGATGTATGGAAGCTCAAGGGGACTCAGTCTCTGCAGCTGCCATGTTGCTGAGCTCCAGGCAGAGCCTGGTGAGCTTTATTTGGTTCCCTGCTAGAGCAAAATGCTAGGGCCAGAAAGGGCAGGCTCGCGAGCAGACCAGGCTGAGCAAAGGTCTCCAGCCCTGCAGGATGCTCAGAGTGCTACAGCAGGAGGGAACACGGGAGGCTCAGCCCTTGAGCGCCCTTGAAGGCAGCAGATATGTGGAGAAGTTTTGTCTGTTTTTTTCCCAGGGCTTGCTGTGCTCTCTTTCTCTGCCACACGGGAAATGTGACCAGGCACCAAGCTTTGCTCTGCCTACTGGGGGCACAGGGTGTTTTGTTCCCCCTCTGCAGCTAAGGAGGGAGTGAGGTAAAGCCAGCCCAAGCTTGCTTAAGCTGCAGGCAAGGCTGGTTCAGCTGCAGACTCCCCGAGTCTGCTGACCGGAACACCCAGCTGCCCCTTGCTGGAACTAGGAGCATTCTGGACAACCTCTCGCCTGCTTTCCCAGGCAGTCACTTAGTATTCCCTGGACAGGATGAGCCCCGGGGCATGTCCCAGGTTATCTACATGCTAGGGTGAGCCTGGGAGGGCCCTTTAGAAGGAGGTATCTTTGCTTAAAGATATCTCTGCAGTCCAGGCACATGCACGTGCGTGAGGTGCCGGGAGGGCTGGGCCTGGAGCATCACCCAGGTGGCAAGAAGGAAAGGCAGAGTGGCCCCAGGCTGGTAGTCCTGGCAGCCAGCCATTCTCAGATCACAGGGAGATCCTACAGAGCTACTGACTTGAGGCTCAGGAGAGTCAGCTCCAAGCTGGGTGTGACCCTGATAAAATCACAGAAGATGTGGGGTAGCCAGGATTTGAAGCTGCAGCCCTTTCCACTAGCTCTGTCTGACCTTGGGCTGCGTTCCTTTTATTAAAGGTGAACTTTGTCTTTCTCTTTGGGCAAGGTCCAGCCCCTCGCCTTCCACTGACCTCAGCTAGGCTGCGTTTTCCGAAAGCTCTCCGCAGCACGTGGTGCTGCAAGGCCAAGGCCATGGGTCAGGCTCCCCTCAGGTGCTGCTACAATGCAGTACAGGTAATGGCATTTCTAGGTACCATGGCTGTAACTGCCTTGTTTCCCTCCAGCCGCTTTGGTTTTCCTGCCAGAGGCCTCAATAAACAGAAAGCACTGAGCACGCAACAGTGAAAACCTTTGTCTTTCTGAGAGTTCCTCCAATGTTTTCTACAAAAGGAGCTGGGCAGCGTGTTGGTATGCCTGGGTTCACTAGGAGGAGATCTGAGCCTTCCCGAACACCTCTCTGCAACTGACCTCTGCTACCTGTACCACGCTGCAAGATGTACCTGAGTATATATGAGTGGGGCAGGAAAAGCTGAGCTATGCCTTTAGTCATCTCCTGTAAGGTCGTGTCTCTTCACCAATTCTATCTGTAGTCTCTTCCATGTGAAATCCACCCCGGAAGACAGAGAGAGCCTGCCTTAGCCTGGGAAGTGCTGCAAGCTGGAGAAGTCCCTTTATACTGCAGCAGGGCCCTGCCTCTTCTTCGCCATCAGGCGGCAATATAGGCTGTGGTGACAGGCGGGGTTGGGATGCGCCCAGAGCAGAGATGAAGAGGAGCATTTTGCATAGACGAGAAATACCTCGGCTACTGCTCCCTGCATCTCACCTTCTACAGACTTGCCCCTTGGCCGTGTCAGCTGAAGAGATGAATTTTTCATCAAAGCAAGGATGGGCTTTTAGGTAAGGGGTGTGTGTGTAGAGGAGGATGTTTTCCTACCTCCTTCCTGCCCTCGGAGCACCTGACCTGTCTTTGCTCTGACTTTGCAAACACAACGCTCAATGCTGTCCTACAAGCTCGAAGGGAAGCCTGTGGGATGACCTGCACGCTGGGATGTGGAGTGGAGAAAGCAGAGGCTGTTGCTCCTGCAGACCTTCGCTGGGCCTGAGCTGTGTGCCGGAGGGAGTGGCAGGCAAAGCTGCAGCGCAGGTGGCTGCACATCCACCAGGAGGGATGCTGGCTCATTAGTTGAGGAAACACCTCTCTCCTGCCTGCTTCCCTCCCCCTCCTCCAGTGGGAACACAGCCCCCAGCCCCCATCCTTCTCTCCATTCCTGGTGTGTATGAGTATTCTTTTTTAAGTGGCAAGCTGAATATTTTAAACAAACACTGCTTAAAATCTATAATTTATGGGCAAAGCTTCAGAAGAGATCAGTCGTCTCTTGGTGCCGAGAGTGGCTCTCCATCTGCAGCAGCCCCCACTGCTCTGTTTCCAGTCAACTGGCACGGCATAAGGGATTAGCCTTGGGCAGGGCAGCCACTGAGCAGCACTCAGAAAATTCCCAGCTCTGAATGAAAAGAAACTGGATTGTCTTCTCTTGCAGGCAGGAGCAAATCAGAGCCCTGCCCCAGCATCTACCCCCAGGAGAGAGCCCTGTTCTCCTGCTAGCTCTCCTGGGAGTAGCTGGCTGGGTCCCAGGGTTTGGCTCAGAGCTGGGCTATTTCAGCCTGCACAGCTCTCGGAGTGCAGGGTTAGGAATCCGCAGCCTTCCTTCAGCGCCTCTTGGTGCAATGTGTTGGCTCCTGCTTGGGGTGACACAGCAGCTTTGTGGCACCTCTGCCTTCTCCTGCCAGCCACTTTCGGTGTTTGGGCTGGAACCCCAGCTGCAGCTCCCACCTCCCCCGTTACCGGGCACTGTTTCAGCTGCGGCTGCTCCTTCCCGTTCCTCCTTCATCCTGCCCTGCCTCCTCAGGGGGTGTCGGGGCCCAGGAGTCCTGTGTCCAGAGGGACCCCCTGACCTCGGTCCTGGGGGGGTTGACCCAGGGAAAGGAAAGAGGCGAGTGAAGAGGAAATGATGGCCATTTTTCAGGGTCACTGCAGAGACAGAGATTTGAGAAGGAGCCTGCATGGGCTTGGAGTTAAAACCTTAGGGACCCAGGGCACAGGCGAGGAGTCCGAGCTCCCAGACGCTGAACTCTCAAAGCTGGCAGGCTAGACATGATGGGGAGCTGTACCAGGACCTGAACTTGAGCTTAAAGGCAATGCTAGACAGTGGGAGACCCCAGGTCACTGGGAGAAGACCCTGCCTCTGCTGTCCTTCCTCCCTCTGTGCCCCTGCATGTTCCCCGAGCTGAGGTGCATGTGGGAGGATTATAGGCTTGTTCGTTAATGGGAGTGAAGAGACTTTTGCTTCGATTAATTAATTTGCTGCTCTTCCCTATTTTCAGGACCATCTTTTATTCATGGCCAAGTGGTGCAGACACTGCTGCTTGCTGCCTTGTCAGGATGCTGGCATTAATATTTCATCCCGGAGCCTGCTCGTGCTGAAGAGAGCTCATGTCCCATGTACCTGCTTCTTCCTGCTGGTCTCCTGCCCTGGCCCAGCTCACATTCCCCGCTTCCAGCCCCAGAGTGGGTCTCCCTGTCTCTTCACCAGCAGCACAGCCCCTCCCCAGCTCATTTTCCCTGTCAATTAAATGTGGCACGCTTAGAGCTGAGTCTTGCATCTCACTTTCTTCATCTTCTGTGAGGCTGGGTAATCAGCCCTGTGAAGAGGGTGCCATGATTTCTGCGGCAATAATGGGTTCTGGGAGAAACTTGTTTTGATGTAAAGCAGCAGGGAAGGGGAGTGACCCATATTCTGCTGTCCTTCTGCCCCCTCCCAGGAAAGCAGGGAAAACAGGACCTATATTTCAGTTGCCGGAGGAGCAGTTCAGTGCTGTGGCTGCAACCTGGGAGGAAAGCAAGCTGCTGAAGGAGAAAACCCTGTCTGTACCTGTCAGAGGAGCAGCAGAAATGATGAAAAGAAGCTCTCCTCCTACTTCTTCACCCCTCTCCTGGCTCCTGTGCATGCACTCTCAGGTGTTACTTAGCTCTGCAGAGCTCCAAGGCCAGGAGCAGCCTTTGCCTGCAGCTTCTGCGGCCCCAGCAAGGCGCTCTGTCTGAACAAGGGCAGGCCACAGTGCAGCTGTTTGGAGTGGCACTTCATTTACTGAATGGCAGCTCCATAATCCTCTTCAAATAAAAAGGCTGTGAAGTTTCTGTGCTGGGAGCTGGTGGAAGCCTTTGCATTCAGGCAGGTGGCACAAAGGAGTATCCCCTTGCTGGATGTAGGAGTTCCTGGGTTTTGCTTGGGCTTTGTTATTTGATTATTTGTTTTCTTCCTTACCAGTTTTAAGAATTCTTCAGAGGGCCTGAAAGCTCATTGCCTGTTGCATTCTTCAGTACCAGTGTATCCTAAGCACATTGTATCTGGGACTCTCAGCAATACACTCGTCTCAGGATGTTGCAGTCGAGGAGGAAGATTAATTATGGTTCAATTTGTTAAAGTTCAGCTCTAGTTTCCAGGGGTGCTGTTCATGTCAAAGTGAGCCTGTGGATTGGGGAGGATGTGTTTTTCCTCCTTTCCCACCTTGCAGAGGAGGGCAAAAAGGGGGCTCTAGGGATGCCCATGCTGCCTTTGCTTGGACAAAGGCTCAGGGGGGAGGCTGGTATAGAGCTATTAAAGTGAAGAGTTGATCCTGTTCCAAACAGCAAGGTATCTTTGGCACTGAGGCTAGTGGATGGGATATAGTCTCCCTGACTGAAGTGGTTATTCTGTCAGGGAAATGCTTTGCAGATCTTGTGGGACGGGAGGAGAGGTCACGCAAGGTGTGATCTGTGCCCTTCCTTCTTCATCCCAGCTCTCAGCAGAGCCAATTCCTGGTATATCATCCACCTCTTCAAGAGCAAGAAAGCACAGTAACTCACGAACTGTATGCTCCCAGCCCTCTGGCTTAAAGTAAATAGGCCCTGCCTCCCCTGCAGCAGAGCCAAGTGTTTTAGGAGTCACCAAACCAAAGCACCATCTTAAAAGAGGTCCCGAAATTGAGGTGGGAAAATGAGATGCTTTTGGAAAGACCAGATGTGGCTACTGGAGAGTCACAGTCCCCACATTTGCACTATGGCCCCAGGAGCCCAGGAGGAGGCCTGAACAGAGTGAGGAGTTGGCAACAACTGTACTGCAAAGGGAAGATTGTGTTGGAGAGCACGTGCACGTGAGTGTGCATTCACACGTGTAGTGGGGACATGTTCAATTAAGAGAATGTGACTGCAGGTTGCAGGATGTGGAGGCTGCAAGTGGCAGAATCTCCACAGCCTCATTAAACTCTCATGTCCAAATTAAATGTCAGATTTGCATATTGGTTCTGTGTTTTCAGGCCCATTATGCAGCAGTTGGGAGGAGGTGCATGGGCGGGGGTGCTGTGGGAATCCAGCAGGGAACCTGAGGCCTCACAAGGACTCACCATGGAAAATGCCCAGCAGGCTGGAGGAGGAGGAGCCAGTGACAGAAGTGTGTGCAAGGCAGCGGTGGGCTGGGGGTTATAGTTTGCACGGGGGAGCAGTCTGAACTCTTCACTGGTGCTTTTCAAGGCAATTTACCAAGGAGGGCATGAGCCCAGACCAGCTTGCCCATCGATGCCTCATTTTATAGTTGGGGAAACTGAGGCACAGGGAAAGGAAGTGACAGATTCACCTAGCAAAGCCTTTCTGGGGATAAGACACAGGGCACAGCACATACCTGCCAGTTGTGCTGATAGGAGCGAACTGCAGAGTGCCGTGCCCAGCACTTCTGCAAACCAGTCCTTCCAGTTGAAGACTACCTCAATCCAGCCTGCTCCTCTCCTTGAAGAGTCTGAGGTCAAGTGAGCCAGATTGTCCTTCCTCCAGAGAGGGATGCAGCCTGACCACCCTTCTGCAGTGGGAGCGCTGGAAACGTGGTAATGCTGAAAGGCAGCTGAGCAAGCTCTGAAGCTGCCCAGCAGGAGTGAATACTGTGCAGTGCTCCACTTGTTCTGGTCCTGGCTGAGGGTCCAGGGCTGGTTCCTCTTCAAAGCTGTGCTGGAGAGAAGAGATTGCTACCTCACTCCCAGGAGCCCTGCAAAGCCAAGCATGTGAAATTTTAGGGAGAAGTGGGGACTAAGCTTGGTTTTACGTGAGTCAGGGCTCTCATATGGCTACCTCCATTCCTGTAGGTGGAACAGAGAGCTCCATGTGATGGGCAGTGTTGTGCTGGAGCATCCAAGCTGGTCTTTGACTATGAACAGGTTCCCAAACCGGCTTCTGTCGGTTTCTCACTATCCCCTTCCAGGAGACAGAGAAAGGGCACTGCACTGCCTGGGCTCTCATTGTAGAGCTTCACCTCCAGCAAGCCCTTTACAATTTCCCCCAGGCTGGATTTGAGTAAGATCTTGTTTTAATCTTGTTTTAATCCGTATTTAATTACCTGTAAAGACAGACAAGCCTCTTCCTTGCCCCTTGGGAAGCCCAGCCAGCAGGGTAGCTTCAGGTATTGGTACAAAGCCAAACTGCAGCCCAGGTTGGTGAGCCCCTGAAGTGTGCAGGAATTTCCATTGTGGATGGAGACAGATAAATGCGTGAAGGGATTGAACTAAGCAGCACTCAGAATCAGTGATACAACACGTGAGAGAGGCAGGTCCTCCTTCAATGGCAGCAGGAGGTTTACCAGGCTTTGTAGTTGAATGCCTATAATCCCACAGAGACTTCTGCCAGGGGTCTGGTTGCAGAGCAGTGGGTGGCAGCAGCAGAAAGATGCTTCCTAACAGCATGCTGGCAGATGAGTAGCTAAAAGCAGGACTGATTGCAGGTGCTTCAGTCCTTCGAGGTAGCAGGAGCAGAGCAAAAGCTATCCTCTTCACCAACCCTCAGGCAGGACCAGACTGGAGATTTATGAAAGATTAGCATGAGGATTAGAGAACATCATTTGGGGGGAAAGGTGAGACAATGTTTCTTCCTTCAGGAAAAGAATTGTGGTCACCTGGGTAAGCTGTTGTGTGTTGCCCCAGAGTCCCTGCTGGGACCTGAAGGAGTCAGGCAGACTGTGTGTCTTCAGTTCCCAGAAAGAGACGGTGAGCAAGAAGGAGGAATGAGGTCTCTATTGCTCTGCAAACCCTGCTGTCCTGCACATCTGTGAAGCGTGTCACACCCTAATGGGCCAGATGCTGAAAGATGCTGAACATCCTTAGAAGGTCAAACTCGGATGGCAGAAAACCTTCCTGGCTAATTCTGAGACATGGAAGTGACAGGGCCTACACAACAGGAGACGCCTGGGAGGCAGAGCAGCATCTGAGTCAGCCACCTCCAGAAAAAGATTTGTCAATGGCTGGGCTAGTTTTCACCAGCTCCACAGTTGGAGCAGTGGTGGCAGTTTCTGCATTTCATGAGAGAAGCATCTCATGTGGCTGACATGCAGCTCCCTGGAGGGGAGCCAGGAGAATGAGACCACTCCTTTCTCACTGGGGGTGTATGCCTGTGGACCTTATCCAAGCACTCTTTGCACTGTGGTACCATTTCCCAGGGAAGAAAGGGGGCCCAGCATAAGGAAAGAGCCTGCAGGTCCAAGGCTGGGGGACTGAAGGGTCAAGCATCTTCTCTGGCCACCTTCCCAACTCATGCCTGCCTGTGAGGCCAGGCTATGAGTGCAGCCCAGGAGCTCACCACCTTATATCAGGCTGCTAGGCAGGTAAGGACAGCGTACCTCCAGGGAAGTCGCTCCTGATTTACATCATTGTAAAGAGAAAGGATGCAGCTTTTATTAAACCTTATTCTGAGTCCTGGGAGGGGCAAAGTGATGGAGGACTGGGATAAAACTCTGAGATCTGCCACGGACTCCCTGTAAGTCAGTTGTATAATTCCTCCTGGTCCCAATTCTCCTATCCAAAAAAGCTGGGGTACCTCCTGCCTTGGCTATGAGGAATGCAGACCTTTCAGGGCTGACACTGCTCCTGCCAACCATCACAACATCCAGGAGAGTAATGGAGTTCCATGTGCTGCTCGGTCAATCGCTCCAACCCTGATGCTGAGTTGGCAAAACTGCCCATGGAGCAAAGCTCACGTTTCCTTTCCAAGTCTCCAGCTGTGAGACAGAATCCAACTCCCTCAGCCTGTGGTGGTGTTAACCCTGACAGCCTCTGTGCTCTCCAGGCATTCTTTGGTGTATTCTCTTCACTGTCCAGAGGAATGACAGCTGCCCACTGCAGCAAGGCAGTGGAAAGGCTGGTGTGCTTGTTGAGTGGTAGAGGAGAGCACCCTTCACGGCGCAAGGGAAGCAGGGAGCCTGGGGCTTCTGCAGGCAGGAGAGCAAGCCATGCAGGACGGCTGAGGTCATGGGGCTCTGAACGGGAACAGTGCTGACCTTTTATGTGCACACCCTTTTCCGCTTGCCTCTATTCATGCTGGGAAGGAAACTGCTTTCTCTGTATCCGTCTTTCTGTCAGAAAATCCTTAGCTTCTGAATACATTTACTCTCCAGTCTGTAAGCTGTTTAGCACCAAGCCTGTCTAATGGAAGGAGGTGAATGAGTCTGGAGGGCTTTATTGGCAGGGCAGTGCTCTGGAGAGGAGGCTGGCTCGCTTGTTATTGATGAGACCCTTCGCTGGCGGAAAGAGCTTTGAGGGTGGGGAGTTGGGAAATGGTGGATAGCCTGAGATTGCGAACTTGGCTATAGGCTTGACCCTAAGGTCTGCTGCTACCCCTCTGCCCTGTACCCATGGGCAAATACCTCGTATCTGCTTTACTTCTTTAACAGTTGCCCCTTGGTAAAACACAGTGAAGTGTCCCTCTCTCCCCATGGATGGTGAAGCAGAAGTGTCCTCTTTCCTTGTGTTTAAGGCCCAGAGCTACTTGACTATCTACAAATAAGCAGACAGGTAGGTTGTGAAAAGGACACCACAACAGAGTGCTTGCTCAGCCTCTGCTTTCTGTCATTGCAATGACGGTGTAGACAAATCCTTGGCTTCTTTGGCTGGATTCCCCAGAGGCAGTTGTTAATGCTGCTCTCCCAGCTCTTCCACTGAGCTGCCTCTGCCTGCTGCACTCATATAATCAGAAGTTGTAAAACCACTGACAAGTCCATAGACCAGAATGGAGATTACATGCAACATTAAAATTAAAAATGGGCCAGACTTACCAAGCTGTCTTCATTAGGCAGCTGTGTTTTATTTGTGGCTTTTACTGCCAAATAAATAATCTTTCAGGTGAGTTAGTTAAGCTGCCCTCAGGAGCAAGTGAGGGTGGGGGAGGAGACACAGTTCTGCATGGCCGCTGGAGATTCTGCCACAAATCAGCCAGTCTAGAAACTGCAGAACTGGTGTAAAATCAGGATGAAAAACTTAAAAACCCACCAACACTCCCTGAGTCCTCAATGCAAAACTACACAAAACAGTCCCTTCCAACCTGAGCCAACGCAGAGCAGACTTCGGTGCTGAAAGCAGATTCAGAGATCTGAGCCTCTGCCTCCCTGACCTCCCTCACAGCCACTGGTTGTCTTCTGCGTTCACTTGGTTCCTCAGTTTTGTTTCTCTCCTTTTCTGTCAGACTTCTGGCTTTAGGAATGGTCCTAGGCAAAGCCTTAAGAGAAGGCACCATTGGGGATACTTAAGGCCAGTATTAAAAAGCAGGGCATTTGTGCCTCGGCATATTCCAGGACTTCTAAGGAGAAAGTACACTGGTAATACACGGGTTTCAGTGCTTGTGGATTGTGTTTGACATGGCTACAGCCAAAGTCACGGTTGCTGATAGAAACTACAAAGCACTGGTGGCCTGATTTGACTTTGCAACAGAACCAGATGAAGTCTTGTATTCTTTTTTAATTTTCTCATTGCAGTTCTAGACTCTTTCAAACCCCAGGCTTGAAAGGAGTGACATTTGTTCCCTCAGGGATCAAAAAGTCTCGTGCAAGCCACTGCAAAATGAGAGAAGTGATGCTGCCAACACTGCCAGCCAATGAGAGTCAGGGTGAAAGAAGCTAAATTTCTCAATTGCTTCCTGCCTGTTCTAGGCTGGGATTCTGTCTCCCTGATTACTCCTTGACTCCCCGACATGCCTGGTCCAGGATCATGGTTAACACAGAAATCCAGCCCTTTCACTTCTGCAACTGGCAGACTGTGTCAGAAAAGCTCCTTAGTACAAATGAGGGAAGATGGGACAGAACTAGGTAAGGTCAGGTATTCTCTGATTATCCTCTTCCTCATCAGAAAATTGCTTTCATGAAACTGAAATTCTTTGCAGAAAATGCTTTCATAAATAAGTTGATTTTTACAAAAAACATGATAACAAATTTATCAGTGGGAAAGAATGTGAGATACAGGCGAATCATCCCATTTCAGCATTTCCAAAATGGAAAAAAATTGCCACTTTACATTAGAAGACACCATTTTGTTCAGAAATGAAAGTTAACTGATATTACAAAAAAGATCACAAAGGCTGAGCTTGTATGGGTGTAGATAGCGAAGGAGCCCTTGTCCTACTCCTGCTCAAGGAGTTCAGACTGAGCTCAGCTGAATGAACTTCATCCTTTTAATACAAAGCAGGTCTTTTTCCAATGCACCCTTAGACTTTTAAATACTGTTCATGGCAAAGCCAGTGCTGTGAGCAGGCACATCACACATTGTGCACATTACACCAGATAATAGGTTGAAAAATAAACAGTATGGAAAGTGGGGCCTCAACTGGGAGACACCTAGTAATCTGGTCCCCAGCAGGGTAGGGACCTGTCCCTTTGCGTGTGGCACTGCTCTGCTCACGCAGATCTCTTTGGGTAAGGGCAGAACGGCCCATGCCAGATGCCAGCCCAGCCATGTTGACAGCACAGGGCTCAAAAGAAGAAGACTGGCAGGGGGCAGTCACGGAGCATCAGATTTGGATGCAGATGCTGGCACTGGTGCAGATTTGTTTCTTGGCCCTAGTTTTGTCATTTAGATTTCTCTGTGCTTCTTATCTCCCTGTCTGGAAAAAAAGGGAGAAAAGCAGCTCATGACCCCCCTCCCCTAGGCACGTGATAAGGATGTGTGAAGCTAGTGAGGAGACCCCATACAATAGCCAAAGAGGTTATTTAAGCCTTGGAGACGGGTACAGTCTCACTGGCACAGATGTTAGACAATAATAAATTCTCCATGTCAGGCTTCTGCACTTCATACGAGACAGACAGCAGGACGGAGCCCACGGCCGTGCTCGGCAGCGTGCCTGCGGCCTGGCTGTGCCTCGGCTCCCCGTGCAGCCGGGGCTCCAGCCTTCCCACCCGGCCGTGGCGTGAGGTGCTGCACGCAGAGCCTGTTGTCAGCACGAAGGGAACTCCCCCAGCCCTCAGCAGGAGCCATTGCTGAGAGCTCAAGTGCTCCCCAGGGAGGCAGCGGGAGAGCATTCATGCTGTTCATCCGTGTGTGTCTATGTGTGAGTTTTCCCTGGAAAAAAAAAAATATCTTTCTTGGCTCATCTGTCAGGGCATGAGGGAGCTCTGGCCTTTGCTGCACAGTCTTGCCATGAAAGACTTGTCACCCCATGACTCTGGAGGGGCACAGCATGAATAACTGTACTTGTCCCCAGCTGTGCTTTTAAGGAGGCGGTACTCATTTGTATAATGTCCTATTGTTATGGGATTTAATTAGCTGTGGTTTGTTCGCTCAGCAGACACAAATGAGGTTTTAATTTTTTGTGTACAGTTGCGAGGTGGTTTTTATTCATCACATCGGGAGCTCTCTGAGGCCTCCCACGTCAGAAACTGCCCCCAAAAGGATGCAAAGGGCCAAACAAAACCGAGTTGATATTCCAGAAGTGGCAGGATAGGTTGTAGCTTTAATATGAGCTGGGGTTATTTGTCACAAACACATGGCACTAGATTGTGCCCCTCCTAGCACCTAGGAAATGCCCCGTTTGCAGAACAACATACTGCTGGGCAGTGAATTAGGAAAACTTGACCTCGTCAACAGTGCCAAAATGATGCAAGATTCCTAGGATCACACACCATGCAAGTACTGGTAGGAAACCACGCAGACCCCCTCTCAGCTCACTAGAGGTGTTGAAAGCATGGAAGGAGCTGCTCAGCATGGGAGAAAGTCTTCTGGAAATTGGACAGTTGGCTTCATCCAGCCTGAGAACCAGTCAGCAGTATTGCAAGAAACTTGCAAAAGCCAGTCAAGAAAGATGGAGTGTTAGACACAACTGAACAAACATTCTTTTGGTATTACTTTTGTCCTTTTCCCTGCCTGCTTTCTACCTTTGCTGCCTTCCTTTGCAATTTCAGTCTCGCTGTCTCCATCTGAAAGCCCCAAGCCACTCTTCCTCCCAGCAAAAGGAGCGTGTGTAGTTGCTGAGAGGGGCTGGGGAGCAGGCCTAAGCCTCTCTCAAACTTTTCAGATGCTCATATCCTTCTGCTCTACATTGTCTTTCCTCTCTACTGTCTTCAGGCACCCAGGAGCAAAATGGCATTTACTTTCTTGCTTAATGTCAATATTTGCTTTCCTTTGGAACTGTCTGTTTAATAATAATTCTTGAGCACAGAGGAGAGGTGAGTCCCCTGGGACCAGCTCTGTGAGCTCAGGCTGGGGAGGGTGGTCCTGGCACTCACGTTTTCTTTACTTGCTCTGGAATAGGTTCTCCTGGGGTTGGAGCAGTGAAGAGAAAATGCCTGGACTCCAGGATCCTCACACCTGCTTGCAGATAGACATTTGACTTCGGTGGGATGCCAATACATCCGTTTCCTACTCCTGTATGTTTTTCTTCACTCCACTTGTCTCTCTGATGAATGCTGTCTATGGGACAGGCAGCTGCAGAGGGAGATGCAATTTTTCTTAGCTTGCCAGCCATCAATCTCCTGGACAATACTCAGCTAATGAAATGGCAATGTTATCACAAGCCTGTCACCAGCAGTAATGGGGCAATCATTAGAAACCCAGACCAGACTGAAAGAAAGCAAGAAAGACTTCAGAGCTTGCCTTCAGAGTGCGATTCCAGGTGAACTACTTTTGACGAACTCTGGCCACCCTTTAGTGCAGAACCAAAAAGCCCCCATTTGCTGGGCAACTTCTCCCTCTTTCAAAGGAACACCTTCCTCTTGTACTGGGAGAGGGCAGAAGTGTCCACACATGGACAGCCGCTATCCTTTATGACCACACTTTGTTTTCATCTGAAGTCACAATGTGGACACTTGTAGTCATCCAAGAAGGCACTTATTCCTGTCTCCTTTGGGAAGTGACATCGCCAAGTGGGCAAGAAAGTTTTTGATGCTTCTTCCTTTGAAAACCAAGTGGGTTTTATGTGGACAAGCTGTGCCTTGACCTATTGCCAATCCACCCCCTGCTTCCCCCTGCTTGGCATTCCTTAGATTAGGCAGCAAAGAGCTCATTGGATGGTATTTTGTCCCTGAGGCCCTTCTGTCCACATTCTCAGTGGATCCCAAGACACAAAGCACAGTGACAGAACGCTGCTGAGCAGTGCTTTGCCTCCTAACCAGCCTTTCTGATTTGCATGGCTTGTTTTTGTTTTGAGTGATTAAATGCAGACTGGTGATCTGTTTTCATTGTGAGGAGATGGAGCTGATGGCAGATGGGGACACACTTGGAACCTGCAGGAGGCATTAATCAAAGCAGAGGTGTTGCCTGGGCCACGCTACGTGTATCACGGGGCAGACTCTTTCCTTTAATGGTGAAGAACTTCCACTTAAAATAAAACCCCTGTATGTGTGAACAGATGGAAGGAGCAACTTAAGAGGAAATGGGAGATGAGGAGAAGATATCAAAGGGACAGTCTTCCCTTAGCCAGGACTTTGGGCTGCCTCCAGACAGGAAAGATGAGCTACACTCTAGTTCTCATCCTGCTTTGGATTACGCTGAGAAAAATGACAGGTTTCCTGTGGCTGGGACCAGCTTCTCTTCAGAATCAGCAAGAGAAACTCCAGCTCGCTCCCCAGGGGTCCTGCCAGCAGAGGCACTAGGAGACTGAGCACAGGGGCGGCGAACCCCAGGCCCTCCTTTTTCTGAGGCTGATCTCTGCTCAGCAACCTGCAGCGACATCCCGCTGATGATATGGACAATATCTGGCTGAACGAACACTGAGGAAGCTGGTAACACCTCCAAACAGTAAGAAGTGCTAGAAATATAGGTGTTACGTGCACACTCTTTCTTAGTAGCTTCTGTGTGTATCAGGTACAAGTTAAGAAAGTGCTGGGGGTGTCAGGGGGTGCAGAAGTTAAAAACCACAAGATCTCTTCAGCTAGTGCAAATCTGCTTAGTGTGCCCAAGGTCACTGGGGCTCCCAGGATTTCGGTAACAGATCCAGCCAGATTGCTTCATCCTTTAGAAACTGTGGTTTGCATGACTGCCACCATTCTAGGTCTTGGCTGGAAAAAAATGGTTTGTTTTTGTAATAATTGTCACTGAACATTGGAAAAAAAACATGAAAAATGACCAGAATATAACCTCTTGAGAGTGCTGTAAAAAAGTTTTTGTTGTTTATTTACTTCAGGAAAAAGAAAAATCAAAGAGAAAAGTCATAAAAAAGCTAAGACTCTGCAATGAAAGAAAAATGCAATTTTCTTTTTAAAGCTCCTCCTGATTTTAAAGTGACATATGGAAAAGTATAAATGATTCTAGAAAACTTCACCAAAAAACAGAGAGAAGAGAAAATAACTACAATGAAAGGTAGTATATTAAGGGTCATATCTGCCTTCATCTCCTGTAAAACATTATTTGCTGCAACAAAGGCATGGATATTTTAGTTATTTATTGTGGTGTCAGCTACAAAATATTAAGAAGGTAAAAAATTATAATTTACCCTGGATGTAGTCTAGCGACCGAGAGAACAAGACTGCCCTGGAGCATCGCACAAGCAAGCAGGGAGGAGAAGAGCAGATTAGAAAGACAGCTACATGCTGAAAGGAGTCATTGCTGGGTGGAGTCACGTGGAAATAAAAAGTCTGTGACACGAGGGATGGGGTAGGAAGGAAGTGTGCAAACCCCTTCCATTGTCTCCATCCATGGCTACATCCTTTCCTGCTTAGTGCTGTGCAGAAAGCAAGCAGCTAAGTCTAGGGGAAGTTCTGATGAAAAGGGCCTCCGAATGAGAAAAGTGGGGGTGGCCCCTTCTCTCCACTTGAGACTGGTCCAGGGAGAACAGAAGGGTGCCAGGTCCAAATGAGGAAATTGATTTCTTTAGAAAATGAAAATTAAATTGTTCAGTTTATCCCAGCTCTTTGCTAATTGCTTCCACTTGTTTTCCCCACTTGTTCTGAGACAGGATGTCCTTGTGGTGAATTTCTGCCTTTTGTTCTGTGTTACCATGCAACCGGTGGCATCAGGTGCCTTGCAAAGATGATGATGGAAGAGACAGCTGTGGTGTGCCTTGCCCGCCCTGCAAACTGCTAGGCACAGTGAACAATTTGACACCCCATGCAAGAAGCCACAACACCTCACCAGACAAAGAGGAGTGACAAGCTGTGAGTAGTGCTGCAGATGGCCAGAGGGAACAATGCCAGTTTTTCATAACTCACTTGGCTTTTTGGAAGCACAATTAAGAGGCTGCTGGAAAGAGGCAGAAACATTTCCTCCCACCTTAGTTGGGCTTTGGTCAAGAGTTTTTCTTGAGCATGTCCTTTCTTGTCATGTCTTGGAAACAATCAGATGAGATGCCCAAGAGGCCATCAGCACTCTTAGTGTTAGATCCCATCCACCAAAATGATCAGGACAAAAGCAAGCTGCAGCAACGAAGAGAGGGTCTCCATAGCAAGGCAGAGAACAATTTGCCAGCAGCTTTCCAGAAGCGGGATTCTCCTGTGGCACTGGTCATAATAGTCAAGCAGCAACGTGGCTGGGTGTAGTTAGAGGTGCTGGGAGCTTTCCCTGGTGGCAAGAGGGTGTGGGAGCCAGGAGGAGCGCCAGGAAGGTGACGAGGAGGCCAGGGAAGGTTTGTTGAAGCAGCTGTGGGAACCACAGGCCTGTCCGGTGGCACATTTAGCACCTGGACAGCACTCCTGCCCTCGGGCTCTGACTGCACCCTTGGGAGCCTGGGCCCCGTGCACCCGCCCGCTGCTAGCAATGCTTGCAGGGCAGCGGAGTGAGCGTCCCTGTGCAGTTTTTCCTTTATCGTCCTGGTACCTGTGCCAAGGATGAAGGCACAGTGCTGGTAAACTTGGGGGGGTGTCCCAGCTGCCCACACGTGGCATAATGGCACTACTCAGGGTCATGGTCCTTTCAGTGAGGATTGCAGGGATCTGGAGGTGGCATGAATGCAAGGAAGAAGAGGGCTTGCAGAACAGGTAAGGTGGCAGACAGCACCAGCTGGGGGAGGGCTGAACTCCTTCAGACACAATCACACCACAGATAGACACTAATAAGCAAAATTTACAAGTGCCAGAAACCCACCACCTTTTTCAAGTGAGCATGATGTCAGGTATTCCTCATCCCAGTTTGTGGACTGAGTGTTCAGAGTCTCCTATCCAGCCCAAAAATCATCTTGTCCCTTTTATGTCTTCTCTTCACGCAGTTGGTATTTGTCATTAACACATTTTATTAGTCTTTGTTCCCCACCCCCAGTAAAAAAAAAGCCTTATTAAATGCCAGAACACATACTGAGCAGAAGAACAAATTGTTAACACGGTCATTAAACAAATACACTTCTCCTCCAGTCCTTGGATGGAAATTAATTACCCTCCTGGAACTTCAACCTGGATGTGTGCTTTGATTGGCAGCTGGAGATTGCATCTGAATCCGTTTTTTAGGGGCTGAAGTGAGAACTGGCTTGACAGCACTGCCGAGTCCGGCAGCTTGCTGGGTGTAATCACCCCAGCGTGGTTTCTGATATGCCTCAGCCCTGCCCCAGAAAAAAACATGCCAAGGCCAAAGTCGCACTGGGCCATTTACAGTTATGGAGGTTGGCTGTTAATTGTGGCGCTTTCAGTTATGAGGACAGGTGATGGCAGGGCTCTGTGAAGGGCTCTGAGATGGGGTGAGACAATAGTTTACAGAAGGTGGGTTCATTGGTAGCTGCAAAGAACAGGAGCAAGGAGCTTGCTAACCCCCACCAGCAGCTTCTGGGCTTTCTCATTGGCTTGTGGCCCAGCTAGAGGCAAAATCCTGAGCTAGCTGAGTCTTTTGTCATACTTACATTCATTTCCTCTTCCTGCCTCCAATTGCCAGAGCCATAGGAGGGCAGGATTCCTCTTTATCCTAGAAATAAATTGCCCTTAGACCCGGCCAGGTGCATAACCCCATGCACAGGGAGTTGCAGCACCTGTCTGCCACACCAGTGCCTGCAGCACTGGAGAAAGCAGCTCCCAGGTCCAGACCCAGTATTTCCCGCAGGGCCAGACTGGCTTCCTGCCACCAGCTTGGGCTGGTGATGTTTGTACGACATATAATTGCACTCCCTCGTGACATGGCTGCATTACTAGTCCACGAGCATGTGATAATGAACCTCTTAGCTGGGAGTAAGTAGAGAGAGGGGAAAGAAAGAGTATGAATGAGTTACGAAAGAGAGAATGACTGTGGATTCAGTTAGTTAATAAAGGGATTGCAGAAAGCAAGGTGAAGAGACAGTGGTAATTTTATGCACTGCCATTCAGGCCCATTTGTCCTGGGAGCAGCTCCAATTTCTCTCTGACCTGTTCCTTTTCTTTAGAAATGGAGCTGTGAAGGGGGAAAAAAAAACCCAAACCCCAAAACCCAACCCTGATTAAAATCAGCACCCAAACTGACAAGGAAAAAAGCCATTTTAATCTCTGCATCCGTAAATGTATCTTCTCCCAAATAAGTGAAACAAAGGGGAATTGAGAATATTGGCCAGTCATACAGAGCAAAGGCTGAAATCATCCAGACTTTGATGGTAGTTTTGTCATATCCCAGTGCTAACCACAACAGAAAGCCAAATTTCATCTTTACAACTATTCCCACTCATTTATGCACCTGTCCACTCCACCCTCATTCACTCCCCATTTATTCATGACCATTTAAGAACCAGCCTCCCTTAAAACCCTTATTAGTGCTGTAATCTTGATGCCTTATCTCTACAACTGGTTCAAATCTTCTTCCAAATCTTCTAGGTATTAAATATTCCTAATGCTGGATCATAACTTATAACCCCTTGTCCTGGCCTAAACCACGACACCCCTGCCATAGTCTGAGCTGAATCCAGAGGAAGAGACAGTTGCTGCTCTGCCAGCACCACACACTGGGCCTCTACTGCTTTTAAATTAACCTTTTAGCAGATCCGTGAGTGTCAAGGATGAGTGAGATGTACTTGACGATGTTGCATAGAGCATCAGTTTTGTGACTGAGGAGAAAAGAATGTTATTTGGGGAAGACAACTAGGAAGAGCATTTCTGTGTTTAAAATCAGGCATGGATTTTCTCCTGCAGTCAATGGGAACTCATTGTGAAAAGGCTGGTTATACTTTAAGACCACAGGAAGGGGACATAAACAGGACAGTGTAAGTATTAAATTCTGACTGAGCTGTGTTTGGAAGGGATGGATGAGACAGTTTTGCAGCAGGTCTCTGAGCAGGTGGATGTGTTTGCCTATAAATTCCGCTTCACTACAAACCATTCCCTGGAGGTGAGTCCAGTGTCTGGGCTTCTGAGCAGTTAGTGCACCCTTTTGCCCTTGATAGAGATGCTCTGACCAGCTATGGCAGTGGCTTGGCACAAGGATGAGTGGGATTGAGCACGTGAAGCACAATTTGTGCATCTGCATGCAGATGTAAACTGCTAGTAGCGGAGTATTTCTGCTGTAGAAGGCAATTGCTTTGTTTTATCCTGTCCTGTCCTGTCCATCCACAGCTTGGCCAAGGGAAAGCTAAGGCCTGGTCAGAGCAGATGTCAGCTACGGCAGTAAATGTGAGCACTCAGGGCTGCTCGAGAAGCTTTCAGGGCTTGTCTCCAAGGGAACACACAGAAAGGTTCAGGAGCAAAGCCAGTGCATTTCTTAAAGAGGATTAAATCTGATGTGGTTGCCCCTAAGCACAGTGTCTTGCACAAAAGGCTGAGAGTGTTCACATGTCTGTTTAACCTCTTTTAACTTTCCTGCCTTTACCTCTTTACTGAGTAAGCACAATCCCCTTGTTCTTGTCTTGATGACTTGAGTGCAAAAAGGTGTGTGGGATTGTTTTTAACTGAGAAACCAACAGTGTGTGCCTTTTCCTCAGGTGCACAGAGGGTATAAACCACCCATCAGCAAGCTAAGTTTTTTTTATTTTCGTATTATTACTCCTGGAGATGAGATGTGTGGGGCCTGGGAAATGAAGGCAAGCAGCCTCACTGAGTTCTGTTATAAAGGAGGATGCTGTGGATCTTAATGTGAGGAGCATTGTTTGGGCTCAGTGAAATACGGTGGTTTGTGTGATGCAGCTCAAGCTTGAGGGGACTCTGAGTTTTCAGCTTTCCTTCTCTTTTACTAGCAGTGGTCTTCTTGAGTTGAGGCTGTAGTTCCATTCTGGCACAGAGGCCCTGCTCCAGCAGATGTGATCACATTACAGGGAATTATCAGGTGGTTGCACCTGGCTTAGAGAGCTCCAAGAAAGCACAGGGGTGCAAAAGAGAAAGCAAAGCACTGGTGGCTTATGAAATTAAAAAGTTCATGGGTGCCAAATCCACCTGCTAGAGATGAGCTGAGAGATGGAAGAAGTCTCAGCAACATTTTATCAGGAGGTAGGACAAGGAGATCACAGTTGAAAGCACTGTAGTGCCTGATTTGCTATCTCTTCTCTGCACCTTGGCTGCAATTTCTGCCTTTAGGGGTTTATTAGGCACCTTGGGTGAGAATTATTTTATATGTATTCTGTGGGTTCTGCTTGTAGAGGCCTTAGTATACAGAAGACAGAAAGCCTGTCTGGAGAGATCAGATCGAGTGTACCTTGTACCCTACTACAAAGAAAAAAAGAAGAGGAAAAGGCACAAATTGTAACATGGGCTTTAAGCATAGGAAGGTCGAACCCTGAAGCCTAAAATGCTTATGGATGATCTTATAGAGGGACTGGGAGAGCCTGGCACAGAAGTTTTGCCAGAGGAGCAAGCTAGACAGCTCTGTGCAAAACCTACAGGGCATCTGTGCAACAGACCATGGTGTCTGGACCTCGAGCAATGGAGAGCTGACCTACCGCTGTGGCAGGCAGCCTTGACCGACCTCTGAGAACACAGCAGGGCAGGGCAGCCTAGAGGTCATAGTGGGGGAAGAGGTGTCGCAGCTGCTGTGCTCTCCAGACTTTGCCCAGAGGGTGGCTGCCTGGCAAAAGGCTTTTTTTAAAGAACAGAAGGGGGTTCACTGGGAGATCTGCTTCTGTGGGACCTGCTGTAGAGTGGAAGAGAGCTTCTCATCTCTGTGAACAGCATGTGGCTTGATGTGCTTCCCAGCATCTTTTTGGAGACGGATGGTAAGTTCTCCCGTGCACTTCCTCTTAAGCCCAGTATTCTTGCAAACAGAAGTGATATTTGCATTGTAAATGTTATTGGGTTGAACAATTCCTATTTGAAAGAGGCCTGGGTAGTGCCTGGTTGGCATGTTGCTGCTGAAACTTCTGTGGAGATGGGTCTTGTGCGAAATGCCTGCTGGACAGGAGTGTGTGGAGAGGGGAAGGAGAGGTCGGTATCCCTCTGAAATATAAGACCTTGCCCTTTCTGAAAGAAGGGGAGAAAATGCTTGGACAGACCTCTTATTGTAAAACTGGTGCTTAGGAGACTCTTGCTTTCTGTTGCTGCCAAGGGGGAGAAAGGGGGACTCACAGGCAACCGCAGTTAACTGAGAAGGAAATTGGCAGAATCAAACAAGTCCATGCAATGCAGTGCAGAGTGACTGTGGTTGGTCTGTATATAACAGCAGATCAGGAGACCTGCTGGGCCAGACCTCAGCTGGTATCAGCATAGAAACATCTGAAGAGGTCAAAGGCCTTAAATGATGCTGCCAGAGAGACTGAGATTTTACTTTCTGTGTTATACAGATGGGGCAGTTTGCTGGTTTTACCTTGCAAGCATGCTGCCAGTTGAAAGCTGGATCTTAGGAGAGTGGATCGGATTCTCCTTTGCTTTCACAGCCTACTCTCTCCTCTCCACTCTTTCCTCAAAGGAAAAATCTTCATTCTCCATTGAAGGCTGGAAACCTTGATACCACTGGGCACTTGTGTGTTGTCAGATGCTGGTTGCCAGTGCAATGTGAGTCTGGTCCTGTAGATGCTGGTGCTGATTGTAAATGCTTAGTAACAATATCACAACTTGCTGGCAGTGACACAACAGGAAATTGGAGTAGTAAAATATTTCCCTCCTCACTGCATCCCATTTACATGTTTATAATGGAGGTTTTTAAGACTCTAATGAGAAGGAATGCTCATTGCTGGGAGATGATGATTAAAGCAGAGACAGACGTGATTGCAGACAGTAACAAAGGGATGTTAATTACATCAAAGGAACCAGGAGGGCAGTGCAGCTGGAGTGGCTTCTGTTTGCCACCCTGTGATTGGGACTGACCTTGTCCCCCTGGTCCTGGCACAGATGTGCTCATCCACAGACTCCAGACCTCAGCGAAAAGCAGCTGAGATGCAGCTATGGGTAGATAAGGACGAAACAAAGGAAAAAGCCGCAAACAAACAAAAAGTCTCCTTCCAGCTGCAGCCTAAAATAGAAGGAAGGAGCTGAATTTGTATATGGAAAACTGCCTCCATGTGCTAGGGAGATGGGCAAAGCTGGCCTCTGCCTGCCTAAGGGGGAAGCAAGCAGTATTCAGAGCAAGAACAAAGATGTTCAGGAGAGGCAAAAAGAGGGGAAGGGCCCTGGAGACATGGCTGAGAGCTCAGCCTGTTAGGCGAGGTGGGCTAGTTAGTGAATTGATGAGTGCAGATTAACAAGCTTCTGTTGGGTGCGTATAAATCAGAGCCAGCTTTTGAAACTATTCAGAAGATGCTGGGGTTGTTTCTTCTTTGCCAGCCAAGTTCTCTCCAAATTCTGATTTCTGCTGCCTTGCTGGTGGAGCAATGCCCCAGGGAGGTATCTCCTTGGATGGAAATCTCCATCTGTCTTCCCGTGAGAGTATAGGGTGCAGTGTTGTTCTAGAAAAGCTTTTTGAGGAGATGTGCACTTGGTGACAGAGGAGAGATAGAAAGAAAAGGGTAAAGCAAAGAGCATGCATATAATTCAATGTAACCAAAAATAGCAGGGAAAAGAGTGACTTAATGGAAGGACGCATGGATGAGTGAAAGAATAAATGAAAAAAGGGGTCTTTAGCAATTGCATGGGGCCTAATTTAAGCAGAATAATCCAGATAATTTCTCTTTAAATAAATAAATTAGCAGAGCCCAAAGTGTTTGAGTTGGTCCCAGTCAAAGCCTCAGTATCAAACTTTCATCTGTTCTTGATGGAGCAATTAAAGGGGGGGATACAGGCTCTGAAATGCAGCCCAAAGGAGTTGACTGAATATTTAATACAGTTCCAGGCTTTGAAAGTCCCAACAAACCGGTGGAATAGGGAAGCTGATGACAGCTTTATCTTAATAAGGAAACGGAGGGAAAAACCCAGCCGGCACGTGTTCTACAGAGAGGGAAGGCCTCATTAGAAGGAAAGGCAGTACAGCACTGGCAGCAGTGCTACTCCAAGCTGTGGCTGGGAGCATAAACACCTGTACGCTAAGGACAAGAGGGATGTGCTGACAGCCACAGGGCCATTCTTGTGGAGCAAAAGGGAAGCAGGTAGGATTGCACTGTGATGCCTTTAGTCAAGTTTGTCTATCGCCTTGCTCCTGGAGTGAGGACTCCCTCTAAAAACTCAAGGGGAAGAAATAAAGCACCAGACCTTGCAGGTATGCTTCTGGCTCACAGACATTGTAGCAGTGCTGTGACCAGTGGAGGGGCGGGGGGAGTTTAATCAGTGCGGCTGCTCATATGCCTCAGCTCTCAGAATTTGAGTCTGATTTGGCTTGGTCCCTGTGAAAGCAATTAAACCTGCCAATGTGGGGCAGTCAGAGGCTCCTGAAGCAGTAATCCACCCTCGTTCATGCCTGATCTACACTGTTCCTTTGCATCAGCACAAAATGTAGCACCAGTGCAAAATAATGAAGAACTAGCCTTAAAGGCTGGATAAGGCCACTGTAATACTGTCTGCCATGCATTATCCATGCAGAGAAATTTTGCCTTGAGACTGAGGGAAGAACGTATCCCTGCCATCCTTGCCTGCAGGAAAACACAAGCTGGGTAGGAAACAGGCAGCACCTTTCCAGACTGCCTCCTCAGCTGCTGTAATAGCATTTCCCAAATGGTACTCGATGGAGAGGTGAAGTGGATCTTCCCACCTCTCCTGTCCTGTCTTACTATGAGTGCTGGGGGGGGATATGGGTTTTCTGTTTGTGCAGTACTGAACGACTCTGAACAGTGCCTAACGGCAGGTTAATGAGGACTCAGTGAAAGCATTCCCTTTCAAAGACAGCAGAAGTGGTGGTACCTTGCCTCCCCAGGGGTGCTGTTCACAGAGCTGTGGGGCTGGGGTGCTCCACTCTCTTACACCAGCCAAAAGCCCTTCCCAGCCCAGCAGGTGCCTGTCCTTGCGAAGGAAGTGTCATTAACTCCAGTGAGCTTTGGGAATGAATGACTAAGACCTAATCGATGAGAGGGTTTAGCCCTTGCACAAAGCCTGATTTAGAGAGAGCAGTTCAGCCTAACCTGCATGAATAGCCCGGGGTCATTCCACCCCTATTTCTGTTTGCTGCAGGGAAGACACTGCCTTGCACTTGCCAAAGAAGTCGCCCTGCCTGTGAGCAGTCTGTGGTGTGTGTGATCCGAGACTGGGCCCTGAGACACCCAGAGGGGAGCCCGGCAGAGCAGCTCAGCACCGAAGGAAGCTTCAGGTCCTGTGTTTTGATGCTTCCGTTTTGGTGGTGAGTGTTTTGAGTGTTACAAACGTCTCCCCTGTTTTGCTGGTGGAAGGCATTTCTTTACCTCTGACCTGTCATACACGTAACCTTCATGGGACTGATGGGTGCTGGCCGCTATTCCAGCTCTGGGTGCTAGAGAAATTGATTGCCTGGCATAGGTAGCATGCAGGGCTCTCTGGGACTGTTTCTGTAGTGGTAAAGGAATAACAAAATCCCCACTACTGAGGGCAATCTCTTGGTCTGCAACCTCTGATCAGCAGCTGTGTCCCTCTGGGAGGAGCTGAAGGCGAGAGCTTGTGGGAGAGGAGGGCTGGTGAGTCAGCATGCAGGTTAGCTCAGCTGCCAGAGCTAAGGCGACTCATTAAAGGGATTAGCCACCATCCCTGACCGGATTTAGGATGGTGGCTGTTGTTATCAATAAGTAATCCTGTCTCCAATCCTCTCTAGTGTCTTGGGAAAGACGGAGAAGAGAGGAAGGGTGGGAGGGACCGAGGCACAGTAAGAAATTAAAGGAAGTGCTGGAGGCAAGGAAAAAGTCATCCCTGAGAGAGAATGGCTTGCTGGCTAGCTAAGGCACAAACTCTATTCCTGCTTCCTGGCCTGGAAAGGTGACGAGGAGCCAGGAGAGGAACAGTTTGCAAGTCACTGGAACCTACAACTCTTTCACTAGTTTCTCCCTCCCTAGAGCTGGAGGTGCCTCCTACAAAGGCTGGCATTGCAAAAGCAAGCTCTGGCACGGGACCCCACTTTGACATGCTGTACAGGGCTTGCAACCATCCACATTAGACTTGCTGGAAGAGGATTGTGCTGTGCAGTGGCTGGGGGATTGAATTTTGATTAGCTCTGACACAGTCGCTTATAACCTTTTCATTAGAAAATTATGTTTAATAGAAATTGTTCTGACACCTCTCAGCAGCATTTTCTCCTAATTCATTACAGACTCACATGGTGGGAAGGGAGGGGAGATAAATGGAAAGGTATCTGTTCAGACAGTCTCTGTTTGGTGGCAATATTTACGCTAATCAGACTGTGGTGTGAAGTGACTGGAGAACAGGAGGTGGTAGCGGGGGTGGAAGGAGCAGGAGCACAAAAGAGAAATGCTAGTGAGAATGGTTTCCTGGAACCCTGAGGGAGAAGAGGCAAAATCAACCCAATGCGCACAGCAGGGAAATGTAAAACAGCTGGTAGATACAAAAACCAGACAGACAAGGCATGATGAGCTGCTGCAGCAGCACAGGAGCTTGTGCTGGTTCCACGAGGGCTGTTGGTGCCAACAGCAACTGCTACACTTGGGGACCTAAAACCCAAGTGAGCATCCCCAAGAAACTACCTGCTGATGTTTCTACCTGTGTGTCCAGCCTTCCACTCGCAATTACTGTATGTTCATCTGAGCATCCACCCGCTTACCTCTGTTTCTTCTAGTTAAATATTTATCTGTTCATCTGTCTACAATAGCATCCATCTCTTGCTCTCCTACTCACTTATTTGCTAACTTGTCTGTTCCTCTGTCTGCAGTATCCATCCAAACAGGAGATGAGGGTGTCTACTTTCTGTTCTGAATTAGAATCCAATGTTACTCTTTCCTGTGAAATACAAATTTTTGAAAGAAACATTGGTTTTGGGCCAACCGCAATATTTCTTTTCAATTGTGCCTTGAAAAGATAATAGTATAAAAGCCATGTTCTGACATGGCAGGTCTTAAAATGAAAAATGAAGGTGTTCCTCTCTAACAGTGTCAAAACTGTTTCTGCTTTATCGAAAGGCATCTCTACATATTGTTTAACCAAAATTTCTTCCCAATTGATGGATGTGTGTGTATTGGAGGAAAAAGCAGCAAAGCAAGCATGGAAACTGTCTCCATGTCCTCATCTGCATGATGGAACCTAGTATCAAAAAGCAAAGGCGAATGTACAGCTTACACTTTGGTGTGAAGGATGTGCGTGGGGATGCTGATGTGTCCAGCCTAAAATGCCGCTCCATGTACATGCCACATGGGACAGTACATGGCATGTCTGGATGTTTTGGGTTTCATAGAGGGTAAGGCAGATAAGACTTGGCAGAGAGTTTGAGTTGGTGGCAGTAGTGACAGTGGTCAAATTAGTAATATAAGGTGCTGCTGTGTGATTATTTGCATTAGCTGACTTCAGGCACAGTAGAAACTAAGTTCCTGCTATAGTCAGTGGAGAGAGAGGACTCTTCAAAAGGCAGTTGTGTTCTGTTTTTTTTCTGTTAATGCAGAAACAGCTTGGTGAAACTAAGCTTACTCTTCAGCCCTGTAATGTTAATATCTCCCCCAGACCCTCACCTTTCTTGTGGGCTGCCTTGAACATAGAATCATAGAGTCGTCTACATCTCAGCCAACAGCAGGTTTTTGCAAGTTCATTGCAGCTTTGTGAAGAGGCCTTGCAATCTGCTGAAGACCACTGGCACTGATCCCCCTGCCCTCTTTTCCCTGACACCACGTATGACACAGAGTGAATCATGTCATCTCAGCGCCTATTTCCATACCTGTATGATGGAAGGGAATACCGTGTGTGGGAACATAAGGAATAATAGTTATTTGCACAGCTCTTTGAGATCCTTAAAGGGAAAACCCTGGAGAGATGTAAAGTATTACTATAAGGGCTCTAAGTTCTTTTCAGGCAGTTAAAGGGATAATAAATTCATTGCCCAGGAGATTGGTAGTGTAAGTTCTGTGCCGAGTATGGTAAAAAGGTAAGACTGCTGGAGACCAGGAGCTTTTAACGATTGATACAGAGCAGAAGGGCAATATAGCCAGGGTTAACAAGTTGAGGGTTATCTTGTTTCTGGGTTGAAGTCAGTGGGATTGAAGGAGAGTCTGAGAAAGGTCAGTGTGTGTGTGTGCGCATGTCTTTGGGATGGTCTGTGCTGTGTGTTAGCCCTGGGGTCTGACTCTCAACTACCTCCCCAAGGACGGGGTTGTGCAGCTTGGAAAGGGGACAGATAGGTGCATGGACAGCCAGGAACCAATAGCATGGGGCACTTGTTTATCTTGCTCGATACCAGAGCTGTGTTCAGCAATTTTTCCCTAGGCAGCATTAAAGGAAGGGAGCACTTGAAGACGCTTTTTCTAATTCTCAGTTTCCTTTCTGGCAAAAGGGAATGAACCTGAGCCCATCAACTTTTTGTTGGTTAAAGTAACCCTGTCATAAAACACTAAATGTGTCTGGAACTTCATAATGTGCGATTACACTAGCAGTTTGTTAGTATTTAATCACATTGTAGTCAGATATTTGGGCCTAATTTCTTATTTGGATTTCTTCAGCTTCATCTTGCAGCCATTGGGTTGTTCTTATGTCTCTTTTTGGCAGATTAATGAGGCCTTTAGTACCTGCTATTTTCTCCCCACAAAGCTTTTTATCTGTTCTGTTCAAGTCACTTCTCAATCTCCGTTTGATAAACTAAACGGATTGAGCTCTTTATGTGACCCTCCAGGGAGCAATGGATCAGTGCTCTCAGAATGCTCTGCATCCGCCTTTGGTCTTCACCAGGGAAAGCAGTTGTCCAGACTCCAGTCCCGCTTCAGTGAATTCCTGCTATATGGATGCTTGCTAACCTGCACGTTTTCCCAGGCAGGTCATTTGTGAAGCTCCAGATCTGCAGCATCCTTTGAGGAGCAGGGTGGGAAGCAGTGTTTTTATTGCTCTCGTTGGAGCTGTATCCAGTGGAGGAATTGCCTCTCTGCTTCGCCGCTGCTTGTGCAGCCGGGAACTGTCAGCACCAGCTGCTGAGTTACTCATCTGCCTCCCGCCCCTGCTTGCTCTGGAGCTACAGACACACCATTCCTTGTCCTGTGAAGCTGGAATAAGCCCAGCTTCCTGAGTGATCCAGATATCTTCCTGCAATTTCCCCCCCTTTATTGTCATATACCTCTCCTTAGATCTTTGGGCTTTCTGCAGATTTCATTAGTATTAATTTAATTCTTCATATCAAGATATTGAGGAAAATTGAGTCCAGGCCTAGAAATATGTTAGAAACACCACTTGCGCCGCTCTCCCTTATTCAGTGATACTCCTCCATTGACAACCCCTTTCTGAGGAACTGCCAGAAAGCTGATTCTTAATCCTTTTAACACGTGCTTTACTGATATCATGTAGCGCTAATTTTTTAATCAGAAGTCTGAGATACAAAGCCAAACATCTTACAACAGCTAAATATATTACATCTTTGCAGTTACCCTTATCAACCAAACTTGTAATCTCATCAAAGAATGAAATCAGATTTGTCTGACAAGACCTATTTTCCATAAAACCATGTTGACGGATGTTAATTATATTTCTCTCCTTTAATTCTTTATCAATTGAATCATATATCAACTTTTCTGATTACTTTGCCAGGGACAGATGTTAAGTTGACTGGCCTAGATTCCCTGGTTCAGTCTTGTGGAAGTTGTGAAATACAGGCATCATTTTTACATTTTTCTTCTGTAATTTCCTTTGTTTTTCAGGGAAACAGATAGACGTGAGCTCCAATGAATAGGAGAGCATGGCTGGGGGAGAAAAGACAGCAACCACTTTGTACAAATGTAAGGGGGGGGTGTGGGGGGGAAGCCTATCTCTTGCTTTGGCTATTTGCTGTTGACTTCCTTCTGCCTTTTTTATACTGTAGCTGGGATGCCTTTTCCAGGGCATATGCTTGCAGTTTAGTGCATCTGTAATGCTGACCTTGTCAAGGCTCGTCTGAAGAAGTGGTGAAAGGAAGTCCCAGGAAAATACCTGAAGCGGGAACTGATGCAGGACCACGTTTAGCTGGTTGGCCCTATTTAGGTTGCGAAGCTCACCTCTTCTGTGTAATGGAAGCACCCAAGGAAGCACTGCAAACACGCCTGGCAGGTGCACTGGGTATGACCTTTGAGATCTGCCTTTGTCACTCATAACCAGCTCCAAAATGACTGCACAAAAATTCTTCTGACCCAAATGTACCTCACTACTACTGTATCTCTTTCGTATCTCTTTCACAGCCTCTAACTGAGTTACCACTGGGCCAGTAGTGTGCTTACATCCAGTAACGCTGCTGACAGACTGTACAAAAGGGTGTAGCTTGACTTTCCTGGCTGGAGTGAAGATGGTACCCAGTATGAACTAAATATTTCGGTCACCTTCACGTTGTACCTGGTTGGCTTGGTGACCCATACTGACCCCTCTGGACTGGGCAGCATGGAGCTAGGCGGTGGCATTGCCTTCACGAAGCGCAGGAGACAGCGTGAGGCTGTGGGGTGGGGGGCTCTGTCTGCCCTCATCCCGCAGGAGGAGGTGGTGGGCTGGGCAATCACACAAGGAGCCCAGTGTTTTGGGACTTGCTTTTGACTCTGGAATTGAACAAAGGGGTTTTCCCTTCTGGGCTGCAACATTTTTTTCCTAGTTCTGTACAGGTGAATGTTCCTGGATCTCCCCAGACTTTACACCAGCCTCAAAACTGCTTGTTCATGCTTTGAGACCAGATTTATCAGCTGCTAGGCTTGTTCCTTGCACAGGAGAAAAATTGTTTAAGAAAGGTCTTTCTGCTTCAGGGAATGGCAAAGTGCTATTAAACTGGCATGAAGGAGTAGCTACAACCACCCTGTAGCATGGCGAGCTTGTAGGCGTGATCTATCCTCGGAGCTCACTGCCTCGAGATATGAAGTGAGGTAAAATACTGGCCAAGACTCATGAAAAGCTACTGGGTTTTGGAGGTATGGAGCACTTCTACAGGTATGTTAGATCTTACTGTGTGTATCCATCCACTTGATCAACTATCTCCATCTTAGTTTCATGCTACAAAGGTACAAACTATTGCCTGCTTGGCAAGAGGGCTAGGATTTATTAAGTGAGGAAAATTCTGTGGTTTTGTGTAAAGCAGCTGGTACCTTTCCCTGGGAGGAGGCATGTTACTGGACTGCTCTGATCCAACGTCAGTCCCTGCTGTAGCGCTTCTCCTGTGAGCTTCCAGACATCAGAAGCAATCAGCTATCTCCTACTGCCTGACAGTGTTAGATTTTTTTGCCTCTCCTGATAAGAACTAACCTAGCATTTTACAACTGTATATCTGAAATTAGTAGCAGCTTAATCTCCCTCTGCTGGATCACTCAGAGGTGTAATTGTGCAGAAAAAAGGGTATTAAAATGCAAAACACTCTTCCATACTTTTTCATGTTAAATCCCTTCTTCCTTCTATTCTTCTTTTAATTCTACAAGAGGGTTTTTACTTTTTTCTTTCCCCCCCATGTGTGTGTCTCTGCGTCTTTCATAAAGAGAATGAGCTGGGCACGCAGAGAGAATAATTTCAATTTCTACATAAATCTCAGAAATGAATACTTAAATTCAAGCAAAAAATACATTCTTACACCTTTAATTTCCTCTCTATGAAGTATAATGAAAAAGCCTGATTATTTTTAATTCTTCCCTTTAATAATTCAGCAGCAGAGTGATTTAAAGCTGTGGATGATAATTACCTTTTCACTTCCCTGGTAAATGGAGTTTTAATAGAAATGGAAGCTCAAATGCTGGAATTAATTCAAACAGGTCAGCGTCAGGTCATCCATAGCATCTTCTGTATAAATCATTTATCTGAAAAATGGCCTGCTTCTCAATTTCACAGGAATCCCTACCCAGAGGCTACATTTAAAAAGACGACGCAATGTTTATACCTTGTAAAGCATGGAGGGGGAAAAAAAGTGCAATCCACATCATCTTGGAAAGATTTTTTTAATGCAAATTAAACTGCTAGTTGAAGGACAGGAGAGCAGGGGCTTGTCTAGATTAGGGAAATTCAGCTGTAGCTACAATGATCATTTACTGTGGAAGCTTATATAGATCCCATTATCTGAGCAGTTTGTGCTACTCAGTCTATTTATCTTCACGCTACACCTGCTACACCCATTTTATAGATGAGAGATGGAGGCGAGCAGTGTCATCCAGAGGGAGCAGAGCAGCTGAGACAGGACTCCCAAAATGGGGGGTAGGCTCTAATTACTACCCCGTGCAGCCACTAAGGTCTTTCAGGAATAGGGGAAAAAAGTCTCTTCAGCTCAGCCATCCATGGGGATGTATTTTGTGAAAACTAGGAAGAAAACAGGCCAGGTTTGGCCAAAGCTGATCCTGCCCTGTGGATGGTGACCCCACAGAGCTGACGCACCAAGTCTTCTGGCACAGGGAGAAAAGGAAAGGCTCTGATGGCTTCACTGAAATTCCCAGAGACTGCACCAAGGTTCTGTCCTAATGGACTGAACTGCCAAACCACCCCTGTGGGGTCAGGAGCTCTGCTGAAACACTTACACTGAGCAGTACCCAGGCTGCTTCCAGCTGGGGTTGATGTCTCTGGGCAGGGGGGATTAGCCCAGCACCCTGCTGAAGTGGAAGGGGATGGGCCAGAAGCAGGGTTTGACTGGAATCAGGCAAAGCAACTGGGGGTTAAATTTTTCATGAGAGCTAAACATAAGCCGCCTGGTCTCTAATTAAGCGCTGGGACGGCGGAACTTTAAAGCACTCCAGCTCTGATTCGTCACAAGTGCATGGTAATGATTTCTTTTCAAATGTCAAGCAGTTTTGTTTCTATTTCCTTTCATAAATAATTGGTGCTGAGCCGGTGGCAACACCAGCATCCAGCTGGCAGGAGGAGCCCGTGTGATCCACTTGTAGCATCCAGCCATGCACTGGGGTTTTACAGCATATCCCAGCAGTGCAGACAGGACTGCATGACTAAAGGGTGCTGCTCCATTGTAAAGGAAAAAAGGGATGAGAAAGCCCTTTCCCCCCCCGGGTGGAAATATGTGCTTTCCTGCTATCAGTGCAGGGTGCAAGATGCCATTGCAATTTCTCCGAGATTTCCTATTTCGTTCTATCACATCTTCTGTTTTCACTAAGATTAACCCAGCATTTACAGAGCGTGTTCATGGCACGGAGCTGTGACTGCACACTGCAGGGATGGAGGATGGCAAAAGACATGCTCTTCCACCGGAACAAGGGCGACACCTCATGCCTGAGGCCCGGGCAAATTCTGGACAGCGCTTGCTCCGGCACCAGATCACAACTGGGGAAGAGAGGAGCATGAAAATGAGAGCTGGGTGGATGAATTGTTTGCCATCCTGTGGGCTGGGGAAGGAGCCTGGTTAGACAGGCTCTAAAGTGTGTGTGTCGGAGGATTGCTTTTATTGTGGTGCTTCTGTTTCACGAGTCTGCTTACCTTTCCATAATGCAGGACCTGCCTCTGCTTGTGCCAGTACTCACTGGTCAGGCAGAACATCACTGGGATGTGTTCTACAGGCAAGGCAAATGCTCTCGGTCTCTGCAGACAGAGTGCTCCTGAACCTTGGTGGAACTGTTGCCTGTCCCCCACTGAGCTGCCAGCCTGCATGTAAAAAAGCACGTGCCCAGCTGTGCTGTTCTGGCAGAGGTGACATGGGCAGCGGATGGTTCCAGGTGAGTCCTCCCCTTCCTGCTCCTCTGCAACTAAACAGCATGTCCTGCCAAGATGCGCTGCCCTTCCTGGACCTCCACTGGTTGCTGTTTTCTCTGCCAGTTAGACTCCACGCTAATACTTCTATATCCATTACCGTTTATAGCAACGTATTATACACCATTGCCTGGGGAACTCAAGCAAATGATTGCATTGCTGGAATCTCAAACTCTGTTGGTAAATACAGATACAGCTTCCAGACATAGGCAATGGCCCAATCAGTCATCAAGTCAATGCGTTCAAACTGATGTCTTTTTTGGGGGTCCTACTTAAAATGCTACAGAAGTGCTGTATGTTATAAAAATGTTCAATGCAAGTTGCAGGTCGCTATTTAGACTGACATACTCCCTAACTGGAAGTTAAATATTGCCCTTTTCCCTTTCCCTCCTTTCTGCTGCCTTCAGGGTTGGCACTGGCAGTACTATAGATGAGAAGTGCATTCAATTAAAAAAATAAAGTTTCAGAAATGTAAAAACTTTGGAAATTGGATCTGCAGGCAGAAAGGTGACCTGCTAGGGGACATCCTGCTCTTACTGGAATGAAGTGATTGATCACCTAACTATCTTTCAAAGGAATGCCTGGAGTTTTTCAGATTCCCTGGACCTATCCAGCCTAGGATGGCAGGTGCTTAAACCCTGATTTTGCTTGCCTCTTACTGTATTCCTTATTTAGCCCCAGAAATATCTGAAGTGGCTATGCTGCCTATCTCAAGAGGGAAGGAAGAAAATAAATCAGACAAAATAGAAGCTGGGTTGTTTGCTGAAGGCATGTTAGAGAAGTGTGTGCACGGCCTTCTGCCTCAGCTGCAGGGCAGTGCCATGGCTAATCTCTGTTCCTTGCTCTCATGTGTCAGATGCCTGCGGGGGACAGTCAGCTTGCCCCGTCCGCAGCCACTAAAGACAGAGACCTGTGTTGTATGCATTTTGCTCACAGATACACTGACTGGCTTATGTATAGAAGAAGTACATGCATGCCCTGGTGTCTGCCAGCGCAGCACATAGGCGTATGCTGTGCACATACAGTCATATTCCCTGCACATGTGGCTGTCCCATATAATCCAACCCTCCATTATGGGAACAAGCTGGAGAAATGCAATGGGATGCTTTCAAACAGCCAGAGTTGCTCATTTCCCAGAGCCTTTCCCCTGTGCTGCTTGGTGTCACTGTCCTCTGAGTCACTGCTGGTTGCTTTGCTCTGGCAGGACAGCTTGCAGCCCCTTGTACAAACAGGCCTTTCCCATCTCCTGTTGCAGTAATGATGTTTATTGAGTCGCACACACATCCACTCTCCTGCATTTTTCATGGCCCTGCTCTCCAGAGGCAGTGCAGCCTGCTAATCAAACAGCACCAAAACAGGTGATTGCTTTTGCTCCCTACTACAGCTGCTAATTACCCTCCTTTCCCTGCAACAAGCTCTGACAACTGCCACCCCGTTGGTCGCTAGCCACAGATTTAATTGACATGTGGTCTATTACCTCTGCTCACACAGGCTCTCTGATTAAGTGTTAGGAGAAGGCGGATGGTGCCCTGTCCATCTCCGAGCAAAGGAGGGAAGGAAACAGGCTGTGGTGCATCGCTGGGACTCAACCACTGGTGGTGTTATTCATCCTGTGATAATAAACTCTGCAGTGGGTGGTGGCCATGATAGCAAGGCAGAGCCCTCACCTTACCATCTCTGCTCTGCGAGAGGACCACGCAAGGTAGAGAAAGATAAAAGGGTGGAAGGGATGTTCTCTTAAAACAGCCCAGCAAGAATCTGCTGTGTGAAATAGTCCCCTTCATTTGAAGGCCTCAACCTTGGAAGCAGAGAGGTAGCAATCCTGCTTTCCGTAGAGTGGAGGTTTTAACGGTCAGTACGAGGAATGAGGTAGGGCAGTTTCGGGCTCTCTAGAGCCAGTGCTTCAAGTGCTGCAACACTCCTGGGTGAAAGGTCTGCCAGAAGATACCCCTCTCCCTCCACACCACGTTTGACTTGCTGGTAGGTAATGATAGACGCCTTTGCAAGGAAGGAAGGTAGGAGACTCTGTGCAGTTAGCCATGCAGGGACTGTTGTGTTATTTCTTCAGGGCGCGGCCAGAGCTCTGCAGAAACCTGCTGTGGGTATCTTGAAGGACTGCAGCTCTGCCCTTGAGTTGCAGGAGAGCCTGAAGGCACAGCAGGATTGCTGAAGTGCAGGCAGCGATGCTCTTGTTGAGTCCCTTGGCCTTGTTCCTGGCCAGCCAGCTCAGGAACTGCAGAAACTCCTCCTCGGCACCACAGAGGCGTGGCTCCTGCATCTGGAGCACGTGGTGTGGGGGCTTCTTACAGCTTATCTGTCAAAGGTGAGCCAAAGCACTGTGTGGCACCCAGGAATGTGCCTTTGCTGTAATGAACCAAGGCTGCAGAAACTGCAGTACTTGTGTTTCTTCCTCCTCCTTCACCTGTCACTCCCAGAGCCTGGAGTTTTTAATCCTTATCTCAGACAGAGATGTAGCAATCAAAAATAAAACAAAAAGCAGTACTTCAGGGCTAACAGCCCCTTTCACCAGTGCAGTGCAGAGCTGTCGTCTATTTCTTGGTGTGTGGGCACTTGCTGTTGCTTTAGGTAAAGGCAAGCTTGAGTCCAAGAGCTGCTATGACTCAGCTGTACCACCTCCCCAGTCCCACCAAAAAACACCTTTCCCAGTGCTTGCTCTGTTCCAAGCACAAACTGACATGGAGCATCCTATGGCCTCAGTGTGCCAGTAGGGCTGTTCCTGGTTATGGGGTAGGAAAATAGCTGCTTGAACCGCTTTGCTTCTGGTATGGGATAAGGAGTCTCTGGAATATTTTGGGAGATCCCTGAGGCTGTGGGACTTCATAGGGTGAAGGAAGAGATGTGCAGGGTATGAAGGATATGCGGAGCTTTGAGAGAAAAAAAAGCATCTGTTTTTTCCTACCCCTTGCTACAGAGTTGCCCTTCACTTTCTACTTGTTTGTGGTGAACTGGATACTCTAGATGAGAAGAAATAAGTCTCATGTTATAGAAACATGGCGAAATCTGAAAAGTTGTGTTCTCGGTTCTCTCTCCCTGCATGGTTCTCAGTATCCTGCCTGAATGACCTGTGCGCTGTCAGGGCCCATGGTCGTATGCCATCTCTCCATCTCTCCCCTGAAATGAAAACACATCTTCCAGACAAAGGAGCAACAAAGAGTGGTAATTTATGAATATGGAATAATTCAAGGGACTTCAATACCCTGTTCCTTTTTCGTTATTGTCCCTTGGGAGAATCTATCCCCAGACACACACACACAGTCCGCACTGTGCACACACACAAGGAATGGGAGAGGGGGAGACCCTCCTGGGAGACACAAATGTAATACATGCTCCTTTCTCTTTTCATCTGTCCATCCATCCATCCATCCATCCATCCATCCATCCATCCATCCCTCCCTCCCTCCCTCCCTCTTGCCATCTCTTTTTTTGTATAAACACAACCGTCTCCTCAGCTATCCCTTTCCATACTTTGTTTTGTCTCTGTCTTGCACATACACCTCAGCCTTCCTGTGCTTTACCACCACAATATCCTCTAGTGTCCCTCAAGAGCACTCCATTTCAATAGATGGGACTTGGGAATTTGGCTTTAATATTTCATAAGCTTCCTTCTAAAATGTAAAGCATATTTACCTTATTCGCATCAACTACCAGGAAAACAAATGCCTTCGATTTGCAAGCAGATCCTAACCTGCTGCCCGTTTTTCCAGGGCTGAGCATAAATAACACAATTTATTCAAAGGAACCCTTTCTCCTATTTACATTTATATTGAATAATTTAAAACAACTTTCTCCACTTCCATAAATTCATCCTTCTAGGATGGGGGAACCTATCCATGTCTGAGGAATGTGCTTCTAAAGGGAACTTTTAACTACACAAGCATACACACATGTTTGCAAATCTGATCATATTCATGCCTGAGCCATCCTCCAGGATGGACTGACAGTATTGAGCAAAGAAAGAGGGCACACTTATTGTTGGGGTCCTAGATGCAGGGGAGGCAATGGGGAGCTCCGGAATGAGGGTTGCAAGTTGGATCATCCTGAAGAGCTTTGATTGAGGACATTAAGATGCCAGGGTGAGGCACACTGAGCGCTCTGGTCTTGCACTGATAATGCTGTACCATCTGTGTTCACTGGGAAAGAGCGAAGAGTTCGTGTCTCAGATGTAAACTGGCACTACAGCCTGTAAGCCAGGAGAGCATGGGACCAAAAATCATCTCGCCCTTTCCAAACTCTGTTCCTTCCTCTTTTGCCTGCATCTGAGGAGGGCATACAAAGGGACTGCGTTAGAGATCAACACGGTCTGATGCAAGACTGTAACAGAACAAACTCAGGCTCCCCAGTCTTAATGCTGGGAAAAGCTTTAGGATTCAGCCTGCAGAGGGCTGAGCTCTTCCCAGCAGCGTCCAGGGAGGCAGATCTTCAGCTGGTGTCAATCTGTGATAATCAGTGGGTTGATTTAAACGCACTGAATACCACTTTCCCACTTTCATTTCCTCTCTCCCTGGACAGGTTTAGACTCTTTGTCTCTTATCTCTTTCTAATCGTTTGTATTTTCATCACTTTCTCCTCCTCAGGGTTTCTTTGGCAGCATTCTCTTAAGTTTAGTCTGTTTGCTAAACACAGAGTTAACGTTATTACTCTATACTGGCTTCCAGACACATTGTCCATCACTTAGGCATGACAGGGAAGTGAGCCAAAAATGAATCAAGCTATCACACTCCAATGGATGGGGGAATCTCCCTTGGAAACCCAAGCAGGAGCAGTCAGAGAGGAAATCCTACAGTGACTCTCAATACTGGAGTGGGAGTCCAGATTAATTAGCAATAGAGAGGGTGGAAGTTTGAATAACATCTAGTTGCCTAATCTAAAAACTATCACTATCACTCTTGAGATTCCAGGTTTTCTTTCCAGCATGGAGCATGATTCAAACCTTACTATGTGCCTTGGACAGCTGATGATTTTCTTCACCCTGTTTTTACAGGAGATTAGGTATGATTTTATTTTTATTTCTTTCTTTCTGTGGATCTATGTTAATCTCAGCCTGTTGGACCTCTCTGTGTAGGAGATGCAGGCTTATTGCAGTAGGTAGTTTATCCACAGGCTGTAATGCAATAGATGGATCTCATGCTGCTGGAAAATCTCCTGAGCTTACCTTTGCTGAATGGTAATTGTTAATTTGTTGAGGGGCAGCCAGGGAAGTGGAGGAGGACCCTTGAAGCAGACAAAAGGGGTGATAATTGGCCATGCAAGATCCACAGCTCCTCTGTGGTAGGAACCTGCAAGTTTTAGACTTGCAAATTGACTTACAGCATGTTTGGCAACGGGATACCTGAATGCTGGAAAGTACTAGCTTGTAGACTCCTTATCACAAGTGAGATGAAGGAATGTTGTAGAAGGAAGAGAAATTGCAAGTAATTTGCTTCTCCTTTGGGAGTAACTTCTGCAAGCACTGATGAGAATCCCATGTAACTTTATGGAGAACCCCAGGAAGTGGCTGGGAGGAAGGAAGAGCCTGACACAGCACTGGGGAGGTGTGAGAGCACTGGAAGTAGAGAAACAGGCAGAAACACCATGCAGTGAGGGTAGGAAGCCTCCTCTTCACTGCAGCTTTGATTCGTTAGTAAGAGGGAATTCAGTCCCTCATGTGCTCAGTCTTTGCTTGACTGCGAAAGTGGTCACCTTGTTCCACAGAAGTAGCAGATCCTCAAGTGTGGACAGTCACTTGCTTGATTCAAATGTGCTCAGAGGGCACCAGAAAGTTGCCATCTTTTACTCAGTTTCAAGGGTGAAGGCTTTGGGACCCCAGATCAGAAAGCCCTTAACTTGTCGTTTCTAAGGAGAAATTTGACTGATGACCCCAAGATGATTTGTACATAAACTGAGTGGATCAGATCACGAAGGAATGGGAGTTGGTCACGTTGGACTATCCCAAAGGAAAATCCAAAGAAACTGCAGGAATTGCTATCCTCAAATTGGTGTAAATTAGAAGCCATTCAAATGAAACCCAAAGCACTCGTGATCTCTTTGGGCAAATACACTTTTAATCTGGTGTTGACTCCATTAGAAACAGAGGAACCTAATTTCTGCTTGCAGTAAAACTAGAGAAAGATGCTGGCAAATCAAAGCTGATAGAGTAACAGAAGTGTTAGTCTTTTAAATGAAAGTGAAGTAAACCCACCTGCATGTAATACCTTCCCAGAACCTTCCTCCTTAAAGATAGTTTCCTTTCCTTTTCTTTTCTCAGCCATTACTAGAATTTCAAGGTTAGAGATTAATTATAATGGTAATATTACCATTTATTTTCCTGCCAGCTGTACAGGGACAATAAATCTAGCTTGAAAATAAATTGTGATTACTGTGTTCACACTTAAAAGCTTGTGATACTGCCTCTGTATTAATGAAATATTATTGACTAATTCTATCGAATTTGGCAAAAGCCTTGCTGCTTGTACTGCACTGAGGCACAGGTCTTGGAAATTAAGCAAGAGTTCAAGTCCTGGCATCTAGCAAAATGGAGCAGGAGAAAGGAAAATGATGAACACCCGTTGCTTCCTCCTTGTTAATCTAAAATAGCTTGTTTCCGTTCCCCCTTCTTTTGTCTTGTTTATTTCTCTGAAATTCAACACCCAGCAGGTACCTCCTGGTAGTGTTTTATGTTTAAAGGCCCAGACACCCATTTAATTAACTCCATAATTGTATGGTAACTGCTAGCCTTCTGATTGCACAGTAAGCAGTATATAGATTAAGACAGTAATTTCATGGTTATTTCTGTCTTTCGCCAGCACTGGTCTCTTAGGAATGAAGTTGGATGTCCCTTACAAAGCTTATAATTAGGCAAAGCCTCTCACTCAGGCCAGGGAGAGACTGGTGTACCCAGGGGGGGCTAAGGCCAGAACCCCTACACGTGGCTGTTGACCCAGTTGTTAATGGTATAAGGAAAGGAGCTGGAGCTTCCCGCTCATGCTCAGCAGCGCTAAGGGCTACATGACAGAGAGAATCTCTGTCTCTTACAGCTTGTGGTACGAACAGCTGGGCTGGGGAAATAGAGGCAGATGGTGAGGAAAGGTCTGATTCATTTATCAGGTGCCATGTTAGAAGAGTTGTCTCCTTACTTCCTCTGCAACACAAAGGAAAGGATAAACACCTCCTGAGGCTGATTCAGCCCACCTACAGAGCTGAATGGCCTTTACGAGAGAGAGGGGGAGAGGGAGAGAGAGAGAGAGGCTGCATGAATGATGAGGGTGAGGGGAAAGGCAGCTCTGATTTCTCCTGAGCTCTACTCCATCTATCCAGATATGGCATGGGAGTCAGGAAACAGCTGCTGCACTTATTGCGCTCCCCTGCCTTATCAACACCGTGCTCAGGTCAGAGGGATGGGAGTCCAGGCAGCCTTTCCCTGTCCAGGACCTTACTGGTACGGCAGCGTTCCAGGAGAAAGAGCAGAGTTCAGAGGGCAGCTTCAGTGCCCCTCATAGCAATGCTCACCCGGTCATCCTTGCTGATAGAGGTGAAGGCATTAGGCTCTGCAGAGGCAGGATGACTCCTGGTGCTCACAGCAGTCGTAAGGAACACAATGAACAGGGCTGGAGGGAGGTGAACGGAGAAAGTTGGCAGAAAACTCCTGCAGCAAATCTAGGCCAAGGGAAAGAATAAATAGGCTCTTCTACTCCCTGTCTTAGCACCTCTTTTGCCTCTTACAGTGTGCATGCTTTTATAACTGCCTGATCGCTATACCCTTGGATGTAATTATCTCTATCTGAAGCCATTCTCATAACTATAAAGACAGATTTCCCATGAGGTGCTGACATTTGAAACTGAGGTCTACATGCAAGATCAGCCACAGGTCTTTCTGGGGCTGCAACTGTGTGATACAATGAACAAATCCCGCATGGCTGTGCAGGGCATGAAATTCTTGGCTTTATTAACTCAGACTTCTTTACTGATATTAGACTTGTGATGCCCACAGAACAGATTGCCCATTAGCTAGGTAGATTGTGATAGGAAATGACAAGTTCCCTCCTCCTCTCCCAGTCTATCTCAACTGGTGTGTCATGATCTTGTTTTTCCCGTTTTTGTCAACAGGCAGCTTATGTCAGGTATGAGGTTTCAGAATCCAGAGTGGAATCACGAATGACAAAAATCACAGGGACTTCGCAGTCTCTGTTGACTATGAGGCTAGGCTACAGACCTTTGAAGCCAATGGGACACTTTCCTCCGTTTGACTAGAAGTTGTATCAGGACTTGAAAAGGATTAAAATAGAAAATAACAGGTAGGAGCAGAATGAGAAATTGGAATGCCTTGGCAAACGTTGCTGTCAGTGAGCATTGACTGAACCTAGAGCAAACCCTGTGCAAGATTCCTGGTAGTTTCCCCTGGATCTTCAAACTGTCTTTAGTTGTGAGAACATCTGGGAACCATACGGTAGCTATGGTACTTGCCACAGAAGTTGATGTGCTGGAAATTTTGTTTAGGAACCAAAATAAAATCTTCTTACTGGATACACTTCCCAAAGACCAAAATTGTGATATCCCTTCAAGCACCAAACAGGGGCCCATTAGAGTGCTTGTGTTTGAACATTTGAAGCAATTATTCATGTTCATCCAGCTCCGAATAGCTACCAAACACCATGTGTTTTTCCTCAGTGTTAATAAAAACCTAAATGATTCTTCATTAAGAAGCCCATTAAGACAACTGCAGTTTCCTTGAAGCTCATTAGAGGATGTTCTCACCACTAAATTATCACACTGGAGTTTTACAGAAGTCTGAGAAAAGATGGCCTATTGTGATTAATTGATGATAGATTTTTCTCTCCTTTGCTTGCAGTCTGTTCCCCAGACTCGGCTTCGCTAATTTCCCAACCTTTGGGTTACATGGAGAATAATACTGATCCTTCAGCTTTGCTTCACGGGAACGACATTCCAGAGCTGTGAGCCTGCCATCTATTTGTAGAGCTTCCCCTCCTCTTGTGTCTTCCACCTGGGCCTCTCCTCTGCAGAGATGGCCAGGAGAAAACTGGCCTGTCCAGGACAGGGCCTTCCTTGCACATCTCTGCTGGAGGAGAGTGAACCACCTCTCGCCCGTGGACAATCAAGCGGCAAGCGGCATGCAGGGCTAAAGCAACAGCCTTGAGCTCTGCCTGTGCTGCTTGGAGCCTTGCTCTCCAGGCAACAAAGTACCACACTGCACCCATTAACCACACATCCTCCTATTCCACTGAGCTGGGACCTGACACGCTGGCTGCTCGTGAATCCTTCCCTGTAACTCTTCCATCTCCAAAGCATTAGAATCAAGAGCAACGCAAAAAATTGGAAGACAAAGTGGTAAAAACAATAGCAGAAGACACAATTTAAGCTAAGTCCATGCTGGGTCACTGGGTGTTCTCACCGCATTAGGTTCTCCTCAACCCAGTGGCAAGCTATAGGAGCTGGGGATCATTGAAGTGTGGGAACACAGTCTGCTTTAACAAAACAGAGCGGCTCTAATCTCCCACTGAGTATTAAAAATCTCATTTTATGGTACATTATACACTTGGCCTTTTGAACAATCGGTGACCATAAATGGTGTTTGCATGCTGAAGCCAAATCTAGGGAAAGAACAAGAGATAATCTGTCTGGCTGGAGAGGATGGAGTGGGAAGGGCCAGCACTGCACAATTATTTATGTCCATTCAGAGACGTGGGGAAATTAGGTGCATTAATAGGGCTGCCAGGCCATCCTCAGAATGGGGCTTTAAATGATATTGATGCAGTGCTAATAGGTGCACAGTTTGTCTTTTTTGTATTTCAGCTCAGGGGTTGGAACAGACACTTGGATAGCAAGTTTAGGCATATTCTGTCTCTTCAGGAGGATTTGTTTCTATGGATTTGGAGTTTCAAAATGCTGCAGAACCTATTTGACCCAGGAAGATGATTAGGGAGGTGTCAGGGGTACACAGAAACAGTGCCCACCCCAACATGGGACCCCATTCAACATGCCACTGACAAGACCACTGACATCCACTGTTTTCACTCAGACTTCATTCACCAATCAAGTGTCAGAAGTCCTTAAATGAGGATTTTGCCTGAAGAAGGAATGAAGAACAAACCTGAATATCCCCTGTCTGAGGATGACCTTTGGCAAGCCATGGTTTCAGGCAGGCAGAACATTTCATTTCTAAAGAAAAGTCCAGATTTAGGACCAGCTCTGAAGCACCTGTGACTATTTCTGGAGTTATTACAAGCAGGGACAGATTTTGTATTTCAAGAATCCCGACTGTGCCCAGATTACTCTCTCCTTTGGGTCAGTTTCCAGCACCACAAGGCACTGTCAGGGCGGCTGTTACCCCGTAGGGATGTGCAGGTAATCTGCTGGCCCTGCCTGTAACTGGGGCTCTGTGCGGGATGTTCCCCCGTCTGGGGCCACTTGCAGTGTCAGACAGCTCGGGGAGGGAAGAGGTCAGTCCCTAGGCAGGTACGTGCTTTTCCTTTCTGTCTGGCTTTCTGCTCACAATTGCTAACAGGAGTTGTTTGAATTCATCCCCAAGTATAACAGCAATAATAAAAGACTGTGCAAGGTATTTGACTGAAGTCCATGGGCTGCATACAAATGAAGGTTCTCCAGTCAGATGCTGGGGAAGGGTTTTTGAGGGAGCTGTGTCAGGAACAGCTCATGGTTCTTCCCTGACTGCTAAGATTCTTTTAATAATTCCATCCACTCAATCCAATTTTATTATTTCTAAGATTTCAATCACTTCTCATCCTTATGAAGGGCAAAAATTCTTAGGCAAGTGTCATGGTATCACCCCACTGATTTTTAAGGGGCTGTGCTACCAGCCTCCGGGTTGCATTTCATCCTTAATTGCATTCTACACCATGTCCTGTTTTTGTACAGAGCTCTTCTTTCCACATTTGGGGAAGGCCTCTTAGATTATTGAAAGTAACTGGGCAGTGATCAGGCACAAGTAAATACCGCAGAAGTGGGAATGCCTGTGAAATTCAGATTCAGAAAGAAAAGGAGAATACTGACCTTGTGTTGGGTTTTTGTGGCAGAAAGCGGCTCCCTGGCATGGGCTGTGTACCACTTGCACATTTCTGATCTGAAAGTTGATCTGCAAGTACTTCTGAAGTAGGATGTGTTAAGGTGTGACAGTATCTCTGGAGCTGTGCATCCAGGCATTTGGGGCACACCTTCTGCTGAAGACTTGCGTTGTGGGGGCTTAAAGGGCTTGGTCCTTTGCTGGCCCCTGGCCTCCGGTCCAGGGAATTTCTTCTTTTGCTTCCCTAGGGTTTTGAGACATACCTCCTATAAGGAACCATTTTTTGTCAGGTGACAGAGGAAACCTCTGTCCACTCCTTCAGACTGTGTGGCTGCCCTTGCAAAGCTGCCTAGGAAATCCCTCCCACCTACGGATGAAAGTTCCTTGTATGTGGCTTATTCCTTTCAGCTTTAATCTTCTCCAGGATCTTCTATTAAATCAAGAGTGCGTCTGATTATCTGCTGTTATCTTTAGAGGAAAAGGTACAGAATTTGAAGGCAAATGCTGTTTATTCATTCAGTTCCTCCTGCAGCTCAGGCAGGAACGCTGGTCTTGGCACAGAATTAGCAGAGGAAGGGCAGCGCTGCAATTTGTTGGCTTGATCTGACAGGCAATTTTCAGATCTGGATCAGAAAGTTATAGTGAAAGTTTTAGAAGTGGCTGCATTTGGGTTTAGCTTTGGGGGAGAAGAGTGTTATTTTTGCTTTAGTTTCAGAGAAAAGATATGAGTTTTCAATATGTCATGGCTGGTTTTAATGATCCAGTTCTATTATTGTAGCAGCAACTGAAGCTAGCTGAGACCAGAGACTAGTTGTGCTATGTACAGGCATGAAGCAAACACAGTCCCTCCCCAAAGAGCTCAGCTATCCTAACAAACATAAAGAATAACTGAGGAAATTAATAAATGAGTAATGAGTCACAATGATGGATGTATGTAATACTATTATTTTCTAATTCACTTCCTTCTGATCTGAGGGTGTAAATACACCACTTAGATCAGCTGAGTGAAGGTGGTCTGGTGTCAAAGAAGTAATTGGGCCACATCTATGCAGTGGGCAAAACAGTGTAGTGAACTTGTGCATGGGGTGGTTTACAGCATCTGTTTCTTAAGGGAAAACTTTCTCCAGATGTCTTGGGAAAACCACAGGCATCCAAGATGATTTGACGGCGACTCAGAAATCCAAGCAGGAGCCAACCAGACCATCTGGGCACGTGCTGCATCTGTTTTTTCTCTTTCTCTCGCTCCCTCTCTTTCTCTCTTCATGAGCTGAGATAATTATTTCTGTGCATTGTGGTTCTAAAGCGAACATCCCTGATACTAGCTCTGCCTCTTATCATGAGGCAGCTGCAAAATTGCTTTCAAATTGTTTTACAATTGGGTTTTGCTTGTGAACCTCTTGATTGAGCAAGGCAAAACTGACATGAGAAAAGCATTTGGGAAGGAGGGAGCAGAAAGGAGGCCAAGAGGTTGAGGCTAGGGAGACAGAAGAGATGAAAGGAGGTGTCAAAGATGCTGTATTCAATGGAAGCTCATATGTCACAGCAGAAGGGACAGCTTCCTTAGCCTTTCAGAGTGAGAAGCAGCTCGTGTGCTGTGCACCAAGTGTTGCTGCTGCCCTGTGTCTGTGCAGAGCCTAGCACATGCAGGGCTGGCACATGGGTAGAGAGGTTGCGAAGTACTACAGGAAAGCCAATATCTTTGTGCCTATAATGCTTGCGCACACATTATGGTTAAAATAAGTCTAGTTGTTTGGGACAGACCCAGGATCCATTTAGCCTGGTGTCCTCTCTCCAACAGTGATGGAAAAGGGGAATCACAGCCACTGTGCAAGCAAGTATGGAATCTAGTAAGAAATGAAACCCTCCAGGTGAAATTGTGTCCTCTGAGAAGTGAAAAGTAATTTTTCTACTGACTGCGTCTGACCACAGTTCCACCATCCCCCATCAGATGCTGGACCAAAGTTAGCACTGCTGCCAAGGTATTTCCTTGCAGTGCAATAAAAATAAAATACTATCTGACCCAGCAATTCTGATAGCAGTGACTTTGTTTAAGCAACTTTATAATGAATCCTAGTTCTTCTCCCAATAGATGCCTTTGCTATAATATCCTGGAGTAGCAATGGAATAAAATAAATCAGCTTTTACAAACTCATAAACACATAGAAGGGAATGTAAACCAATTTCTGATCTAGTTGAGGTGCACTGAGATTTCACAGAGTGGCATGAAGCTTGAGTGGATTCTGAAATTGCTCTTGAGCCTGTGAATTCATCTCTCCTTTCCTCTGCCAACGGAGATGTTGCTCTTAACCCTTTGAAAGCTGTCCATGTATTCACACTTTCTTTTGGTCTCTCTCCATGTATGTGTGCACCGTACTGTCTTGTCCATGCATGCACTATCTCCTCGGGCATTTTAAGAATGAAAACTGAGGAAACCCAGATTTTCTTCCTGTTTAGTTAGCCAGCCACATGGCATATAGAAATGCTTTTCAGTTTTATTTGTATCACTTCCTCTCGCTGGAGGTCAGACTGCAACTGGGGGGTGAGTGCAGCCAGGACTCAGGCACACTGCACTGTGATAGGCACTGGAGAAATGAAATGGATTTCTAGCCCCTGAAGAGCCATCCCTCTGCAGCTCCATCCCCTAGCTCACGCCTAGAACTTGCCTCTGGGGCCCAGGGAGGAAATGTCTTCACTGAAGGGAAAATGCAGGCCTTTCCGCTTCCCCTCCGCACTCCCCAACAGAGAGGTTATTGCTGTAACCCTTCTCCATCTCCTGGAAAGGGAGGAAAACCTGCCAGAGGAAGCCAGAGAGGCAGGACACTCGGCAGGATGCGGCAGAGTGGGGATGGGGTTGGCATGGCAACAGCATGGCACCAGTGAGCTCCCTGACCACCCCTCACCCCCCAGTACTGGCCCGCGTGGAGGAGCAGCACGCAGCATCGCTGTGACAGTGCTAGGGTCGTGTGCTTTACCCAGCTGTCAGAGATAATGGGAAATGGGAAAAGCAAGGCTGAATGCTAAAATACTGCAGGAAGCAGCAGGGATGGTGAGTGAGTTGTGGCTGGAAACACTTGGGTTTGATTGTGATGATGGTGCCTCCAGCTCAAACTCTGCAAAACACCCAGCGCCTGACCTGGAGGTGGCTTGTGCCATGCAGGTGCTGACTGCACCAACCCTGCAGGCACAGCTCCCACCATCTGCTGGGCTGCTGGAGCCCGCACTGACAGCAGTGCTCTGTGTGCCCAGAACTTGTGGATCTCTCCTGGAAGAGACGGACTTATGACAGGAGCTCTCCTGGTGAAACACTCAGACACCTGCAGGCCTCGCTGTCCGGTGAGGGGTATCTTGCTCAGGGCGCTCCAACTCAAGACAGCAATTATATTCGCACTTCTTTGCTCCCCTCCTTGTCCCATTGCACCATTCAGTGCCCCAGAGAGCTGCTCTGAGACTCAGCAGGACAGGCTGAATGGAGCAAGCTGAGATAAAGCTCAGCTTGTTGGCTGCAGAACAGTGGTTGATGTATATAGAAGCATGTGTGACAAATTACTGGCACAGAAAGGGGCGACAGTGTATTCCCCTGGCTCTGCTGAACAAGTTTTCTGCTTGCTGGGACTTGGTGATTCAATGCCACTGAGCAGATCTGTCCTTCCCTTTCTCTCATCCCCTCTCCCTCCTTGCCCATGGATACCGGCAGGAAGCATGAACAAGTTCTTGGTGTTTGGAGCCTATTTTCCAGACCATGAGTGAAAGACAGAACATGATTTTCTTGGCCAGACCAATTAACAGCCCCCCACCATACACCAAGTCCCAAGAACACTACTGGTGAGGTCCGCAGATACTCCCATCGGACACGGTCAGTGCTTCATGTTCCCAAGCACTGCGGAGTCTGCTGGGAAACCAAGACACGTTCTCATCATCTGTCTGTCTTCACAGGAAACAAATGCCCATCCACTGTCTAATTAACCCAGTTAACAGAGACATTGATGCATGCTAACTCCATGAAGCCAGCTTATTATCTGCACTGCTAATTAGCCATGGGAAAACAGACACAGGTTTTATGAATATCTGTTTAAGAAGGGGGGAGGAGGAAATGAAAACTTGTTGAAACTGATTTTTTCCCTGTTCTTCCTTTCCTTTTTAAAGAGACACAAAAGCAGAAATAAACAAAAGGTGCCCATGTCAAAGCAAAGATTGGTTTGACAGGCTTAGGCAGAGTAGGCACACTTCATCTGGGCGCATCCAGCCTCTGCACTGGTGAACAGGGAAAGAAGTTTGCTAGCCTGGGTCAGACTCTCTCCTACAAGTGTTTTTCCTATCAAGCAGTATCAGTACCTGTACTGGAAAGTTACGTCATGCACACAGCTTTAACAGCAAAGCTGGGCTTTCCTCTAGCTTTGTGTACCCGCCCCTGCTTGCTCCATCAACATCCACCTGGTGACAAGGTGGTTTTTCATGTCTGTCTCTTCCAGACCTTGCAGTGTTCATTCACCTGTCTGCCATGGAGAGCACAAGCAGGGAACAGAGGGACTCTCTTTGCAGTGGAGGGTGATAGAAAAAGGCTGATTCAGTTGGGCTGTAGCTGCTGCTGCAGCCTGGGAAGGTGGTGGCAGACCCAAGGCTTTGGAGGCATCACGTATGGAGAGGGAGTGTGGTTTTGGAATACCAGTGTGAAGAGCTGTGGGGAGATGGGCTTTGCCATCAATTCCTGTACATCTTTGGGTCACGATGATATTTCTGTCTGCCTAGCCATATGGATCAGTGCTGCTACTGAGCATGTTGCCTGACCTGGCTGCAACGGGGGCTGGAAACAACCCTGAGCAGGGACCAGGAAAGACAGCAGCAGCAACACAGCATCCAGAACATACATCCAATCTTGGCTCACAAAGCAAAGCCTGTTGCTCTCAAAGGAAGCTCATTCTGGAGTTTGCTGCCGCATTTAGTATTCGGAGAGGAGTCCAATTCACTGATTGTGCTGATGGGATATGAAAGGCAGGATAGAGTTTTACTGCAGAGCAGTTGACCTTGCTCCAGAGATATTACTGATACACAGCTGCTATTCAACATTTCAAAACACCATAGTCATTATGTGAATCTGTCCGCTAAGAGAAGCAATTAGACTTCAGAGCATTACAATCTGTCTTCTAAAAAAAAGGGCACTTACAGGTGGGAGGATGGGGGCAGTTCCCTCTCTGCCTCAGTTGGTGGGAGAGCTCTGGGGAAACACACAGGGTGCCTTGTCCTGTCATTGAGGGGCCAGGCAATGACCCTTCCGCACTTCAAACCAGTTGAAGACAGGGTGACCATGTGGGTTTATAGGTTGCTCAGTAGAATGGGAGTTTGCAGTGTCAATCTCCAATGGTGAGACCAGTCAGTGAGGGGTTAAACACTAGAACAAATCCTATAGACTCTTCCAAGCTTTCCTCACTAACATTTTTGGTTCCCTCAACAAGATCAGCCTGCTGCACACAGCTCCACGCTGGGGGATGTTGAAGCCACGGTAGCATGGTTTAACTAATGGTCATGGTTATTTCCTCCTGTCCACTGGCTCATCCTCTGTCAGATCTCGTCACCTCACTGAGAGGGTATACGAAGGACTGCTTGGCTCCGAGGTGGAGATGGACAGGAGCATGGCTTCTTTAGGGCTTCCTATTGTGAAGGCAGTTTGCAGCCTGTGCAAGTGGTGTATCCCCAGCCCAGGCGAGGGGCTCTGATGTGGCAAAAGCCATATGTTTCTGCTGCAGGTCTATTTAATGATAAAACCTGATTCACACTGGGCTTTAGCCTGGCAGAAGTTTATCCCTTTAAACTCTTTAATACCAGCATTAAGTAAATGCAGTCCTCGAACAAGAGGCTCAGATTGACAATCCTGGAGCCCTCGCCAGAGCCCTGCTCCCACCTGCCTCATTCCTAATGAACTCAGTAGGAGAACTTGATTGTTTGAAGCTCAATGCGTGCTTAAGGGCTTTGCTCTGCTGGGGGTCTTCGTGCATCAAACAGCTGATGGGGCAGCACCAGCTGCACAGATTTAATAAATTCATGCCCGATGCTATTTGTCGGAGCAGAGTTCAGTTTTCAAGGCTTCCCTTTCAAACACTCTGCTGCCAAAACCAGATCAGAGGCTTTGCTGGCGTGCATGCAGGCAGGGTGACTGCCCGAGTCCTGGAGGGTGTGTCACCACAGTGCAAAGATGTAGAAGATGGAGGAAAACTGATAGCTGGAGGGCCCCCTGCCTTTCCCAGGCTGTGCATCCTGGCTGGTGGAACTGGAGATGGGTGACCTGTTTCACGTGGATCCTTCCACAGGTGCCAAAGCGTACTGACACGATTAGGGTTGCTGGCTCACTAGCACACGCTAGGGAGGGGACATCACAGAGGGGCTCATGAACAAACCATGTCTGTAATTTGGCATGGGCTTCACTAGGTCATGTGGTTGACTGAAGTGCAGAGGTGGGAAAGGGGGAGTCTCCTTCTAGCAAGAAGGTGTGAGGCTAACCTCAAGGGCTGGTGCAATATAGGATACTCAAGGTGAGGGAGGGAGACAGGAAAGGTTTTTGTGCTTACTAGTGAGCCGTAATTATGCTGAAAGTCTGTATCACCGATTACACTTGTTCTGCTTGTACAGCAAAGGGCTGGTGACTTGTTTAACAATGCACAGCACATTGTTCTCACTCCAGCCCTTAACACCACAAAATTGATACTGCTTTTCCACGGGCAGAGAGATAAGACGTGTGTTTAGTACACTGTCAGGGCCATGATACCATCGCCACATGGGGAAATTAAAAATCTTGACATGGCAACAAAGCCCCTCTTCCCTCCTCAGCACGTCACTGGGCAGAACACACGTAAGTTCCCAGCAGGAATAGTAAAGAGGACAGCACGCGAGAGGGGATATGCCAGTGAGAGACACCCTGAGGCTGTGGAAAAGGGAGGAACTCTTTCTGTACAGGAGGGGAGCGTAGAAAAACACAGCTGGATCTCACGGACATTAGCGAAGGTGAAGTCCCACCTGAGACTGTCCCCGTAACTTTAGGCTGAGCCTTTAAAGCAACCAATGGCTTTTCTGCCCTTCCCATGCCAGCTCTCCAAAATACACTCTCTCAGCGCAGTGTGTGTTTGTAAGGCAGAGGGTGGGAAGCTGCCATGTACTACGGTCAGGAATGAGGGGTGATTAAGAGGGAACAAGAGAACTGGAAGGAGAATGGTGAGCATGAGATTGCCTCTGACAGGCAGACACAGTGGCAATTTTTTTACCAAGATGCATTTTTGTCCTTCACTGAAAAGTGCTGATTTTTTGCAATAGAACTATTCAAGATTTGGAAGCATTCAAGATGAATTTTTCAGGATGGAGAAACATAGTTTGAAAATTATCAAGGCACCCCAGTCTCACACAATCAAGGCAAAAGGTCTGGGAGAGTCTTAGCTGAAATTTACCATTTCACTTGAAGTTTAAACTTGTATGCTTTAAAATACCCTAAAGCTCAAAATCAAAACGGAGCAATCTAAATTTATTGGAGTAAAGTGTGGAGTGACCCAATCTAAGCTGTATTTCTACTGGTCGTCTTGGGAAAATTGGCAATACATTGCCTTCTTACCACAATTTGAGATGGATTTCTGTTAGTAAAAAAAAAGATCAGTTTTGCCTCATCCTTTTTCTCTCTGTACGGTGTGACATGAGAACACCAAGGTATGCCTGCAGAACTCGGCTGTGCAAGACCCTGCAGTCTCTGTGCCCAGTGCACATCTCTAGGAGGAGTCTCTCTTGCCGTGCTGGCTGTGCCAGGCTGGGCACTGTCTCTGCTGTGTGGGATGGGGCTGCCTTCCTACCTCACGATGAGAAAAAACATATTTCGTGGTGCTGCAGTGCTGGTTGTTGGTTGGAACAGAAGGAACATCACATCACAGACATGGTTTTGTCAGAGACAGATGGCTCCAGGAGGCCCATCAGCTCAATATGAGAAGAATTAATGCAGTTTTAATTAAACTTACTTTTCTGCCTATGTGGGCCTGGGGGAGAAAGTGCTCAGAATTTTTCAGAACCTGTGGGTTTTTTTCCTGCTTTCTTTTCCCTCCCCTCTCTCTTCTGTGACCTCTTTTCTTTCTTCTGCGGCAGTCCTGTGCCCCTTAGCAGGACATCTCATCAGAGGTGTGCGAAAACTGCATGTAGCAGGGGCAGGAGACTCCTGATGGGTGGCAGAGAGCTGCTGTGAGGCTGAGGTTGCATGAGGAAAGAGCAGAAGGTGTGAGAGGTAGTGGGAGCCATAGAATGAAGGTACAGCCACAGAAGGTGTGGGTTTACTACTAGGTCTGGGTGAAGCAACGCCACAGAAGCCATAAAGGGAGGGACTATCTGAAACCAGCACAGAAATAGAGGAGAAGGAACAGAAGACACTGGCAGAGCCTGAAAGAAGCTAACATGGGTTTCATCCAAATATTTCGATACTAAAACAAATAAAATTTGTTGCCTGAGATGCCTGGCTCCCCTCCTCGAAGGCCTTTTCCTCCCCATCACTATGCTGTTAATGAAGTTGATAATAAACAGAGCAAATCCTGTTGGATAAGTAATTAATCAGGAGGCTGGAGCAGTGAAACAGCATTCATTTTGCAAAGCCAGAGAGACCTCTTAGCTGAGAAACCCCGCAGCACAGGGGGATGGGAAGGCGGTTTGAGGAAAGGGAGTGCAGTCGTCTGTCTGGATGATTGGTGATGGACAGTGAGAAGACGATGGGTCAGAGAGACGTGAGATGTTCAGTTTCCTGAGAGTTTCCTTAGACTGGCCTCTGCTTATGGGGAATATGCGTTGGACAAACCCGACCACTGCTCTGAGACTGAAAATGAGGGGACATTCAGGTACTGTGACACTTTGAGGGGGGGACATAAGGCAAAAAGAGGGAGGGGCTGCTGCAAAGAGAGATGAGTGCAGGCGATGGCAAGGAGAGGGTATTGCACAGAGGCGGCTAATTTCAGCTGCTGGGAGTTCTAGGCCATGTTGTCCTGCTGCTTTTCTGGGAAAGTCCCACCACAGCCTGGCTGTGACGAGAGTGGGTTTCTGTTTCCATAAGCCTCCCTGGCCCAGCACTGCAGCGAGAGAAGAGGTGGGAAGGAAGCTGACCCAGCCCTGGCCAAGTCAAGAGAAAGACAAGAAGGGGGCACTCAGAGAGGGACAAGCTGGAAAAGAACTTTCAAGAGCACATGATCTCGCAGTAGTTTTATTCTTTTTGAGGAAATGGCAATTGAATCCCTAAAATGAAGGTCTGAGGGATAATGAAACCATGGGGCATGTCTACACGTTTAAGCTTTAAATACTTTCTTTTGTAAAAGGCTGAACCGGCATTTACTTGTATCAGACAAAAATTCACTATGTCTCTTTTTAAAACCACGTTTTGTCATCTAATAGTAGCCTTTGCCCCAAAGAAAGCAGCAAAGCAAAATGCCGGACCATCCACAGGATAATCCCCAAAGCTAACCTAAATATTCTGACTTGAATATAAGGAACTGCCAAGTTCACCCCAAAGGGAAATAATCAGTTTCTCCGTCTCAGCCCCAGAATATACGTCTTCTCCTGTTTCTCCTCTTTTGGATTAAACCAGCCTAATTTTTATGGACCCCTAGCCAGCGAGATGCTTTCCCCCGGCCTGCAGGAGGTCTGGGAGTGCAGCGGGGAGGCCGAAGCTCCAGCATACTGCCCGCTGGAAAGGCAGGGACGCCTCAGTCCCGGCTGCTGCAGGGGCTGTGTCAGGCCCCACGGGCGGCTCTGCCTTCCCCTCCTCAACCCAAGCAACTTGGAGAAGAGGAGCAGGACCCTGGAGTCTCTGCTTTATGCCAGTAACGACTCTCTGGAGTATTCCCATTCTCATAGATTTACTGGCTTAATGCTTTGTTAGAATGATAAAAGCTAGTTAATTATCCCTTATGAGAGTCTGCCTCCCCACCTGCCTTCCTCACCCCCCCACCCCCAGCCTCCCCGTGGCTATATATTTATCTTTTGTTCGTTCATTTGATTTGGAGCTGAATAAATTGGAAAAGCTGGAGTGATTCATGTACTGTGGATTGCATATTGATCTGGCACACTTTCCTCCTTAAAGTCCCCATTAGTCATGCCGATCAATGGTTCCTTCTGGCTGGGCATCTGTGTTTGCAGAGCCAAGAGAGGAGGCGCAGTCTGGGGGAAGGTCTGTGTACCTCATGGCCCCTGCCCAGCCCCTTCTATTTTGCACCCACTCTTGCCAGAAATTTGGATGCTTAAAACTTCACGGAGGCAGGATAGCTCTGCTACATTCATGCCTCCCTGGCCCACATTATCTGGAAAAGCTACACCAGAGGCATCACACAGCGTCGGTCTTGAGAAGTCCTGGCTGCAAGCATGGTTTGAGCAGTGTTTCAGATGCTGTAGGACACAGCCTGCAAGGGGCTTGTGCAATATGTAACCCCGTTTCTGTAGCACTTTTAGGGATCCCCTGGCTGATAATAGAGTATTCACAGCCTCTCTCTCCATAGTGGTGTCTTAACCTTTAACGTCATCTCCCGGATTCTCTCCTGAGCCAGCAATGCCTGAAAACACTCACCAGAGCAACTAAAAGCTCCATGTTTCCAACTGCACCCAGTGCAACAAAATACAATTCCTCCTTGCCTGCTACAGAGATGGAAAGGCACATTCTGCCGAGTTTATGAGTAGGTGTGTCTCCAGGCTCACAAAAAGAATAAGTGGTTGAAGCAAAGACTTGATCCCAACCACCCTGTGCACTCTGTTTAGCGTCTCCACTGTCAGATGATGCATCAAAAAAGCTGCCTCAGGGCTGAGGAATTGGAGAGCTTGCTGGTCCAGGCAGAGAGGGGAGGAGAGCTAGGCATTCCCCAAGGGGGACTGGAGGGCAATGGATGCTAGCATGCCAGAATGGATCCGCTGACACCTGCTAGACCCTGAACACCGTTGGAAAACTTTCCCAGCTGCAGCAGAGCAGGGAGCACATTGGCAGCTGTCATAGATATTCCACGAGGTAAGGGGGACTCAGACACAGGCTGGCTGGACACAGGCTGCCTTAGATTCAAAGGCTTCAGGCTTTCCCGGCAGGAGGCAAAATGAACACAGGAAGATTTGCAAATCAAAAGCAAGGAGGATCAAAGGCAGCAGAGGTGTGGGAGGGAGCAGGAGCTGGAGAAAGGGAAGGGGGCCTTTCCCCGGCTGCAGCTAACAGGGGCTGGTGGGCATAGCAAAGGGCTGGCCTGGAGTGGAGTCAAAATAGCACAGGTTAAGCACATGTATTACCACCTCCCCACCCGTCTATCCCTCCTTCCCTCTGCTCTGTCTGGAGATGGGAGGTGGCAGGAGCCAGGCATGCTGAGGGGAAAGGGGACATCCCTGAGCGTTGGCAGTGACTCCTGTGAGAGCCTGCCTAATGCTGTAAACACTTGCAGGAGCTGATGTTGATTGCATCTCTGTCAGTGCACTTTTTTTGATGGGCATCAAAAGTCAGGGGGTGAAGTAACATGTTATTTTGTGGGCTCCTAGAGAAATATTTCCTCCTACATGGAAAAACACAAGGTTTTCCATCAAGGCAGGGTGCTATCAAAACAATATCACTCTGCACTAGCCTAGCATCTTCCAGCAGAGCTTATAAAATACTTTACTGAGGTACAGCGTCATGATCTTCCTCAGATAGAGCACAGCCAGCGTCTCCACAACTAAATGGGGCCATTTAGACCATCATCAGAGAGACATCAGCACCACCAAATCCAGGTCTCAACCTTCTGACTCCCTGTGTGTTGTCTGAATCACTTTCACACATGGCTGGGTAATACCATACAGGAATCTGAATCCATAACACATTTTACAATCCTCTGGAGTTGGGAAACAGTTTTAAGGTAGGTGCTGAGGTGGCAGACACCAAAATGCTACAGATCAGTGTTTTTCAGCACTTTGAAGATTGCACTTTGAAGATTGTTGGGGTCAACAGATTATATATAAGGAGCTGCAAGAAGAAACTAAGAAAAGCCAACTTGTTGTCATCAGGCTTAACTGAGGTCTTCAGGGGTCAGAAAAACTATTCCTATATGGGAAACTTAACAGGATCAGAAATCAAAAAAAGGCTGAAAGCTCAGTATGTGACTGAGGCTAAGTACTCAAACACGAGGATAATGCAGGAGGGCCTTTTGGTCTGTTTAATTTTATTTTTTTTATATTTCTTCCAGGCTGGGTTTTGCTCAAGAGACCCAGGCTTTATGTCCCACGCCAGACCTTCTGAGCCAGGCGAAGTAGCTCTGAGCTACTCCTGAAAAGAGCAGGGCTGCTGGAAGCAGCTGGTCGTTCAGCATTGCGGCTCATGCTGTCCTGATTGTGCCCTGAGAAAGGGACCAGGTGCCCGTCAGACTCCTCCAGATGTCCCATGGCTATTTCAGAAGCCAGAGCAGTTTACCCCACACTCAAAGCCACAGTTTTGCCCACACTAACAAAGCAAATTCAATTCATTTGAGTCAGGAAACCTTCCTCTGTCACTGTCTCAGTCTTGGGCCATATGCAAGTCTCCTGCTCTCTCTTCCGGACTGGCCCCAGCCTGCCTCTGCTGGGAACAGCATCACCCGGAGCAGCAGGGAGCATTTGTCCTGTGCTTCACCACATGCTGCAGCCCCAGCTGGACCTGGCTGCATCTCAGACTGTCCGTGCAAACTCAGTCCTCCCCTGAGGCAGCTACATGTGGGCCTGGTTGTGTCTGTTCCATAGGGTCCCCTTCTTTATGTCTATGCTAGATACACAGCAGAAGGGGAGATGGGTATGCCTTGTCCTGTCAGCTGATAAGTCCTTCAGCAGCTTCAGATGTGCTAACACGTTCTGCCTGCCAAGTTCAGGGTGATCGGAGCATCTGACAGGCAGCAGCTTCTCTGTGTGTTAAACATTAATAGCTTTCCAACTTTGCCTCTGGATTTTCTACTGCTAAGACCCGAGCTGCCTTCTTGAGATATCAGTCTGCGACAGAACAATTACTACCCAAGCTCCACACTTCTGAAGAGGCCCGCCAGCTTCGGTACAGAAAGGGAATAGATTGCCCAAGAGTGATTAAAGGAAATACGAGGGCATGAAAGGACTGAATCGAGGTTGTGTCACACGGGCGCGGGCAGAGGACAGCTGCTGGGTTGTGAAATCCATCTCCACTGAGGAAGGTGAGTGGTTTGATTTCAGAGAGATGTTATTTCCAATATCTGATTACTCATGGTAGCTCGGACAAAAACTAGGGCCACAGTACAATTCTGCCACCATTTTCATCTGCCTCCTCTACTTCCCATATTTTGAATAAGTTTCCAAGTACCCATCTGCATCCTCACCTGATACATTTCTGCAGACATTTGGCTCTCTGCTCTGCCTCTCTCCAGCGATGGCTGCTTTTCAGGGAAGCTGCTCAAGGATGTAAATATGGCAATGTTGTATAAAGTCTCAGCAGCTTTTTTTCCTTCTTCTTCTTTTGTATATGCTTCACAATTTTGTCTTTTGGGAAAACTCATGCCAGTGAAATATGTCTTCTCTGTGAAATTTCGCCAAGCTGAGGGTTTTCCCTGCTGAAAATATCTGAAACTGCAAGTGTTAGAGGTTTTGGTACAAATCTGCCTTCATGATATTCACCATTTGGAACCGATTCAAGATTTTCTTCATGGCCACGTGATCTTTCACATTGGCTAGATTTGAAAACAAACTCATTTTCTCTGCCAAGAAGGGAGGAATCCTTTCATGAAAACAGGATAAGTTCCAATTCAGCAATGATCCACGTAAACACGAAAATATAGGGTGCCATCTTTCATAAATCTAGACATTAAAAGATCAGCTAACAGAAAATGGCATGATTGCTTTGAAACCTACATCATTTGCACTGTTGGATGGAAAAACATGACACATGAAATAAAACCAGCAGGACACAAGTGTTAATTACTAGAGAAACAGTCCTTTCCTAAACAGCGTGTGTCTCTGTACATAGGTTTCTGTCTGCCTCTCTTGCTCTCTCTTCTGGCTCATGAATCACAAAGGTGTTTCTGCTGGTGCTCAGTGTGGATGGCACAAGGCCTGGCCCAGACTCGCAGGAACTGGAAAGAAGAGGTGCAATCGAGCCTGCTGCTTCAGGTCTGTTTTCTAGTTCCATACTACTTGTCAGCATCACGAGACTTCGCACTGGCTCGGTGTCATTGCTGGAGGGACAGATGTCTTTAGAGGCAATGGAAGGAGTTGGTTGCTGTGCAAATTGCAGGGCAGGATGGGGACTGAGGAGCTTAGGAGAAGGGGTCCTGCAGCTCCCACCTCTGTGGTGTTTACTCTCTGCTGTGAGAGGACCAGACTGGTGGGGAAGGAAGGACCTTGCCCGTATCTGGAGGTCTGACAGTGAAATCCTATGCACTCGTTTTACAGATCTTTTACAGACCCTGCATGTGCCAGGAGGCACCTCAGGCTCCCTGGCAGAGGGTTTGCCTTGTTCAATCAGCAAGCCCAGCTGGCAGCTCTCTGACTGCATCAGCCCTGGGCTATCTGAGGAGGCAGGGTGCCTTGGAAAAGGCATTCCTCTTCTTGAAATGTTTTTGTGTGTGTGGTTGTTTTTTTTTTCTCCATGTTGCAGAGTGGCGCAGATGGGCATAAGCAGAGAGGTGTGTGGAGCAAGGGGAACTCCAAACAGCTTGCAGTTTGAGGCATCGATTTAGCCTTGAGAAAAGCACTGGCTCAGCTGGGGACAGCTGTGGCCCAGGGACAAGCAAGAACAAGCTTTCTGTCATGCTGATTTGCTTCCTCTGACACCAGTAGTTGCCAAAGGGGCACACCACAGCAGCAGTACAGGCACTTCTCCCCCAAGGAGTTGCATGAGACTTTTGTGCTGGTTGTGGGGTACTGCAGGATCCCCCTCCCTGGTCATCACTGGGGCCACGTGAGGACAACATCCCTCTGTGACCCAGAAGCTTAGTATGAAATAGAAACCCTGGACGTGTCTCCAGCCTCAGCAGCTTTTTGCAGCAGAGATTTGAAGTGACACAGGCATGCTCTGCAGGGAGCGTGGTTAAGCGGAGGAAGCAGCATGTTACACGGTACTGTGTATAGCCGGTCACCCCTAAGCCCCTGCAGGTAGGAGGGACTCAGCAGACCCTTTCCTCACTGAGGAGAATGTTCCTCTTCTCTCCTCTCCTTTGCTGCTCAGCAAGGAGCACTGACCCTTCCCTGTCCCCATCTCCCCCTGGTACCACTCAGGTCATCCATCGCCCAAGTTCACTTAGGAGCCCTGCCCGTATACCCTCACTTTTTATAGCTGCACTTTTTATAGCCTCTGAGGGATTATATGGCCTAATGGTTCCATCCATTTGGTTTTCTAATAGTCATGTTACTAATATTGTGAGTGCTCGGAGTCACAGATAAATCCTAGTGCTATAAACCCACTTCTGCATTTCATGCCACAGAGCCCTTTTCACTCAAGTCACTCCTCTGGCACAAAGCTCTGGTCTAGCTCAAGGCATGTGTCACTATCCTCCAAGGCCCTAACCGAATTTGTTGGAGACAAGGCCTGTTGCTTTAGTCTGTAGATGAAGTTTTCCTCCACTGTTTCCCCCCAACAGGCACACACTTTCTTACAGTGCAAATGAAAGTGTCTTAATTTCTCAGTTGTTTATCTGGTGAAATTGTTGGAAGGGGAGAGAACAGAAAGATGCTCTGTTGAATGAAAGAAAGAGAGAAAGAGAGAGACAAAGAGAGAAAGAAAGAGAGGGAAAGAAGGAGAAAGAAGGAGAGAAAGAGAGGAAGAGCAAAAGAGAAAGAGAATGAGAGAAAGAGCAAAAGAAGGAGAGAAAGAGGGAGAGAAAGTGAGAGAGGAAGAAAGAGGGAGAGAAAGTGAGAGAGGAAGAAAGAGGGAGAGAGCACAAAAGAGAGCAAAAGAGAAGAAAGCAAGAGGAAGGAAGGAAGGAGGAGGAGGAGGAGGAGAAGGAG
>VZSZ01002182.1:71146-92773 GCA_013398815.1 Ibidorhyncha struthersii
GAGAAGGAGAAGGAGAAGGAGAAGGAGAAGGAGAAGGAGAAGGAGAAGGAGAAGGAGAAGGAGAAGGAGAAGGAGAAGGAGAAGGAGAGAAAGAGAGCCTGTTGGTATTTCTTTTTCTGGCAGCAAGGGACTGGAGACCAATTGTGGTGCAGAATCACTTTTCACATAGGTAGCACTGCTTTGATCACACCACTGCAGGTACTGGGTCCGGATGAAAACCTTCCCTTTTGCCACGGTCTCACTTACCAACACAGCCACCCCAACTACTTAACCTTCCCTAGTGAAAATAACTTGGAAGAGATGAGAGCAGAGGGAAAAAGAAATAAAGTACATATTTACCACCCTGTTAATATTTATGAGGACTATGAACCAGATTAATTTCCATGCACCATTTCACCTGCAATGCTTTCCTTCCATATTTATGTAAGGGGGAAATAAACAAACAAACAAACAGAAATCCAAATATCTAGCGTCTTTTAGATGGTGCATGAGCCATCTGTCATTTAAATCAGGATACTTCATTTTGTGCAGAAGGAGTCTTCCTCTGCATCTTTTTGGTCAGTGGGAATCATTTTCCAAGCTTCAGGCCAAGGGTTGGCTTCCCTTTTGGTGTTCTGCAGCCATCTGCTATGTCAGCTTTGGGATCGCTAGCTCTGTATTGCTACCTGACAGTAAGGATTCATGATTTGCTTAGTTTTTAGGATCCAGAGACCCAGGAGGATGTTTTGGGAGAGCCAGAAGCAGTCCCGGCAGGATGGGGTCCCTAACAATGGATGGGATCCCATGCCAGGCATTAAATTGGAGTGAGAGCGAATTTGCTGCTGCAGCAGCATCAAAGGGTTAAGAGTATTATTATAGGGGCAAGGGAGCCTGAGACTGGGCTTTTTCTCTGAGTGCTGCCATATAGTCCTGTGGAAAGCAAGACCTACAGGTCAGAAACGGGTGGGAAAGGGCCTTCCTCAGAGTCACAAAGAAAGCAAAAAGCAGCACCAGTGACAAACCCACCATACTGACAGACCACTCACTGATCTATCCATTCGACTGCACTTCATCCTAATCCCAGGTGGTTGCAGATTTGTTATTCAGAAATACAACTGCTGCTGTTTGGGTACTCCCAATCCCCCAAGGAAACATTTTCTTATTGTCTCTAGGAGAAACATAGTCAAGTCTGTTTATAAAACTAGTTATTGGTATAAATTAACATTTAAAACCCTCTACAGTTTACATTTCCATTTATAAAATCTCCTGTTAGGATTATTTGATAATGCAAATTCTCATCTACTGCCTTAATAGACCCTTCAGTGTTGGGGTGGGTTTTGATTTCAATTGTTTTTTTTTTTCTTCTAGTAATAGGATCTGCTATACATATGACAGATTTGTCAGTGGAATTTTAACAAATAATATCAAATGAACTTTAAATGCCATTCGTATCATCAGTTTTTAATTTCAAAAGTGTCACCCTATTGCATTTTGGGAATATGTAAATTAACAGTTCACCTACTAAATTTTATGGCAGCCCAACGTGTCTAGAATACTTTCTGCTGATATTTCTGTTTATTTAATCCTTGCAATATAAGGGAAAGATTAGCTGTTCATATTTTTTATATTTGTTTTATAGTGGTTTGGATTTTCTTTCATTAATGAAATGATTTAGAGTTATGCAAAACAAGGTTCAAACTGTATTGGAAATTGGCTATGAAATACACAGCTTGGGGGGGGGAAAACAGGTCTAAAGAGATAGAAAGATAGTGCTATGCAGCAGCATGTGATAAGAGTATTTAATACCCTGTATTCATCTGGCTTTACAATGAGATGCATATAAAAGAGACACTGACCATGCATATTACATCTGAAGTGTAAGAAGGGAGGATAGCTAATCTGGATATCCAGAGGCCTACATTGCAGAGCTTTACATCCTGGTAAACCACTGTTCCTCTTTGAGAAAGAGCAGTTCTCACATGGGTAATACTTGACTTCCATTTTTTAAGTGTTTCAGGACCCCAAAAAGATGCTGCAGCTACTGGAACTTCATTTTTGTGGAATCTTGCTTAGAATTGTTAATACTGCTTGCAGGGAAAAGGGAACAGGAAGGATGGTCTTTTCGAGTGACAGGAATGACACAGGACTTTAATGAAGCTCTGAAGGGGGAGGTGGAGAGAGAATGGAAGACTTCATGTGATCTGAAAAAGGGGGTGAAGTCTGATATGAAACAAGTTGGTGTGAAATTCTTGCAAGCTCCTAACCTGCTGTCGCCCTGAGCCTGGGCTTTAGGCTCCACATTCATGGAATCCAGTCCTCACGGTTTCTGCCCTCCAAAGCAACACCCGGGGCACCCTCTGTGGACCCCAGTCCCCTGGGTGCCCCCCTTGTCCATAGTGGCTGCTGGTCTGGCTCCCAGCAGGGCAGTGCAGGCAGACAAAGAGGAAGGATAGGACGGGTCCCATTTCAGTCTTCCTACCAGCAGTGTGTGTGCAACTGGCTTGCTCAGCCCTTTGGACTTTGGACTCTAGTGCAACTTGCCAGGTGGGAGACACACAGCCTGAGGGAGACAATTACTCCCGCTCAGTGGAAGGGGAAAGCTCTGTGTTGCAGCTCAAGTCCCATGGCTATCTGTAACAGGCTGAGACTCCTTCTGGCTGAAATCAGCCCTCAACACATACAGGTGTCACCATGCTGTTTTGCATCCAAATGGGATTGTGAGAAATTGGCCTGAATGTAGCAGAATCAACCAGCTGTGTGTCTGCATGGGTGCTGGTGGGAAGGTTTCCAGAGGTGCTGCCCTTCTCCCACATATGCATGGCTTTTCCAGTGAGCTGCTGGGGGTGGGTGCTGGGAACCAGCCAGCTGGCAGAATGGAGCAAGCTTGAGTGCTGGCTGGTGCTGGCAGGGCAGAAGGGGATTTGGTTTTGGAGGCATTTATCTGTGGGGCAATATGGAGAGGCCTTAGGAAATGTGGTGGGAAACGGGCTGAAAACTCATGTCCTGGCATTGCTTAGATAAAAAGCACTGTGACAGGCGCTTTGTCAAGGTAGGACAGAACAAGGAGGCCCTATGGGGAAAGCTTCAATCCCACAGGGACAGTCTGTCCCTCCCACCTGCATGTGCCCAAAACCAGGGCTGCCGTGCCAGCTCCTGGAGACTGATCAGGGATTGGGACCCTGTTGCGCCTGTACAGGGAGTGGGGGGAGACTGGAAGTCCACTGGCATCCACGCGAGCTCCCTGCCACACATCTCTAATGAAAGAACCCTCCTGATCACTTCATCACGTCATCAGCCTATCACTTCATCAGAGAAAATTAGTTTAACCACAGAGAGAAGCATCTCTCGTGAAGCTGTCCAAGCAAGAGAGCCTCTCTCTCTCTTACAGGCCCTCACTTCTCCTCCAACACAGTGGGATCCCTGGGGACTTGCCAGCAAACTTTCAGGTACATCTCCATTAATTACCATAAGCTGGTTAACCACACAGTAATCATAAATCCCTCTCATCTGTTATTGGCCAGTGATTACAGGGGCAGCAGGAGAGGTGGAGGCAAAGGGAGTAGAGAGACATTGATTCCCATCACAGGAAGATGGCAGATCATCAAATGCAGTCTGCTGCTTGTGTGTGCCTGGGCATGCAGGTCTTTGCACAGATAATGACTGGAGCAAACGTTGATTTGGTCAGACACAGACTTGAGAGGCTCTTATAGGATGCTCTGCCTTGGGAAATCCATACTGGCACTTGCACAGAGAAGGGAAAGAAGGAAAGAGCCTCTGTGGGCGTGACAGTGGTATGGGCGTTTGTGGTTCGGTGGCCCAGGACGTGGCGTTTGGAGTTGATCAGGAGGAGGGCTGGCTCCTGCTGGGGAACAGCTAAGAGGCTAACACACGGTCTTCTAACCCACCTGGGTTTCTCTCCTCTCTGACCTGAGGCATTGAAATAGATCTGTCCCTTGAACTCCGCTGGCAGGGTCAGACATTTCTGCACAAGGCAGAGGTCTGGCTTTTCCAGGCAGGGGGCACAGGACATAAGAGTATTGGCAGGCTCCAGGGTGTGTTCCAAGCTGGGAAGGGCAGCCCTCCCTGGGCACCGGGTCACTATCATACCACAGCCAGCAGGCACGTGTAAGCACGCGGTGTGCTCTTGCTGCCATGCAAGCAGAGGCAAGCAATGACTGACACATGCAGCCATAAGCAGCTACCTTACACCGGAGTTCTTGCTTCCGCAGGAACACAGCCCCTTTACAGCTAGATAAATAACTCCCTTTGGATCGTTTTGCTACACCGACTTCATGACCCATGCCAATGTGCTCAAACACAAGAAAGGATCATCATGTTAATTGCAATCCTCTTGTTATGCAAAGTCATCAGCAGGCTAATGTCCCATGTTATTATTACCAGGTACTGCAGACACCTCAATTCAAACAGAAGCCAGGATGTGTGCAAAGACAGACGTGAGACCTACAGCTGGCTGGCAAGCTGGCTCGGCTCTGGGGGTACCTTGGGAAGGCAGACAACTCTCTCATGTTATTGCTGGAGACAGTGACTGTGACAGCAAAGGGGAGCCAGTGTTTATGACTGACAGAGAACAAAACACTCTCCTGCAAAAGCCCCTCTGTTACTCTGTCACCTTGTTCCCCAAGTCTCAGTTTCCTCCTATTCCACTGATGTCTGCCAAGCCCATAAACTAGTCATTATCACCATCGCACTGAGACATTGCCCAGGCTGTGCAGTCTCCATCCTTGGAAGCTTTCAGGACCAAACTGGACCAAGTCCTGAGTGACCTGCTCTGAACTCACAGGTAGCCCTGCTCTGAGCCAGAGGTTGTGCCAGAGACCCCCCGGGGTCCCTTCACACCTGAACTCTCCTGTGGTCGCAGGTACTAAGCCCTCAGCTGAAGATCTCTCATGGGTGCCGCACCACAGTTGCTAAGGCCTCTGCAGATGAAGGATTTCAAAAATACACATTTTTGGGTCGCTGGTTATTTTCTCTTGTTGTTTATTTCAAAACAGCTGGAGGATTTATTCAAGTAGAAACATGCTGGTGGGATGAATTACACTTGTCTGTGGTGTTTTCCTCCCCCAGCACTGGTTTCTAATGGGGGTGGTATTCCCTGGAGGATTATTTGACTCCTGTAAGCAGCTTTTGATGTACTGTAGGACACAGTTCTGGGAGCAGGAAGCTGGAGCCAAACCAGCTGCCTGTGACTGCGGCAAGCACACACTCTGCACTGCACTGTTGATCCCATTCACTCTAAGTGAATGTAGGGCTTTTGCAGTGACACTGATATTAAGTAAGGAAAGTGTTCTGCTTAATCAGACTGCGTGTGCTCCTGAGAAAGATGGAGCCAGCTTCTCTCTCACACCCAATATGAAACATCCAGAGCAAGACAAGTGTGCTCTGAGTCCCTCTTAGGGAGCCACAGTGCAGCAAATGTTTGTCCAGAGGAGGGACCCCAGAGACACTGAAGGATGCTGCCTGCTTAAATAGGACAAAAGAGCCGCAAAAACCAGAAAGCCCCCTTGAGATGTCATTTGGTGTCAGGAGCCTTGGACAAACTCAGCCACCCATGAAAAAAGAAAGCTATGCGTGTGCCCAGTGTGAGACAGCTTTACGCAGACCACTCTGCCTGGTTGCAGGGCAGGGCTGGGCTGGGATCCACCCTTCACAGCAGCTTGTCTGAAGAGGATGAGGGGAGAGCTTGCTTTGAGCAGGCTTGAGAACCACCCTAAGGGGCAGGTATTTTTAAAAGAGAAAATCTCTTCTTAACACAAAACACCCTCTTCCAGCCCCTTGTCCTTAAGTGACCCAGCTAGGTGGCTGAGCCCTCTATGGTACCTGCTGTCATCTATCATGAGAAACTGCCACTGGAAGAAGACTCTGGAATGCAAGAACTCAGATTACTTATATACAGAGATACCCAGCCCTTGCATATCAGACAGAATGGTACTCAGAAGACTCCTCTGAGTTTCAACCAGAAGCTCTGGATAAAATATTGCTTGTGGTACACTGTCAAGTGTGTCACAGGAGAATTACTGGCAAAGTGGAAGGGCCTCAGCAAGGCCTGTATTTCTCTCAGTGCTCTCTTTAGCTCACAGCTCTCCAAAACTGGTGGCCTCCCAGACAGTGGGAGAGAGACAATAACCTTTCTTTCTTGGTCTTCCCCTCCCTGGCTGCCTTCTCACGCATTTTGCAACTTTCACATATATTTCTTTGTCTCTCCTTTGCTCTGAACCTCCCTTGTCTTTTCTCTTTAAGCTGCAGTGGCAGTAGTTGGGTTGTGGGAGCCTTCAATTTCCTATTCAGTGCATCGTGGAGCAGTAATTTTCTGCACTTTCATAATTAGGGGAATTTTAAGCAAACTACCCTGTGGATGATTACAGCCGGATTCAATTTCTGTTGCTTTGATCACCAAAGGATGAAGATGCTGCTTGAATATTTGGTTATGTGCTCTGCCTGAAGAAGAACCTCACACCAGCTGCCGCCTTCCTGTCTTCTCTCTCCACTTCGCTCCTTTCAGCCCCCGTCACCCCTCTCTACCAATTCAGAGATTGTCTTTCTGCTGCTTCTTTAGCTCAAGTGGAAGTAAATGCCCCTTCCTGAAAGCTGAAGCTCTGTTAAAATCAGGTTGTTTTCCCAGCTAAGAGGCAGCATGATCTGATTGTTAGAGTGGGGCATAAGGAAAGCATAGTCAGGGAATTTAATTTCCAGGCATGTGCCTCAGTTTCCTCATCTATAAAGGGATGATGGACAGGGCATTAATTTACTGTTCTGCTTTGTAAAGGCTCCTATATGCAATGTTCCAAGGGTGCAAGACTGATTTCTTGGGTCTGCAGGGTGGTTTGGGAAACTCTAGGATAACAAGGTGTCTTTGAAGTGATAATTGGTTTCTCTTGTTTTTATCAGCTTTAACACCCAGGAATAAACATGAGACCTTTTGCCATCACCTTTTTCCTTTAGCTGGGCTTTAGATATCTCCCTGATCATCTACTTTACACTCTGTCGCTGGGAAGTCATCCACGAAATAATGGTCCATTGCAGCATTTAATCGTTTCTAGTCACAGAGAGAGGGAAATGACAGAGCATGGCTGAAGTGACTGAGGACACCCTGTGTGTTTCCTGAGCCTCCATGAATGTCTAGTGAGTGCCACAGTGAGTGGGAAGGATGTAGGACAGGAGACGTAGGGAGATGCATTTCAGGATTTAAGAAGAGGACAGAACAGAGGAAAGGGGCTGGGATGATCAGCAGAAAAGTCGGACCACAGCAACTTCACCTCAGCTCACATACACAGACTGTGGCAGGAGGTGCGCCAGACCTGGCACAGTCCTTCCCAGCACAGGGGAAGGTCAGACCTTACCTTCCACAGGTAGCTGTTCTCCATGGGAGATCATACTCAAGGAGGTTCTGCCTTCCTGTTCCCAAATGTGAGCGTGATGGGCTGTCAGCTCCGGTATATTAATAGACTATTAATGCTTCCAAGTTTCCTGAGCCACGTGAATGGGTTTTCCATAGGTTAATTAGGCCATATTTCAGGATAATTACAGCTGTATATTTCTACACTAATTAAGTGGCTTTAAAACATACCCACAATGTGGCTCAGTGAATCATAATTAAACTTCCTCTGCCTCCTGCTATACACTATGGAACTAATACCCATAAAAGACCCAAACGCTGCTCCTTGCCAGCAGCAAATTAGAGCTCACAAAAATAATCTTATGGAATGTATCTTTTTTATAGAATCATGTACAAATTAATTCAAAATGAATATTACATGAGTCATCAAAATGCTTCAGCTTCCTTCTCTTTATTTATATTTATCCACCCACGTGAACTGTCACCTGGTGGGGACAATGGGGAACCAGGGTGAGGGGAGAGTGACTCATTCATGAAACGTTTGCCGACAGCAATGTGCTTTGTTTTTCCCTCCCTTCGAGCTGGGGAAGGCTTAAGGTCCATGGGAAAATTGACGGTGAAATCTGCACTTATTTCTTCCACTTTTGTCAAAGTCCACATGCAGAGGCTGCCGTTAGGTGCTGGTAGGGGTAAAGGGGACCGGTATGGGCTGCTGGCTGTTACTGCCCCTCTGCTAGAGGCAGGTGAAGTGGGTCATGTGGGGCAGCAAGAGCTTGCCCGGCCAGCATCAGCCTGATGCAGATGAGGAGCAATCTGGCACGTCCGGGAAATGAGTGGCCAGGGACGCAGGCAGGCCCGGTGGAAGTGACCTATGGCAGGTGCGACCAGTTTGGTCCTCTCCGTAGGCCATGACTTTCTCCAGTGTGGACAGCATCTTCAGTTTGGTTATTGTTTGTCCTCACGAATACCAGTGGGTCTGGTTGCCCTGATGGCAAAGAACCTCCTCCTTCTTTCTGGCCTAACTGTAGCCATAAATGTTTTTCTCTCTTTGCCCTCCTTTGCTGCTGTTTAGCTGGAGGACTGAGGTTCCTTCCTTCTTCCTATGCTGTTTTTAGACACAGACATCAGGTGCCCTTTCAGCCTTCACTTTTGTTAGACAAAAATGCCAGCCCCTTCTCTGCGAGGTTTGTCATTCCCTAAACGATCCCAGTAATCCCTTCTCTGTCCTGGTTTCTTTTCTGTTTCTCAAGACGTGATCTGTCCCTTTCTTTGTGCCTTGTCTCAAGGTATTATCGCTGCCTCCTGCCTACTGGAAAGCTGCTGTTAAGCCATTCTAGTCTTTGCACTGGCTGCTTGTAGGCATAGTGTCCTGACATTTGGCTGGGGGCTCCCAGACTCTCCTGCAATACAAATAATAATCACACTCTTTTCCCTTACATCAGATTTTGCCATTTCCAGTGGAACTTTGTCACCCCTGAGCAAATTTAACAGTCATTTATTTTCACCCTCTTCGCCCCCCTGCCCCTTTCTGGGTCTGTGAATGTTGTTCAGCAGTTTAAAAGGGCCTGGAAAACTGGGATTAGATGTAGGGAAATCTCTTGGCCAGCAGATTTCAGGCAATATCTATTTGCATTTTTCAACTGATTTACTCTGGTTGTACCTACATGCCTTTGATGTGAGCTTGCAGCAAACATTCTAGTGGACAAATTAATAATTAGATGGTGCAGTGATGGGTGCTCTAGAAATAAAATTATACAGATAGGCAGATAGATGATAGATAGCTAGATCATTCTGACTGAGAGAAGTGAATTTTAAGCAATGTTATAACGCATTAATGGAAATCAAATGGGATATTCTTATTCACTCTGGAAACTTATTCCAGGGGTTGAGTTCAGCTACTCATGAGACAGACACAATGCCATGTGAGCAGTGTAGCCAATCCGAAACAGCTCTCATTTCGAGTTCTGATTTTTTGCAACTAATTTCTGCTGCCAAGCAAAGCAAATTCAAAACTTCCACTAGGACCAGGGTTTCACACCCAGAGCCCCTCTGCCATTTTTATGCGTAACCTCACCTAATGAATAGATTCTGGGAGAGACATCTTCATGCAGAGAGCTCACAGACAGGAATGGAAGCCAAATTTGGAGGATTATTGATGAATTATTCAGCCATCTCTGCCTGTAACACTGACATGTGAGTCAGGAGCTTAATGCCCTGAGGCACCACATTCATTGTGGGAGTACAAATCCTGGAGTGCTGGTTTATAATCAACATATTGCATAAATGCCTCTTACTTGTGCAAATCAATTTTCTCTAGGTCTCAGGCCTTAATCTCAAGTGCCTTCTGCTTGGGAACAAAAAAAATAAGTTTTGGGTGGGGCTCATTCCCTATGGCTTATGTCAAAAGTTCATATTGAGCAAGGGGGCAGGAAAACTGCTTGGTTCATTACTTATTTATTTGTAATGAATGGGAGAGGAAAAAATGCAACAAGACAATTCAGGTGAGGTCTAAGGAAAAGCTTTCTAATTATGAGAGGAGTGAGGCATGGGAACAAGTTATTCAGGAGAGTCATTGAATCTGCTCCCTCAGAGACTTATAAAGGTGGACTCAGCCAGCACCTGGCAAGGACGTTTTGGGTACAGATTATTCTGCTTCAGTGAAAGATGGAGGGATGCAATGTTCTCCTGAGGTCCCTCCCAGCTGTACATGTCTAAGACAGAAAGGATGAAAACTAAATTAGGGGTCAGCTGAGACAGTCCTCAGTTGTGATTAAAATGTTTCAGAAGCGTCAGTGAGTGTGGGAGACATTAGCTTTGGCAATATGCAGATTCTCCGGTATGGATAATACCTGCCTTAATTCAAACCACAGACACCTTGTCCCGCTACAATCACCAGTGCTGAAGGCGGCTTTCTTTTCAAAAGTCTGTAAGCAGCAGGGAGAGAAGAGGAGGGAGTTCAGCAGATCTTGGAAGGTTTCCACCTCTCTTTTGCCCTCTCCCTGGAGTCCAAGTTGCAGGTCCAGCAATAGTGTAAAGGGCTACTCCTCCCCTCAGCCAAATGTAAATCATCTACCCAAAGCCTTGCCCCAAAGCCTCCAGGAATTACAATAGCAGTGTCTTAAAAAAACCACTGACATTGGATCATTGTTAGACTTGTGAGGATTTTTAAAGCTGTTTGAAAGATTTGGGTGCCCTGATCCAGTTCAGATGGAAGGGAGTCAACTTTTCCCTCTGTCTGCCCACCCAGGCTCCTGGACAACGCTCGCCACATGCCATTAACCTAGCTTCCATGTTGCACTCCCCAGGGGGCTATTTGTCTGGCTCTGCAGGAAACAAGGGGCTGTATTTTGATGCAACCTGCTAAGTGCCCTGCAACACTTAGACTGGAAGGCACTGTATAAAATGTGAACCATTATCATTAATCGCTCCGCTATGTTGCTGCTGACTTTTATGTGGCAGGTACTGCAGTCTATAACAAGCTACTGTCACTGTAAAAATATTCCTGTACATTTGTGGCTGAGCTGGAGGGCAGATTGCGAGAAGGGGAATAAGCATTTGCAGCTGCTGAGAGGGGTAAAGGGGGCTGATGCTTTTTTGCAGCGGTTGGCAGAGGTATGGGGAAGAGGCAAGGCCAGATGCAGCTTCAGTAGGGCTGGGGCTGCACCAGGCAGTGCTTCCAGCAGGAGTTACAGTTTGCTGCAATAACTCCATCCCTGAGTGCAAACACAGGAGGGTTGGCTCTCTGAATACAAATGGATTTTGTTGCTGTGTGGACAGCCTGAGAAAAATCAGCCACATCTTTTCCTGCGGTTGGACAGCAATAGTATACTTGTGGTGAGTTCCAGCAAAATTCTGGGTTAGGCAGCGTAACTGGGTGCTGTGCACTTGGTTTTGAGGACTGAAGGAATGCTGCTAGAGGGAAGGGGAGCGAGCAGTGTCGAGGAGGACTCCCATTTTAGGGGACTCACAGGACAGGAGAGGCCTGTTGGAGCAGAGCAGCAGTACTGGCGGTACATTGAGATTGGAGTGAAAGAGCTAGAGAAAAGGAGAGTGCAATGGGGGTGCAGTGGCCCTTCGTTGTGCAGAAGGTGGAGGGTGAGAGTCCGGGCTGTGATAGAGTGCATCCCCAGGGACTTGGAACACACCACAGAAGAGCTCTTCAGGGTGTAGGTGGAGCTCAAAAAATGGAAATTGAGTATGTCCAAGACAGAAGAGAAGCTGACAACTACACCTCCTTTCAGAGACACCCCTTCTTGGTAGACAGCTTCTCTGTGTTGGAGGGCATGGCACTGTGGCTTGGCTACACCACTGAAACCCGGCTGTGCTCCCATCTCCTCCTGCCTCTCCTGCCCCCTGAAAGGGGGTTGAGCCCCCAAACAAGCCGCAGCCACTTGCCCTCGTCTTGCCAACAGAGCTGGTAACAGATTAAAGGCGAGAGCAGAGGATTTGTTCTAGAAGAAATGCTATCACCTCAGGCTGTTTTAATAAACTGATAATCAAATAAAGAACAGACTACAATAAATTAACATCTTTTACCAGGAGCCAGGCAAGACTGTCCTTTCAAAGCCATTGTCAGTGTTGTAACTGGTGAGAAGAAGGAGGAAGGGGAAAAGAAGGAGCAGTCGAGGGGAAAAGCGGGGCGGGGGGGGAGGCATTTAACCCCGCTTGTTAGACATGCGAATCCCGTGTCTAATTTCCGACGGCCTTACACCATGTGTGAGCACTGATAAGGCCCTGTGTGAAATTGACAGCTCGGTCTGAGGCGTCTATCTGCCATAAACCATTTCTTTATTGCACAGATAAAGGAGTGAGGCTGGCTGAGCATGACTGTGCGATTAAACTTTCCATCCAAGGAAGGAGAGGTGAAGAAAGAAACACATTCCCATTAAGACCACTATTAGTTAATGAGCAAGTGTGCGTGTGTGCGATGATGCAGTATTTGCACACACACAGACACACCTGGTCCCAGGTTGTGTGTGAGTGGAGCAGAATGGAGGTGGAAAGGCTGGACAGGCAATGGAGGGAGTAGGGGCGGTGCGAGCACTGTGCAGCACAGGTGGGCTTGGACATGTGTGCAAGAAACTGAGTGTGAGAAGCACATGAATAGGGAGCAGTCCAGGTCCAAACCATGTTTTGGCAGTCAGCTGTGTTTGTGAGGACGGGCGTGCGGCAATGCCAGAGAAGCGGACCACGCAGCGGCTGGATAACAGAGCAGCGCTGCTGCTGCCTGATGGAGTGGCTGTCTGAGCTTAGCTGTGAGGGTTCTGTGTTTTGGGTACTGAGACTTTGCTGGCTTTGCTGGGGGTTGCTACATGGTCTGTTGTGTTTCCTGAGGGTGTTATCCCTGCGCTTTTGATGCTGCTTTACCTGCATCTCTACCTCTGGTGCAGTCCCCAGCTAAGAGCACTGGTGATCAGTAGGGTGAGTTGTAGGGGAGAGACGTACAGCCCTCAGGCTCTTCCAGCTACGGATTCCTCCTTTCCTTTCCCCAGCCAGGGAAAGTCCCATCTCGGTGCCTGGACAGTGGCCTAACATGGCACTATGTGGCAGAAAGTGGTGTGCCCCTGCCCTGTCCTCGCTCCTAATGGAAGCCAGTGTACTGGGGAGGAGGGGACAAGTGGCCCAGAGGGCGTTGAAACACTTGGACTGGAGCAGGCCTGTTAAATCAGAGCAGATGGCCACATTAGCCCTGCAAAAGAGCAGCAACTCTCCCTGTTCATCACTGGCCCCTCATCCAGTCTCAGCCTTCCAATTTTCTCTGCAAGCCTTTGACAGCTGCTCCCGGGGAAATTGCACTTGTGTGGTGAGCCGGGGTTAGAGAAACGTAGCCCTCACCTCCTTTTCATTACCAATAAGCACGCATTCCCTTTGTCTTCTAAAGCAATTTCATAGCTGGTGCACAAACACGGAGTCATCAAAGGAGCCTTTCACTGGGCTGGCACAAGAGACAATGGGAAGCAGATACACCTTCACCAACAAAGAGGCGCATTTCCATTTTGATAACAAATGTCTCTGGCTCCCCATTGAACACCCGCATCTTGTTTTCCCTCTGTTTTCTCTCCCCTTCCCTGAGCCAGCGAGAGGAGTCCGCCAAGCAGAATGGTGTGTACAATAGCATTTCCCCCTTCCCTCCCATTGCCAGTTGTCGTGCTGACAGATCTGATAGGCCTGCGTGCCATGGTTTGCCTTTCATTCTAAACAGGAGAGAGAGAGAAAAGCAGGCCTTATTTTCCTCCCTTCAGTGTTATCTTCCTCTTTCATGTTCTCATCACAATGCCACCATGGAGATAGAAAAGGAGAGATTCAGGAGCTGCCAAAAGAGCCACCGAGCCTTTTTCTGCCTGTGCCCTTCCCCCAGATGTGTGCACGCTGGACAAAATGTGGCTCCCGCAGAACTGGAGCATTCCTGGGCTTGCACCACGGCTGAGTGTGACTCCGCAGGCTCATCATTTTAACTGGCTGCCTGGATGCAAGTAGGGCTGCACAGACACAGGGCTCCCAACCAACTGACACGTGGCAAACACCGCGTGGGCACGTACAAGGCTGCTGTCCTGTTAGGTTTGGTGAATATGGTCCTAATCATACAAAGACAAGCAGACAGCTATCATAATTAGAGGACTCCACCCATTTCTAATTATTTACCTGTTTAACCTCCTCCATAAACTAATTATCTCGAGCAATGGCACAGCAGATCTCAGTCCATGTTGCAGACGATGAACAACACTGGTTCCTCTTGCTTTGCCAGACTGAAAAAGCAAAGCACTGAGTTTCCATCCATCTCCTCATCTTGGCCTGGTGCTGTCCCATGGTTAAGGTGTTTTCCATGCTGCCTGAGCAAGACCAGCATCTTGTGACTTGTTTGCATCGGAGCCAAGCAGCCTGGTGTTATTAGGCATTGTGTTACAGAGGGAAATTAGCATAGACAGCCCTCCTGATTCGGCTGCTGTCTCCCAGGCTTCGCAATATTCATGTCTCCACGGTCAGACAAAATGTGAGCACGTTCCCCTGTGAGCAGCTCCCAGCTGGGGTGTCCTGACAGAGGAATACATCAGAGAGTGAGTCAAAGCCAATGGGGATGGGGGGAGGCGAACTGGGAGAAATTCTGCTCTGAGCATTCAGACTCCGAACCAACACTGCCCTGATGCTGTCATGGCTGTCAAACATCACAGCTGATTTCAGCCATTGGGGATCCTGGGAAAAGCAGGAGAGGAAATGAAGAGCTCCATCTCTTTGTCCTTAGGGGCATTCTGTGACCGAGCCCTGGCTGAGCACAGCAAGGCTGAGTTTGCTCCCTCCGGACTGCTGGGAGAGGATCCTGAAATGTGGTTGGAAAGATGTGATGCACTGTACAGGTTCCTCCCTTTACACTGTCAAGTGGCGATCCCGAGAAGGGCTCCAGTGCCAGGAGCAGGACAGAATGCTGCTTAGTCCATCTCCTTTGTCTCAGTCTCTGGTAACAAAAGGAAAACGAGCAGTAGCAACTCCCTCTTCTGATGGTGAAGACCACATGCATGCACTTGCTGCTGGTCCTCAGCAGCTGGATAGCTTTACTCTCCAGAGCCTGTTTTTATGGCCATTATCTCATCTACCAGCACTTCTTGCTCAGGCAAAATTTCCAGCCTCAGCAGAAAAGCAGTTTCCTTACCAGACCCATCCTGAGAGGATGAACAGATGTTTTCTTTCATTGCAGTACCTCTTGGTGACATGCCATAGTGCAGAGATTGGGAGAGAAGCAGGGCTGGAAGGGTAAGTTGATTTGGAAGAAAGAAAGAGAGCGAAAGAATAGGTGAAAGACAACCTAAGGAGTGGGAGAGTGGAGTGTGAAGAGGGTAAAGAAACACACAGGAGACTTTTAGGGTAGGAGGGAATGAAAGAATGGGGAAGTGATGAAAACAGAAAGGGAAAGAAGTGTTGCATATGATGGATTGTTCGCCAGGAATCCAAGATCAAAATGCCAACTAAATTAGGGTATTATAGGTCACTGAACAGAAATTGCACAATGGCTGAATCTCTAACAAAGGTTAAAACATGGAACAAAGACAAATAACGGCACAATCCAGAGTCAGTGACCATAAACTCCACACAAAAAGGAGGGCGTCGCAGAGATGATGGGAAAGCAGAAGAAATCGTTGCTTGCAATCAGTGTTCAGTGGGTCAGATTGAAAATAAAATGTACTTTTCAGAGCTGGAATCCTACATGCAAACACAGATGCAGGTTTGACAATGTCTTTCAATAAAATTAATACACTTAAAACACTTGATCGGAATGAGAAGCCAACATCAGCTTAGGGACAGACAGAAACATGCTTAAAATGTACAGCATTGTATATGAATGTTAGAATGAAGGAAGGAAACCCTGGTTTCTCTGAGCTGCTGAATACAGCTGTCTGGGAATTTTTCAGTGAAATCTTTGGTTGGAAAATAGCAATTTAGCTAAATCGAAGCCCTTTGCATTGAAGAGGGCAGTTTTGCTAAACTTCTGGTTTTGAAAACATTTACAGAAAAGAATTGAAATGGTTGAAGTGTACCAGTTTTAGCCTAGTTTTCTAAGGAAAGGGAGCTTATGAGATCACACCAGGTATGGTATGTGTAAGAAAAGTCAATTGCTTTTCTGTCCCCTCCTACAGCTCTTTAACCCTTTGACAGGCTTCAGCCAAATTTGACAAAGAGATAGTTGGCCTCAGTGTTATTGAACTCTATACAGGTATGTGCAAGAGGGAGGCATGCAGAAAAGATGTTGAGGAAGCAGCTGCGTTGTGACACTGAACACCCGCACCCATTTTCAGGGCCGATTACTCTGTTTTTATGAGGAATGAGCCTTGGGGACAGCGGCACGGGTGGTCCCCATCACCTGGGGAGACCCAGCCTGTCCCTGCTCTGGTCCCTGGGGTCTCATGCCCACCAGCCTGGGCCCAGAGTCCCAGAAACCCTTACTCCCCCTAAGCACCTCTGCTCTCCCAGACAGGTTGTCCTCCAGGTGACTTTTGGGGTTGCTATGGCAGCAAAATTGATAGCTCCCATCTAAAAAGGCAATTTAGTGTTGTACAGGAAGATCAACAACATCCATCATGCCTGTACCCCATAGGTGCTGGGGTATATGACCACCATACCTACTTCAGCTGTATTTTTCAGAAGTCCTTGTAGCTGTATGCTATTAGTTGGGCCATCCTGTGAAGAGGAAGCTGTAGCCCAGCATGTGGAAAGTGAGTGAAAGACACATTCTTGCTTTGCCACAGATGTTTTACTTCACCTTAGATAAGTCTCAGTAGAGGGTGGCTATGACCATGGCTGCTGCTTGTCAGATGCTCAGCAGCACACTGCTCTTCGGGGGGATGCTTTGGGTCCTGCGTGCGGTGATAGATGCTCCTTCAGCTTCTTATCTTGTTCTGCTGTGAGTCTAAGATAGCGGTGACTTGCTGGATTTCTTCAGGGTACTCTCTTTTTAATACCTCAGATCTGCCCAGCAGCCAATGAGGTTGTATGGATAGAAGGCATCTAGGGATGCAAAAGATGGAAAGGCAGACCATGTGGTCTGTGACATAAACCCAGTCTGTTATCTCTCTCTCCAGACTGAGGGCAGATCTGGGAGTCATCCATCCTGCAACCAGTCTTACAGCAGCTGGCTTCAGATCTGAACCTGACAACTCTCCCTGCAGATGCAGGGCCAGAGTTTGTCTCTAAGGCAGTTCATTTTCCTTGGCCCTTTCCACAGACACTGGATTTGACATAGTGCATTCAGGAGGCAAAGCTATGAACTTCTTAGTCCCTAGACAGACCAAGAGAGGAGGCAGACCCTGTGCACTGGCTCCATGGAGGGCAGCTGCAGCTCACGGTAGCTCAGCAGTGCACACAGCGACTATACTGAGTGGGAAGGAAAGGGAGTGGGATGAGACACATGGCAAAGCTGAGAGTGCAATCTGGATATAAAACCTCCTGGATGAAAGAAATTCAGGTGACAACAGCGTGTGAAAGATCCCCTCACCGGTGTGGACATTTCTAGGGTCACCATATCTCACCCTTTTAATTGACACAATCATGTCTCTGTGAAATAATGTTAAAAGCAAACACCGGTCCTCTGCCCTCCAAAATCCCAGACAAAAAGACAATTAAGACATCCAGCTGCTTGTACTACAGCACTTAATAAATGTTGACATTTTTACAGAGAGAACTGCCTAAGTATTTTATTGGTGTTAATATGATCTACACAGGATTACCAGGATCCCCAAAATTGTTCTCTCACCATGCAAGTAAAGGCATATTTGCTTTTACCTCTTATTTTGGACCTGATTATACCTCTCCTTCAGTTTGATGCTGAGACGATGGAGCAGGGAGGGGATTAGCCCCCTCCAGTTCCCCAGACCTGGGGAGACACTTTACACCTCCCAGTCCCCTCCCTGGCAGCGCGGGCAAGCTGCCCTGCTCTGTTGCTGAAGCAGTTGCTGTGCTGCTCAACTCTGCTCTCCTTCATTTTCCCTTTTGACCTACCTTATTTTTAGCTGCTTCTCACAGCTCTCTGAGCTGCATATTTCTTCAGCTTTGATTGTAGCGGCTGAGGTAGCAATAGCGAGTGCAATTTTCAAGCTATGTTTCATAGCCGGTTTAGAATAAAAACCCCTGCATTAGCCTGAGCAGGCTCCATAGCATTCACAAAGTGACTGCTTAGCACGCACACATAGTGCACTCTGCCCTCTCTTCTCTCCCCTGCTTATAGGACTGACACCATTAGCCGGACTGGTCCAGAGCTACTGTTTCCCACCCACGTAGCCTGCAAACAAACCTCTTCTGCACTGGCCCTCCAGAGTAAGAAAACAATTCCTTTGTACTTCACCATCCCTCACCAGTGATGGAGATGAAGGCTTCTCCTCTCCTGTCCGCACCAGTAGGTCATCCTCCATCCCACATGGGTACCACACACCAAGTCCCTGTCTGTGACAAGCATCCAGTCATTCCTCTGGAAGCCTGCAAGAAGGCAGCAGTCGGCTAAATCCAGCTCAGCTCTGAGACCAAGCAGGCTTCCCGGTAGAGTACTACCAGAGGAGGGCGTGAGCTCTAAATCATTGCTTGTACCTCTGAGTGTTTTCCAGCCTGCACCTCAGCCCTCCTTCCTGTCTCTCTCCATGGTGGAAGAACAAATAATCACCACAAGCCACAGGATGTTAAAGGCAGGCTCTCATTCCCTCCCAGGACTCATCCGTGAAGGTGCAGTCACCTTCCTGTCCACTGATCCCAGGGAAGCTCTGCAAACTGCTTCTCCCCAGGCCCAGCACTGGTAAATCTCTCTTGCTTACAGCTGTTTATTCCCTGGTTGGAGCAGCTGGGATTTGCAGCTCTATAAAAGTCCCTAAGCACCACTGGGGCCCTCAGGCACCCTCATGAATAACACTACTCAGTATGGAAATGATCTATCTGAGGAGGAGACCAGGCAGAGCCCCTGGGCTGCCACTGTTGTCTCTTGGCTGAGGGGACCTCATCTGTCTGGTGTCCCAGACTAAAGCCTGTCACCTTCGCGATGGTTTTGTAGGTAAAACTTTCACAGGGATGAAGGAGATTTTCCCCACAGCCTCCTGGCTTCTGTGCAAGCCCTGTCCTTCCCAACTCACTGTGTGCAAAGTCTCCAGCACTGTGTACCCAGACGTGACGGGTAAACCTATCCAGCAACAATATCACTTATAGGAAATGGCAACTCCACCTTAGTGCCTTGCCAACTGAGGCAACCGTGGGGAGAAGTCTATATGTAAGACCCAGGAAGCACTGTCAACACCACTATTAATGATGTGCTGAGGCACAGGGAGATCATGGAAGCATGCAGATGCAGAAGATAATACAGACCGCAGTCCTTCCCCTGACTACCTACCTACAGCCATGTACAATTTTGCCGTCTTTCATTGCCATCCACTGCCAGCCCTGTCTTTCTATCCTGCTGTTCAGTGCACATCCAGTACAACTCGTGTCATGCTGTTCTCAGTGACTCAGTAAGCAGGTATCTGGTAAATACAAAAAGCACTTGTCTCCCCATGTTACCCAGAGCCTGGGGAAAAGCTTGGGGAGAGCAGGTTCCAGCCCACTTGTTCCGATGCCTCCTCCTCTGGCCAGCCAATGTGCCAGCCACCACACTGAGCTGAGTTCAGCAACCACATATTCTCAAGTGGGTGAGCAGGGAAGGATTTAGCCGAGACCCTATCAAAGCTGGAGTCAGAGAAACAGCGAGGTCTGCACCTCATTAAGTGGAGTTAGGAAGTGTGACGGTGAGCTACAGGCTGCTGGACATTCATGTTCTGCAGAAGGAAAAGTCTTGAAAATCTTAAAAGCAGCGGGAGGGGGGAAGAGAAGGGCTTTCTGTTGAGAAGCAGAAACAATATCACAGATAAGTGGCAAGGCCGGCTCCATCCATGGCCTCTAAAGGATCTCTGTGCAATTCAGACAGCTGAGAGACTTGCAGGCTGTGCTTTTTCTGCTCAGGATGGCACCGGCACAAACCTGCTCAAGGTCCTCAGGCTGTGTTTGTACAGCTTGGTCCCACAGCAGTGTACCTGTCCCAGAGGACTTAGTACTGCTGCTGTGTTGATGCAACCTTACTGCTCCTGGTCCCGGTGTCAGAATGGTTTCTGCTTGCTCAGGAATCTCTGCCCACCTCAGGGACTTGCCTCGGAGCCAGGTTGGTGAACCTGCAGAGCAGCTGTCTCCAGGGCAACACCTTTGCCACCACGCCTGCCTGCCTTGGCACCTGAAGCAACGGCTTCTGCCTCAGACACATTGTTCTGCACAGCTACAGTCCCTGCGACACCGGGGCACGCGTCTTGGCACAGAGATTGCTGGGTGTGCAAAAAGGAACCTACCAGCTGGCGAGGGGTTTGGGCCAGATGGTGGGCAGGATTAGAGGCATTTGATTTTTCAGAATGCATCAGAAACCTAGATGATCTAATATCGCTCCAGATGTGAAATGCCTTAATCCACAGGGAGGAGATCTTTTCTGGGGGGAAGGGACAGTCCCTGCCAGCTCCCTTCCTGGAAAGGAATTCACTTGCCTAGTGGGGGGTAGTGTCCTGGGAGCGTGTTAAAGAAATTACAGCATATAGCTGGCTCACCACTCTTCACTGGCAAGCCACACAGAGCCTTCCTGCACAGCAGCTCCCATACCCCTCCACACAGCCACTCGGGCTATGAGATTTTAAAAAATGCCTTTATTACAGGGATTATTATCGTAAGTAGGTTAAACCATCATTGACAATGCCAGCTACCCCGAGGAGAAAAAAATAGTGACTTGGAGACTGGTGATTTCAAGCAGCTGCCCACCTCCCCTCCCAACCCCATTCTGACTAATTCAGACCTCAGGCAGATGCCTCTTGGCTATGATCTGCAATGCACAAAAAAAGCCTTATAAATAACCACTATTGTTCCAAGATTGCCATCTCTGCCTCTCACTCCTTCACCCTCTCCCTAAGGCAGATTTTGAGGCCTCCATTTTTGCTGCGGAGAAGCAGAGGAGGGCTGTTCAAATCTTCCCTTTCTGCTCTGCACTCCATTTGGTTTACTCCCGGTACATGTGGCTCTGCTGCAGCAGAGACACGAAGCTGTGTTCCCCCTGCTTCCAAAGCGCACCTTGTGCAAAAGGCAAGGGGGAGCTCAGCTTTGCGTATCTTCGCCCGCTTTGCCTCTGCATAAGAACAGCTACCTGCTCTGATTTATGCGTACTGGTTTCACATCTGGATTTGATTCACCTCCGTGTTCCTGAACATCCCTAAATGAAGAAGTATTTTACCATTCAGGGAAACGTGCCCAAGCGGGGTTTGTAAATAAGGACTGAGAGCCTCATCTCTGCAGTGGATGCCGCTGGAGTAGCTCAGCCCAACTGGACTCCCAGCACCCAGAGGTTTTGCATGAGCCCCCATGGAGCTTTGCATCCCCTTACTAGGCTGTGCAGTGCCTTTGCAGGACAAAGAGTACATCTGTGTGTGTGTGTGTGGTGCAAGGACTCGAAACACCAAATCCAGAAGCTGAATATTGAGAGAACCTGGATGCAAAAATCTGTACCTGAGCAGGGTGACAGCCAAAAATACTAGGTATTGATGTAACTCTATCCAAAGCATGCCCTGAAACCCTTGGTGCTGCCAGTTCTGCTCAGGCTGCTGGTGGGCAGTGGGTGTGACTCCAGGGAGCCAGCGATGGGCAGGCTGCAGACTCCTGCTCAGAGGAGCTTGCTGCCTTCTCTAAGGGGAGACTCTGGTTCGTGGCATGCTTTGAAGAGAGCTGACTTGAGAGCCAGCTCAGAGGGACAATTTGGTGTATTCACCCTC